>CM062808.1:852963294-853435794 GCA_031772625.1 Pinus tabuliformis | reverse complement strand
ATTTATAATTAAAATATCATCAATAATATAAACATAAACAATCTTATTATCCATATAATCAAAACTTAAAGCTTCTTCCACACAATGAACATCTTCGGCATGTCCTATAACAAAGCTTTTGCTTAATGTTATTTTTTATTATTGACAAATTTTATGTGTAATAAATTTCACGCTTGTAATAGTCAGACCCGGTTTTGCATTTGCAAAAGTAAGATCTAATGAATATATACAAAATCGAAAAAAGAAATTTGTGCAATTCAGCGGTGTTGAGAACATTATTTATACGGAAGTTGTTTTCAGCTAGGAAATGGATATGATTAGCAAAGAAAGCAAAGAAACTATTTGCACCGACACCTTTAATTTACTTGGCGTTGTCGATGAGAACTTCCATTGGCCGATTGCATACGATTGTTATGCTAATCTGCCAATGGAAGAGAAAAACCGTAATGAGATTTGGACTACTCGATTAGCAAATGCTACATGTGTGACAACAGTTTTTGATTTCAGGGAACTTATCCATTTGTGCACAAACATTTTTTTATTCAGAAACAAGAATAATTATGTTGCGAACGAAGAGAATACCTTTGAATGTGAAGACATTTAGATGAATATTCAAGTTACTGGAGGCTAATGTTCACTTACGATTGCCCAAAGCAAATAGTTTCACGATCTCAAAAGCAGGTGAATCAAATGTTATTATGGATTTCTTTTTTTCGAGTCACCAAGTTCCTTGCAATCTGTTTGTTTTAGAAATATATTCATAAAAACAACCATTTAGATACTTTTTTTCACTTTGTGGAAGTGTCATGGGCCGAGAAACTACAACAAGAGTTCCAAAATGTATTGTCTATATGCTTTATCAGACATACAAAAATGATTGTGTATTTGACTGGGCTGATATCATTTCTAATGAATTAGATTTTTAGTTAAGCAATTTAACCAAAACCAAAAGGTTCTTCATGATCTCATAATAGCTTTGATTTCAAGTGATAACTTTAGCGGTTTTCCATGTAATCCTAAATTCAATGTGAATCAAGAACCAATGCAATTATGGTATCCTATACTATGGAAGAATAACACTTCTTCAAACTTTTATCTAATTCAAGATGTTTTTGAGAGGCAAATCAACTACATGATAGATGGACAAGGACCTCATCGTATATCTGGACACACACAAGTTTTCCTATGGGGCAAAGGTATGCATGAAGAAAGAGAAAGTAATATGCTAATTCAAATATACGGGTCTTATGGTAAGCCATTTCTATTGCCCAAATTTGTTATAGAGATGTATGTTGTTGCTAAAGTCTATAGGAAATACCTTGTCTGTCTAGATATATTTGAAACCAAAAAGATAAAACAATTCATTCCTTTATCGTTTACTTTTGGAGAAATCACAGTAAAAAATGTTTCCCATGTTACAGAGCTCAAACAGAGTTTGAATGATTTTAACTTAAGTAAAGATGAAGCAATTAAAGCTTTTGATGAAGAGGGACTATTTCACACACACTTGGAAATAATTGGTTACAAAAACTTGTTTGCGTAAATTAGAGAACATATAAAACAATGTCAAGATGCATCGACACAAAATAGTGGCTAATCATAAATATTGAAGATATTATGGAAGTATCAAGTATAAATATTTCTGAAGATCAATCTGTACGTTGCATAAACAATGCCCATGGAAATCAATGGCTAATCATATATGTTGAACAAATAATCCACGAATCAGTAATCGATAATTCTGTAGAACAATCTGTATACTGGATAAATGATACTGATGTGAGTTCATCGTCAAAAACAAGACAAGAGATACTGCAAACACGAAAGTTATTTACGACAAGCTATCATATTATTGAAAATGGCAACAAGAAATGCTAAAAATAGAAGTGCTAAAAATAGCACTGCTATAAATAGTAGTTTTGGTACCAATGCTGGATTGAACAACAGGGAATGAAAAATGGAAGTGCTAAAAATAGCATTCTATTTTTAGCAGTTCAGGATGGATTTTTAGTCAGTCCCTGGACTAAAATAGGAAGTAAAATTCGAATTTGAACTTAACAGCTGTTTGAAAATAAATAAATTAATTCACCATGAATTAATTAGTTGTGAAAAATCAAACATGGAGTCTATGTGAGGACATGCAACAATTTCTCTATTAATTGAGGAATTTATACATCAGTTAAAGAGATAAGGATGAGTTCTAATTTGAGTTGTAATTAGTTGGCTTAGTTAACTGAGTCAAGTCCAGTTAGATTGATTTAAACAGTTTGTTTAAATTAATGTGATTTCAATTAGTTAATGCATGCTTGCATATAACTACTATACTTCAGATAACTGAAGAGTTTCTCATGAATAACTCATGCATGTTAGTTCAGACAGAGACCTAGTTGAGATTAGAGAAGGGACAATGTACTATTAGTTGGATGAATATTTTTCCTATAAACAAAGCTCATCCATGATGAGGATTTATCTCCTTCAGGACTGCGTAGTTGGATCAGAGGTTAGTGAGTGTGTGAAGAGGCCAATTCACACAAGTGGCTGCACTGGACCCCAATCAGAATTGTGCAAAGAAATAGGAGGCTTGGAGAGTAGACCAGAGGTTAGATAGAGGCCTTTCATTGCTTATGAGTAGCAGAGGTATTGCAGAGAGAGCAGGATAGCTTTTGAGCTGATTCTTTTTGTAATACTGGCTATATTTCCACTTGTATGATAATACAGAGTTGGGGTTTTAGGCTGAGGCTTTCCCCGGGTTATATCTTCTGTGTTATGTGTGATTGATTCCTTCTTATCAGTTATATGTGTTCTTATTGACATTGCTCATGTTTGATTAAGCTTCCGCTAAATTGTTTGTAGAAGTAGATCAAGTGTTTTGCTTTAGTACATTGCATTACCAGGTGATCTACAGTGGGAATTTCTACATGGTATCAGAGCAGAGGTGGTCAAGGAAGAACAATATACAAACAGGGAGAAGTTGAAGTCTGTGATTCCTGAATATAGAAATCAAGTTCTTATCACATCTTTATTTCACCTATGGCGTTCTATGGTTTGAGACTCGAATATGCTCTTGATGGCAGTTTGAATTATATAGCCTGGAAGGATTGCATGGAAGCAGTACTAGAGGATAATGGTCTAAAGGACTTCATTGATCAAGAAGTCCCCAAGCTGACTGGTGCTGCTGAATTGGCTGAATGGAAGAAATGTGTGGCTAGAGAAAGGAGAATCCTTCTGGAGGGAGTTCGAGATCACATGGTCTCGAGTCTCCATGAGAAGGAGACACTGTTTTCAACATGGAAAACATTGAAAGATCTCTATCAGAATAGCAATGATCAGAGGAAGCTGGCACTGAAAGACAAGCTTCAAAATATCAAGTGTGAAAAGGGCGACACGATCTCTATGTATCTGAACAAGCTCACCACATGCAGGGATGAGCTTGGAAGTGTAGGGATCGCGACAGTTGATGATGACATGGTGAGTCTTGCACTCCTTGGTCTTCCTAAGAGCTGGCATAGCTACCAGGACTCGGTTAATGGAAGAGAGAAACTGCCAGATTAGGAACGACTTTGGTCAGATTTGATGCAGGAGGGGATAAGAAGAAGCACCAGAGATGGTTCTTCATCTATGGAGGATGAAGAAAACTGTGCCTTAGCGAGTAAGGCGAAGAAGGGGAAGGAGAAGGTTTCTCATTCCGAATCTAGTTCTTCCCTTGGTGGGAAGAAGTTTGACAAATCGAAAGTGCAATGCTTTCGTTGTCATGAGGTTGGCCATTTTGCTACGAATTGTCCACAGAGGAAATCCAAGAAGGGATTCGGGGAAGGATCTGAAGGTGAGGCACTTGCTTCACAGTTCGATTTGGATTTCACACTCTTCGCATGCATGGTTTCATCCATGGTGGGAAGTGGTTGGTTTCTTGACAGTGGAGCTTCTTTCCACATGACCAGCGACAAGAGTTTGTTCATTACTTTGGAGGAGAAAGATCTCCAGATACTCATAGTGATGTGTAATGATGAAAAGTACAGTGTCTTAGGTGTAGGCATGATTATTTTTCAGAGGGAGCATGGAGCTCGCCTTACCTTGATCGATGTCAAGTGTGTACCAGGACTGAAGAGAAAGTTGGTGTCAATCGCAATGCTGGAAGATAGAGGCTATGATGTAGTCCTCATTAAGGGAAAGGTTTCCTTAGACACATCATCGCCAGACATGTGAAGCAGATCGGTTCACGGATCAAGAACCTGTATGCTCTTGAGGTACAAGATGCATGCAAAGCCTTGAGGAGCAAGGCAACTGATGGAGACTTGGTGGTTGAGAGGGAGAGTATATTACCCCTCAACATGCAACGCCAGAAGAAGTTTCAGACGATTGTGGAGGAGCCACAATTAGTGCAGTAGCTTCAGGAGGTTGTTGAGCAACCACAACAGGGGAAGCTGAGTGGAGATCGAGTAGAGACATCTACTCATGTAGAGACCTCCAGTAGGGGGAAACTTCAGGCCAGGTGGGCAAAGGGATCACATGCAACCATATCTTCAGGTAGGAGGTGGGGCGATGTGGAGTGATCGTCCCAAGGAGGAGGGGCAGGATCCTTGAGGTACCCAACCTCTTTGATTCGACTTTGCTACAGGAGCCTCGATGAGGAGTAGCAGGATTGACTGATTGGGTAGAGATAGATGCGGATGGAGTGGCAGAGAGAGTTACAGTGCAAGAATCCCAAGATAACGCAGAGCCAGCAAGCTGCAACAATGCGAGAGGCACAAGTGTGTTGCACCAGTGCAGGATGACACAAGAGAGGTGTGCAATGGTGCAAGATGCATGGAGATGTTGCAGTAGCGTAGAGGTTAGAGAGGAAGCACTTGTCAGCATCAGGTAGAGCTTCAACATCAGAGTATGTTTCTAGCCCAATAGAGAGATCAGTTGGGAGTTTTTTTTTGTTCCGAGAGTTGCTGGAGCAACCACACTTGGTAGAAGTGTTGCATGCAGAACATTCCGAAGGTACAAGATCGAGTTTGAGAGGAAGCCTTTCTTGTTGAGAGGGAGTGTTGAAAATGACAACAAGAAATGCTAAAAATAGAAGTGATAAAAATAGAATTGCTATAAATAGCAGTTTGGGTACCAGTGTTGGATTGAGAAACAGGGAATGAAAAATGGAAGTGCTTAAATAACATTCTATTTTTAGCAGTTCAGGATGGATTCCTATTTTTAGTCAATCCCTGGACTAAAATAGGAAGTAAAATTCGAATTTGAACTTAACAATTGTTTGAAAATAAATTAATTAGTTCACCATGAGCTAATTAGTTGTGAAAAATCAAACATGAAGTTTATGTGAGGACATGCAACAGTTTCTTTATTAATTGAGGAATTTATACATTAGTTAAAGAGATAAGGATGAGTTCTAATTTGAGTTGTACTTAGTTGGCTCAGTTAACTGATTCAAGTCCAGTTAGATTGATTTAAACAGTTTGTTTGAATTAATGTGAGTTCAGTTAGTTAATGCATGCTTGCATATAATTGCTACACTTTAGATAACTGAAGATTCTCCTATGAATAACTCATGCATGTTAGTTCAGACAAAGAACTAGTTGAGATCAGAGAAGGGACAGTGTACTATCAGTTGGATGAATATTTTTCCTATAGAGGAAGCTCATCCATGATGAGGATTTATCTCCTTCAAGACTGCGTAGTTGGATCAGAGGTTAGTAAGTGTGTGAAGAGGCCAATTCACACAAGTGGCTACACTGGACCCCAATCAGAATTGCACAAAGAAATAGGAGGCTTGGAGGGTAGACTAGAGGTTAGATAGAGGCCTTTGACTGTCTATGAGCAGCAGAGGTATTGCAGAGAGGGCAGGATAGCTTTTGAGCTGATTATTTTTGTAATACTCGCTATATTTCCACTTGTATGATAATACAGAGTTGGGGTTTTAGGCTGAGGCTTTCTCCGGGTTATATCTTCTGTGTTATATGTTATTGATTCCTTCTTATCAGTTATATGTGTTCTTATTGATGTTGCTCATGTTCGATTAAGCTTCCACTAAATTGTTTGTAGAAGTAGATCAAGTGTTTTGCTTTAGTACATAACATTACCAGGTGATCTACAGTGGGAATTTCTACACATATAACATGAAGCATAAAAAGCCTGGTCAAAGTTTTATTTCAAAATAAGTGTATGTTGTTGAATCAACCAATTTTAGAAGTCCTATGAGAATAGTAAATGTTGATGAAACTATAAACGAAGAAGTTGACAACATTAAGCTACCTGATTGGATTGGTGTTTGTTTTCCTGAAAATCAAGAAACAATAGCACAAATTGCCAATGAATCTATTATTTTTTATGATGGTTTTGTCACATTGCGAAATGAAAAGTATGAAAATAACAGTAAATAAATGAAGATTGAAAAGGTAAAGCTTCACAACAATAACGTTTTAGACCAAACATAAATGTAAGTTGATTTGTCTAGAGCTGTAATCACATCGCTCATGGAGCTGCATCAAGTTATCGGTAACGTGTTTGCAGAGTCTCTTTGTCAATGGGAAGTGAAAAAATTAAACTTAAAAACAAGAATAAAGGACCTAGAAGATGCTATAAATCCGGGTCCTTTGTTGATGGCTTCATTAGCAATATGAACAATAGTACCCACAACTACTGTTTGTGGCACATCGTATAGATTTTCTAAATCTATAAGTTTTCTTAATGCAGTGAAAACATATATTATTAGCAATATATGGAAACAATTACAAATAATTGAACATGCATCGCAAGCAACTTTTGATCTGAAGCACTTAGGACAAAGAGCTAAGTCATTTGTCAAGTGCATTGAATGTGATCTCGAAGGATACAAGTATTTCATGTACAATGACTTATTTGCCTTCAACCAAAGACTTGACTTACTTTATCATGTAGAGTAAAGGGAGAAGGATCTGCCAAATGTTAATTGAATAAAGAAACTCAAAGCTTCATGGTATCAGAGAATCAGAAGAATGGAAAACATTATTTCTGAATATCAAAGAATAGAAGATCAAAGGGTAGATGCATATGTCAAACCTGTACATATTGTGAAGAATCTGAATGACCCGCGTATTACATGTGACTATGGTTTAATTTCAAGACAAACATTAACAATTGAATTAGGTAAATTGACAGTGTCAAAGACATCAAAATTCAACGATATCGCTGATTTTAATACACATGAACGTAGGGGATGGATAATTGGCTTTGTTAATTTTAATGAACATAATTATGTTTTGGACGCAGAATTGCAATGCAAGGTCACAAAAATTGAGAAATATATATCTAGTCAAAGTCTTAAATTGCAAATTAGAATTTCTCCTATGAAAATTGCATACAGAAACCAACAACTCTGAATATAGTTAACAATTAAGCAATAAGGACATATGCTTTTACATAGTGTAAGATCTCTTAAATCTTGGAATGCTCGCTTTTATGTTTACTGGTGCTCAAATATTCAGATTTTTATATATTTTATTATGAATTGAGCCAATCTCTTAATGCAATTTTTTTTCTTTTTATTACAATTGGATTTTCATAGAACCGTTTAAACAATTGCGTAAAGGTTTTGATAAACTATTTATAAATCGAATGTTGTTTTATGTATGCAAAATTGTTGGGTTAGTTTACATGTGCACATGGTCCCCCCCCCCCCTCCTTTTTTTGCCCATATCTTTCTTTCAGGGTCACATTATCATTTATTATATGTATTTAATTAATTGTGGAGCGGTTGTTGCTATTTTTCCAAAATGCAGGAACATAAAGTTAAAGAGACAAAATAATTGGAATGGTAATCATGAATATGCTAGTGAACTATGATATCAGAAAAAAAATGTTGCTATCGAAAAAATAGCTATTGTGAGTAGCTATATAGTATTATTGTTATTCAAATGGTATACCTTATTGTTAAAAACTCATTGCATTGTGCAAATTCTGACATTCTTTATCAGTTTTGTAAACAATTCGAACATAATTTTTCTTTTGTTGATAGAAATCAAAATGGATATTCAATAACTGTTTTTAATTGTCAGAAATCTGTTTTGCCTTTGATGTTTATTTTGATCATAACAATGGTAATTAAAAGTTGAATGTGATAACAATTTGAAATTTACTATAGTTGTTACTACGCAAATGACATATTTTAGTTTCTTATAATACCAATAACAAAAACAAATTTTTTTTACTTTGAATATTGTCATCTAGCTTTGACCAATCTTTACAATTTGTTCTATTCTCTTATCTGTATACTATAGAAAATGAACATTAACAAATTGTTTTCACAAATAACAAGAATGTCATTCTGTATTCAGCATAATGAAATCTTTGCTTCGAATCCCCCCCCCTTCCCCCCGCACGGTCTAGCCATAATTTTTGCAAAGAACTTGCAACCGCTTTAATTCTATCATAATTGAACATATCATATATGAAATGACATTTAATTGCTATCATTGTTAATGCTAAAAAATGACATTTTTCTACTATTGATTTTAATGATATTCATTAAGCAGTGATTGCCATCAATGTTGCAATTTTGCTAGTACTTATGGTAGATACGTTTCATACACTTTAGAAATCGAAATTAGGACAATTCATGATATGCACTCTGTAAAATTGTTTTGCTATTTGCCAAATTTGGATTAGATAATTGCACATTTGGCGATTGTACTCATATTATTCAATATTAAAGGAACTTATTTCATAAGATAAATAATAAAAAATTCATTTTGTAAGGTTTCTTTCGACAAAGTAAAAAGGCACTTCCAATTGTAGAATTACAACTTATCATATTATCTTCTTTGTAAAATTCCTAATGTACAGAGATATAAATGCAATGAGAATAAGAGCTACAACTAGTAGTCCTAAATGATTCTAATTACATTTTGTAGAGGTTACAATGACAACTTTGTAGGAAGAAGTTCTCGAATAAAAAAACATAAGTATCAAAATTGAATTGCATGGCAAGCAATTATTAACATTGTAACTGAGGCATGCAAAGCTATTTATGTTTATGCACATGCATTAGTTCTTTTCCGCTCATGCTTTTTCCGGAGAACCAATTCCACATGATTAATCCCCCACAACTTTCTCTGCATAGCTATTTTCGTAGTTGTGAATACATTAATAAATAATAATAATAATAAAACATATAATAATAATTACAATGAAAATGAAAAAATAGAAATGCACATGGGCAAAATTGCAAAGCAAATTCATAACGCACAAAAATCTCTTGAGCTTTCATTGTACTTGTTATCACCCCAAGAAACTCACCTAGGTTGTAAATCAGTGATGCTCAGGAACATTAAAAATTCAACAATTATGTTGGATAAGATGATGGATAAATGAAGATATGCTGTACATTTAAGCCAGATAACCACTCCTACTATGACTATCCCCAGACATGGGTGAAGACCCCCAAACTACAAGGCTTTCAACCACCAACTACTCACAGTTTAAGGTAAAGGTGATGATGGAGAAAACTAGTTGCACCAGCAGATGCACAGGACCCTGTGATGGCTAGCTCCAACCAGTTAGAAGATCTGTAGAACTATCGTTTAATATACAGACATGATGACAGCTCCCTGATATTAAACAACAACAATCTGCAAGAAATTTCAATGAGCCACTAAATTATAATACAGAGGTGGGATGACAGCCCCTCTGATATCAAACATTCACAGCACATCAAATAAATGCAAGCAGACACAGCTTAGAACAAGAAAAAGAAGTGGAAAGTGAGCAGGTGACAGCAAAAGAAGCTTGTATTAGTTGAAAATCAAGACCAGAAGCTGCAGGCCTCATAGTATTTACAATCTCCAGAAGTTAAAGGTAACAAAAAAGCTTTCATTCATCAAACACTCATCAATCCTTACATTCTTTGTTCTGAGTATATATAGTGTTACAATACAAAAACATCTCTGTCAAACCATGCGTGGAGGAGCCCATAAATGGCCACCAACCATATTCATATTCAGAAATGGGCCTCTGATACAAATATGTCTGAGTTTTAAATAGACTTGACCCTCTCTGGCTCTCTGCGGTCCTCCTTGGGCAAGTGGAATGGAATATGGGTGAAACCCATAACCATTGAATGCTCTGTCTGGATCTGTGGCGTTCTGTCTCCTCCTCGGCCATACTGTTGAGTAAATGCTGTTTCTGAATCATTAAACGGCTCTATCATGGCTGTTTTGGTTTAAAACAACGAAACACTGCCACACTGTTCATTCCCGCCCATCGCTGTTCCAACCTTGGTTTTAAAAGGCGTCCGTCAACCGTTGATCTGTCCACAAGAAATCAAATGGCTGATGTGAATATCAGGAGCCCTTTCCTGACTATCCTTTACGTCCCGATAGAGAGGCTGTTTTGGAACCATACAGAGGACGCGTGGCACTGTTCTATTGCATCGGGCTCGCTTGTACGAAAACCACTTGCTGAGCAAAAGCGGTCCGATAAGGTTGGCGGTTTTCCTTATAATTGGAAACACATAACACTGCTGCAAACATGGGAAATTTGCTTTTGGCGGACCTGAATCATATATATATTATGTTTTAGAACCCTTTCGGATCCAAAAACCCATCGCAATCGCACCCACCAGGCATCCTTGTCATTTCTTTATATTTCCTTTAACAAAGAAAATGCGCCCAAAACCAACGAAAAAGGTCCAACGCGGATTTGAAATTTTATGAAAATTGACCCATAAACCATCGGGTCTGACCCATCGGGTCCAAACTCCATCGCAATCGGCACCTGCCCAAGTCCTCCTTTGTATTTTCTTTATACAAAGAAAATACACAAAAAACATTGAAAATGCGACGGGCGCGTACTTGAAAAATTATAAAATGGAGCTTGTACATATATCGGGTCCGGCCCATCGCATCGCAACATAACATATGTTAAAGCCCGCCCCTTTGTTATCGCCGATAGCGACATCGGCGATCGCTCATCGGCGAAGCCTTGTGCCCCAGTCGCTACCACTGCCCGCCTCCTCCGATTGCGATATGTCGACGCGATCTGGACCGCTGATCGACCAGATCCAATGGGTGAGATTAAAGTGGATTCTTAGGCCTGTGATTTTGATTTTTACATGGTTTTTGGGGTATTTCCGCCTCCCGATAGTGTATTTCTGCCCTCCAAAGGGCTTTCCCCTTGCAATTTTTTCGATCGGTGGAAGACTTTTAGCCATGATTTGAGAATTTGAATAGCATCAATGGATCCTTTGGCATGATTATAAGTGTGTTTGCAGCCTTTGAGAGTGTTTGAATCCATTTTTTATTCTTTTGTACAACAAAGCTAACACTGGCTCCTTCTGGGGATGAGATCCTCCCTGTGAGGTCTCAAGAACCTGCAGATCAATGCCTTTCCAGCAACAAACAAATTAGCCAAAATTCCTAGTGTTCCATTGGGCATGGAGTCTACTACAGCTACACTAAAAACTGATAAAAGCAGAATATTTACAGCTTTTAAGGCCAAAAGACCTTAAATCACATAGTTCTTCAGAAACTGCCCATTAACTGGGCCATCAAAGACTGGTTCTCCTCCCATACTTTTCAGTATGAAGGTATTGTTCCCTTGAATCTGTGAAATGATGAAAGGGCCTGTCCAGAGAGCATCAAACTTCCCATGATTGCCTTTATTTTCTTTAAAAGCATCCCATTTCATGACCAAATCCCCAACCTGGAAATTGTTTCTTTTTGTCTTCTTGTCAAAGGCTTCCTTGACCTTTTGTTGATGTGTTGTAGCTTTTTCAATCAGCTGCTCTCTGGTCTGATATAATTCTGTTAAATCAGTGATTCTGTTGGCCATATCATCTTCTTCATTCTGCGCTGTTTGGAGCAACTTTACCACAGGGAGGGTAAGTTGAATGGGAAAAGCAGCATCAATACCATATACCAGCTTGAAGGGAGAGTAGCCTGTAGATCTCTTAATGGTCACTCTATCCACCCAAAGTGCATACTTCAGCTTGGCATCCCAATTCTTCTTATTATCCTCTAATAGCTTGTTAATAATCCTGATCAGACTTTTATTAGAGGATTCTGCTAGACCATTCCCTTGGGGGTAATAGGAGGTGGAATGGACAAGTTTAATGCCCATTGAATCACACATTTCCACCAACTCTTTTGCCTTGAAGGCTGCGACATTATCTGTTATAAGCTTATGTGGGCAGCCGAATATGCTGAAAATGTTTTCTGATAAAAATTTCATTACCACATTATGATCAGCCTTCCTTGTTGGGATTGCTTCAATCCATTTTGTAAAATAATCAGTGGCAACTAATATCCACCTGTGCTGGCCACTGGAATGTGGGTTGATTTCACCAATGAAATCCAAGCCCCACTGCTGAAAAGGTCCTTTTGCAATTATTGGCTTTAGGGGCAGGGATTTCAACTGCTGCTTACCTTCAAATCTCTGGCACCTGTCACAAGATTTAACAAAAGCAAATACATCAGAAAATAAAGAGGGCCAATAGTACCCGGCTCTGAGAATCTTTTGGGCTGTAGTTCTCCAATAATGATGTCCTCCACACATGCTATCATGGAACTGCTGCATAACTTCTATTGACCGCTGTTTATCCATGCATCTTAAAAGCACTCTAGATGGATCCCTCCAATAAAGCAAGCTACCATTGATGTAATATTTCGCTGCCTTGAGCTTTAACGTTCTTGCTTGACTTTGAGAAAATTCTGAAGGAACTTCTAGCTTTAGCAGGAAATTAATTATTGCAGCATACCAGCTACATGAAGCTAGGTTCTCGGCCACTGACTGTCCTCTCTGCGTTTCAGCTGTTTCATGCTCTTCTATCTGACCATTTTCTGCTACATTGAACAAGAAATCAATGTCCAAAGACCTGCAATTTTCTTCAGCCAACAGTTTAGCAAGCCCCTGACCTCTTACCAGCTTGGTGGGCTTCAGCTCTATGTTGAATTCTATCATTTTTGCAATCCATTTCGCTCTTTTTCCATCAGCATCAGGCTGCGTTAAGACATCCTTTATTGTAGCAGAGGGCACATATGCAACTATTTTGGAATGCAAGATGTATACTCTGAAAGCTTTCAAAGATTTGATAAGAGCATAAGCCTGCTTTTCAATAATATCATACCTTAGTTCAGCATCCCTCAAATTCTTGCTGAAAAAGGCCATTGGATGCTCTTGATCTGCTTCGTCTTGCTGCAACAGGACAACTGCAATGGTATCCTTAGAGGCAAATGAGAACAGATTAAACTCCTTGCTATAATCAGGGCTTATTAAAGTAGGAGCTTCTACAATAGCCATCTTAATGGACTCAAAAGATCTTCTAGCCGCATCAGTCCACTTCACCTCTGCTTCCTTTTTTAACATGGAGGTATGTGCTTAACCAGCTCAGCAAAATTAGGAATGAACCTCCTTACAAAGTTAATTTTGCCAAGAAAAGACTGTATATCTTTCTTTGATCTTGGAAGAGTCAAGGCCTGAATCGCTTTGACTCTTTCTGGGTCAATATGAACACCTGCAGCAGACACTACATGCCCCAACAGTTTCCCTTCTTCCAAAGAAAATTGGGACTTTTTGGGATTGAGTGAAATTACAAATTTCCTGCATTTTAAAAACACCCTTTTTAAATGCTGTAGATGATCATGATGGCTGCCAGAATAAACAATTATGTCATCAAGATATATCAGCACGAATTTATCCTTTTCACCCACAAAAGCAATATCCATAGCGCGCTGAAAGGTGGCTCCAGCATTCATTAGCCCAAATGGCATTTTTGCATACATGAACGTGCCCCAAGGAGTGGTAAATGCTGTCTTTTCTTGATCATCTGGATGCACAACGATTTGATTAAAGCCTGAAAACCCATCTATGAAAGACATCACTTTGGCACCTGAGACTTGCTGCAACAAATGCTCCATTTTTGGCAGGGGATAATTATCCTTTCTAGAGCATTTATTTAGATTCCTGAAATCAACGCACAGTCTGATTTCTCCATTCTTCTTCCTCACAACAACCAGATTGGCCACCCATTTAGAATATCTGAGAGGCACTATAATCTTAGCGGCCAACAACTTTTTAATTTCTTTCTCAACCAGAGGAAGAAGCATAGGATTCATTGGTCTCAGCTTTTGTTTGAAAGGAATAGTGCCTTTTTCAAGCGGAACTTTATGCTGAATTACATTTTTGTCAAATGTTTTCAGATCGTTGTACTCCCAAGAGAACACATCAGAAAATTGCCTCATTAATTTGCAATATTCAGCACTCTGATCAGCAGATAGATTAGTGGACAGATTTATGAATTTGGGCTGACCCGGACCTCCTATATCATGCTTGAAAACCTCATGCTGATCTTCTTTTTGGGCAGCTTTGTAAGGCACATCATTGTGGTCAAACAATCTCTCAAGAGGAATTAGACCCTTAGGAATATGGTTACTGGGAAGCTGGACTATGCTATTCTTGCCAATCTTATTTCTAAGTTGGGACTTGGGATCTTCTAACAGAGCATCATTATTTTGGTCAATTTTCATTTCAGATAACTCATCAATGACTTGAAGGAACCTATTTAATTCATCATCATCATCAAAAACCTTCCAATGGTGGACATTATCAGGCACAGAGGGTCTATACTTCATTTGTACCTCATAGACTAGTTTGGGAGGCGATGGAGGGACGAACAAACTAGCAGAGACAGCAAGGGAATCAACAAGCTGATTTTGGGCTCTAGGAATATATGAAATGCAGAAAAAATCAAAGAACTCTTTGACTCTCCATACCTCATCTCTATAAGCTCTCAACCTCGGATGCTTTGCTTGGAATGTTTTATTTACTTGCTGAATTATCAGATCAACATCTCCAAACACCTTCAGATTTTTTATTCCTCTATCTTTGGCTTCATGAAGGCCCAACAACAGTGCTTCATATTATGCTATGTTGTTTGTCACCTGAAAAACCAGATTTAGAGACAACTAAACTGTTTCTTGTTGTGGAGATACTAGCACCACCCCTGCTCCTGCAGTCTCCTTGGTACATGCTCCATTAAAGAACATCTCCCAGATCTGACCACCTGTATCATGCTCAGCCTGAGCTATTGGTTTCTGACCTGCAATGCAGCCTTATGAGATTCTTCTATTTGGAGAATGCAAGCTCCAAAATCAATGTCCATTGCATATATGGGATGGTTTGTAGGATTCTTCTCATCACTAATGATGTATGCCAGCTGTGCTTCTCTATGTAACCTCCTGCTTTCTCCTCCAAACACTAGAACAATTGCATAAGATAAATCATTATGAAATGTCCCTCTTAGCCTCTTAATCCACCCTCTAGACAACAGCATACCAAACTTAGGAGGAACATCAACCACCACTATATCCATCATCATACTTTTCATGGGCAGCTGGGTTAAGGTAATGGCCAGATCCTTAATTAATCCAAGGCATTTTACCTTCCTTGAATCAAAAGAGAACAAATCATAATAATGTCTAGTGATATCAAGGCCTAACTCTTCCATGACAGTTTTAGGCATTAGATTGTGGCTGGCCCTTGTGTCTAGTAGGCAATTGTGGAGGATTTTATCATGGATAGTTAATGAAACATAGAAAGATGGAGAACTATTATCAGCAGGTTCAATCATGGGACTAAGCACAATAGCAGGCTTGTCATCTTGCAAATTGACAGAGTCAATGGAGGTTTGTTTAGGCTCTAGTTCAAGGGCCTCAAGGATGGGTTTTCTAAATAATTCACTCTTCACCAACTCAGCCAGAGGCATGGATATTTTCAATTTCTGAATTTCTGACTCAAAACTAAAAGAAGAGAATACTTTATCAACAGTTTTTACCTCTTGAACTGGAGCTTTGAGGGTGACAGGATCAACTGCTGGTCTTCTTTGCCTGCTATTCTGTGGCATTGTTTGAGCAGCTGCTTCTTGTGCAACATTTTCTTTGACATTCTTTGCATTAGATCTTAGATTATATCTTTGCTACTGCTCACCAGATTGCAGAACAACACCACTGTCCCACCTCTGACTGTTTTTCTCTTGCAGCAATGACTCTTCATATTCGTCCAATGTTAGAAATGCAGCACTGCCTTTATCCTCCAAGCAGTGAATTTCATCCTCATCTTCTTCAAATTGTTCCCCCTCCATGACTGCATTCTAAAAGGGAGCTTTTACTTTATGATCTTCTTTTGATTCTTCACCCCTTTTCATAATTTGTAGCTGCTCATTTGCTTTTCTAAATGGGTTTGGATTTCTTGGAGCAAATGTGTTTTGCTGCCTTGTTTTGCCTGAAGTTTGCTCCACTTTTAGCTTAGAAATTTCAGCAGCCAATGACTCAATCATCTTAGTCATTTTGGCTAATTTAGGCTCTGAAGTTGATGCAGGGGAGGAAGAAGCCTCACCTCTCTGCCTTCTTCTATCAACTTGACTCTTTAACTTCTCTGCTGCCAAAATATTGGATTCCACCTCTAGGGTTGCCTCTTGCATATCACCTTGAGTAGCACATCGTCTTTCTCTCAACAATAAGCAGAAATCAGAGTCAAAATCATTGCATATGTGAGTTTAGAAACAGTGGGGGTAGGCTTTACCTCAGCTGGTATTTTACTATACATTCTATTAAATCTTTTATTGAATTCAGGGAAAGACTCAACCTTTTCTCTTTTCAAGTTTCCAAACTCTGTATGATAATACAGTAGGTCCTTCTTATCTCCCCATTGCTTCAAAAATGCATCATCTAATGCTTCAATATCTGTTATGGATCTTTGGGGTAATTCTCTAAACCACTTCCTAGCCTCACCATCAAGGCTTTGGACAAAAACTCTCATCCATACATCATTCTCACTGATATCTAAATTATCAACATAACTGTAAAAGGATTCAAGATGTTCTTCTGCTGTCACTCCCTCTGTTCCAGTAAATTTAGGCATATATTTTTGATATTTTCCCTCAGGCATAGGATTTAGAGGTACAAGCAATACCAAAGGTCCATATCTAGCAGCAACAATCCTCTCAATCCTAGTAGGTGCTTGCTGTCCCGCCATGTTTGGAATATGTGGAAGAACACTAGCAGATGGGGCAATAGGAAATAATGTAATGGATAGCAGAGATATTGGGATGTTTTGGAAAGTATGGGAAGCTTTTTTTGGACTGAGATTCAAAAGGGAACTAAATGGACAAGGAGCTTTATGAATATCTGCAGGTATTTCTTCATTAGCAATACTAGGCTCTAAATCTTCAAATTGTGTATCCTCAACTAAAAACTTCTCATGTAGAGACAAATAAGATTTCTTGGGCTTACTTGATCCTGATGCTCCTTTCTATGATGTTTTCTTCGAGTTAACAATCTTTTCAGGGTCAGGCACTGGAACAGCTGGAGACTTCGGCGGATTTCTTCTAGTATGCCTCACAAACTGAGCCAGAACTTCAAAGTGGAGTCACCAAAGGATGGCCTTCCTCCAGTGGAGTCGCCAGACAGATGATTACAACCAAAGAATGTGTTCAAAACTTGTCTGTCATCAAAGCTTGAAGCTGTGTCGTCTCCCAGGGAAGCTGAGCTTGGATTCTCTTCTCCCCGGCAATGGCGCCAATTAATGTTATCACCCCAAGAAACTCACCTAGGTTGTAAATCAGTGATGCTCAGGAACATTAAAAATTCAACAATTATGTTGGATAAGATGATGGATAAATGAAGATACGCTACACATTTAAGCCAGATAACCACTCCTACTATGACTATCCCCAGACATGGGTGAAGACCCCCAAACTACAAGGCTTTCAACCACCAACTACTCACAGTTTAAGGTAAAGGTGATGATGGAGAAAACTAGTTGCACCAGCAGATGCACAGGACTCTGTGATGGCCAGCTGTAACCAGTTAGAAGATCTATAGAACTATCGTTTAATATACAGACAGGATGACAACTCCCTGATATTAAACAACAACAATCCTCAAGCAATTTCAATGAGCCACTAAATTATAATACAGAGGTGGGATGATAGCCCCTCTGATATCAAACATTCACAACACATCAAATAAGTGCAAGCAGGCACAGCCTAGAACAAGAAAAAGAAGTGGAAAGTGAGCAGGTGACAACAAAAGAAGCTTGCATTAGTTGAAAATCAGGACCAGAAGATGCAGGCCTCATAGTATTTACAGTCTCCAGAAGCTAAAGGCAACAACAAAGCTTTCATTCATCAAACACTCATCAATCCTTACATTTTTTGTTCTGAGTATATATAGTGTTACAATACAAAAACATCTCTGTCAAACCATGCGTGGAGGAGCCCATAAATGGCCACCAACCATATTCATATTCAGAAATGGGCCTCTGATACAAATCTGTCTGAGTTTTAAATAGATTTGACCCTCTCTGGCTCTCTGCGGTCCTCCTTGGGCAAGTGGAATGGAATATGGGTGAAACCCATAACCATTGAATGCTCTGTCTGGATCTGTGGCGTCCTGTCTCCTCCTCAGCCATACTGCTGAGTAAATGCTGCTGTTGAATCATTAAATGGCTCTATCATGGCTGTTTTGGCTTTAAAACAACGAAACACTGCCACTCTGTTCATTCCCGCCCATCGCTGTTTCAACCTTGGTTTTAAAAGGCGTCCGTCAACCGTTGATCTGTCCACAAGAAATCGAACGGCTGATGTGAATATCGGGAGCCCTTTCCTGACTGTCCTTTACGTCCCGATAGAGAGGCTGTTTTGGAACCGTACAGAGGACGCGTGGCACTGTTCTATTGCATCGGGCTCGCTTGTACGAAAACCACTTGCCGAGCAAAAGCGGTCCGATAAGGTTGGCGGTTTTCCTTATAATTGGAAACACATAACACTGCTGCAAACATGGGAAATTTGCTTTTGGTGGACCTGAATCATATATATATATATATATAGATATATATATATATATATATATATATATATATATATATATATATATATATATATATATATATATATATATATATATATTATGTTTTAGAACCCTTTCGGATCCGAAAACCCATCGCAATCGCACCCACCAGGCATCCTTTGCATTTCTTTATATTTCCTTTAACAAAGAAAATGCGCCCAAAACCAACGAAAAAGGCCCAGCGCGGATTTGAAATTTTATGAAAAATGACCCATAAACCATTGGGTTCGACCCATCGGGTCAAAACTCCATCGCAATCGGCACCTGCCCAAGTCCTCCTTTTTATTTTCTTTATACAAAGAAAATACACAAAAAACATTGAAAATGGGACGGGCGCGGACTTGAAAAATTATAAAATGGAGCTTGTACATATATCGGGTCCGGCCCATCGCATCGCAACATAACATATGTTAAAGCCCGCCCCTTTGTTATCGCCGATAGCGATATTCCCATAGCGACGTCGGCGATCGCTCATCGGCGAAGCCTTGTGCCCGAGTCGCTGCCACTACCTGCCTCCTCCGATTGCGATATGCCGACGCGATCTGGACCGCTGATCGGCCAGATCCAACGGCTGAGATTAAAGTGGATCCTTAGGCCTGTGATTTTGATTTTTACATGGTTTTTGGGGTATTTCCACTTCCCGATAGTGTATTTCTGCTCTCCAAAAGGCTTTCCCCTTGCAATTTTTTCGATCGGTGGAAGACTTTTAGCCATGATTTGAGAATTTGAACAGCATCAATGGATCCTTTGGCATGATTATAAGTGTGTTTGCAGCCTCTGAGAGTGTTTTAATCCATTTTTGATTCTTTTGTATAACAAAGCTAACAGTACTAACCCCCGCATTTCATGTAGCCTACTAATAATAAAATAACCAATGGTTTTGTATATGCACAAGCACGTCCGCACAAATTTTTCCAGCAGACTAATACCAAATAGCATTGTGCAACTGACTACTAAAAAAAAACAACAACAACCACCTCACCATCCATATCCCTGTTGCATTTTCATTACAATCACAACATACCACTCAGTCGAGAAATATTCTTGGCCTAATCTCTAATTCCTTAACTATACTTTCTCAACATGTTCTCTGACTATCACAAATTACATATAGATATGAGCTACTCATTAGTACATCAGCAATACCAACAACAACTACAACAACAAGGGACACATCAACACCATCACCAAGAGCACACCCAACCAATCCTCATATCTTTTTCTCTAGTCCATGAAAACTAAATCAAATGCTAAATACTGGTCTATTAAAAGCAATAAATAGTTCAATTCACTGAATAGATATTGAAAAGGGTATTTTATAATATCGATAGATACAAACTTATCGATATCTAGCTACGATAACTTCATTGCATGTGGATTTATTGAATTGCTATTAATAGTAGTACTTACTTTTAATTAATTTTTGCAGGCTAGGTGTGAATACCAAGATTCATTATTGGGAATATAGAGTATTCTTTTAACAGTTTGTACATTATCTGTTATTATTATAATGGTTACGAGATACAATATGTCATAAACACGAATATTAATTTGGCTAATACCCGCTATAATACACAACACTAAAATTGATAAATGAGATTTTATAGTATATATGGTTTTGAGCTTTCTGCAATTACTGTTTGTATTCAACCAACAATTCTGTAGGTGTCCAGACAAAAAATACAGAGTGCATATCGATATCTTTGCAACTAGCTGTGATAACATCATTGCGTGTGGCTTTACTGAATGGATATTAATAGTATTACTTGCTTTTAATTAATTTTTGCATGCTAGGTGCGAATACCAAGTTTCTTTATCGAGAACATAGATAATTCTTTCAACAATTTGTACATTATTTACTATTGTTATGATGGATACAAGATACAATATGTCATAAACATGAATATTAATTTTGCTAAAACTCGCTACAATATGCAACACTAAAATTGATAAATGAGATTTGATACTGTATATGGTTTTGATATTTTTGTAATTATTGTTTGCGTCCAATTAGCAGTTTCGTAGTTGTTCAGACAAAAAATACAGTGTGAAAAGTACTTAATGCAAAAAACATATTTTTCACTTAGGAACACAAATTGTATTAAAGTTAACATGTCCATATTTCGTTATCCCTTATGTGGATATTTTACCCTACGGAGAGACGTCGAAGTTTAGATGTATGTGAATGCGGAAGTTTATGTTCCTTGTTCCAGACACCATCCTTTTGCACATATTTGAAACACCATCCTTTTGTACATTTTTAAAACAATTATGTTGTCGTTTCATATAAATAATACCAATTTTTTATTTTTATTTATTTATTTATTATTTTTTTTTTTTTTGTAAGCGAGTGCAGGACCTTTACATTTTTCTGAATTTTATTACATCAATCACCTGCCTCTGCAGGACTCGAACCTGGGTGGGGCGAGTGACAGCCTCCGCCCCTACCATTACACCATGCATGTCATGTGCTTTTTTTTATTTTTTATTTTTATTTTTATTTTTATTTTTATTTTTATTTTATTTTTATTTTTATTTTATTTATTTTTATTTTATTTATTTATTTATTATTTTTTTTTGAATTTCTCTACTCTATATTGATACAAAAATATTTTTACAAAGAGGCCACTGCCTCGAGAAGTCTAGCCCAGAGATGCGGCATGCTCACATTACATAGCTGAACACTGACCAAAAAGACCCATTGAAGACTGACCAAAAGAACTTCTAGGACCATGACCATGACTAGGTCATAGAAACAGAAAACGCCAATATCGAATCTGAAGACTGGCCAGAGATAATTCAAAGACCAAAACAGGTTAATTGGGCTTGGACAAATAAATAGGGCAACACTGTCCAAATCAAAATTGAAATCTAACCCATTAAATAACTGTAACTGTAACCGAGACCCAAAGACACAACCAGAAGAATTCCGCCCATGTAGGGGAAACTGACAATTTAACTTTAGAAAAAAGTTCTGAGCATGAGAACTGTGAAGCATAAAAAACTATAAAAATAGGAGGGAATTAAGCACCTTCGAGCAGCAGAGATCCAAAAACCCTTGCACGCAGACCTGATTAAGCTTCATGAGAGGTAGAAGATGACTCTTCAACGATGCGACACCCATATTTGTAGGGATCTTCATCCTCAGAGGGATGGCCCTCTTTGCCTGAAGAACCGCCACCAGTAGGGATGCTCGGACCAGCTTGAAAGTTCATATCTTGGGTTGCAGTGCTACCAGGATCCTTACTCTGCTTGTTGTCAATCTGAGAAGTACCATACTTATCTTCCGCCCACGTCTCCAGAGTCACCCCTGGTGTCACAACAACTAGACCAGAAGTATCCTCTCGAAGCTCAATGGTGACTAAAGCCAAGAAGGAGAAATTGCTGAGTGTACAAGGGAACTGAAAACGAACGGTGTGAGATTGAGAATTATGAGAGCGCGCTGCTGAATTATGCTACCCTTGACCCTGTCCACGACCACTCCTGGTAACAGGATAGAAATCAGAGCAGAAGTCCGAGGAATAAGACGAGGAGTCCGTAGTGGAGGAGGAGGGTTGGCGGATAACTTGCCCATAAGAACTTCCCCTCCTGCAACTCATTCTTTGGTGCAGTCTAGGCATAATGAAAAGAACAGGAGGTGCTGAACAGGCAGCAGAACTGTGAAGGCAGGGGGGGACTGAAAGGGGCTTAGCTTCAACACGTAGAGGAGCACTGGGAAAGACAGAGGATAGGCTACAACTGAATATGCAGAGAGGGCTTTGAGAAACATGAAGTCCCAGCGATAAATCAACACAGTAATCCCGAGCCCAACGATTCCCTGGGCTGGTCCGAGAGCGAGGCTCTACGACAGCAAGGGAGCAACACGAGCGCAAGGGAGGAGCAGGAATGTGTTCTTGGAGGGGCGCCATAACAGATGAGCTTGCAGGCTGGTATGGAGGGACAAGCTGCATTAACGCAACATTGAAGATTTTCGCTGAGGGATTAATTACTGGCATCACGCGAGGCCAGATGGCGGTGGTAATAAGCCACACGCCAACCCACCAAGACGCCCATGTATCGAAAGCCATGTTAAACACCCGGATCCGGGAAAATAATACCAATTTTTGATGTAATCGTAATAACAATTATTTAATAACACTGAATCTAATGACTATTGTATGTCGTAGAAGCTATGCGAATGTGTTTTTATTCTCTTGAGGTTACCATGTTCAGAGGACAAATGCATGTTTATATTTCTTTGATTGTGTCCAACGAACGACGTTATTAAGTAGCTATCCGAAAATGGCTTTGCATATCCGGAAAGAAATGCATGTTCGATAAAGCTTTGACTGTTCCCAAAGCTTTTTCCAGTATTTATCCAATTAAAAAATATATTCACTCTTGTGCGAAGGAAGCTATATGCCAATGTTTAGTGAAATTCTTTAGTGTTAATACAACAATTAATTAAGGGACTTTATTACTAGACTAAATGTAAAACATTTTGGCATTTTTTTCCATTTGATCAATTTTTCCATGTGTTTGTATACGATATTCCTGTACCATCATATTGAATACCTGTAAAATAATGTACATGATCATAATGAACTCATATTTATTTTATTTCGTACATTACTGTTATTTAGTACACACATATCGATAACATTAAAGAAATAACCGTTACCAAATTAAGAAAGCAATTAATTTTCGAATTTCGAGATTTATTTCACCATCTACCGCTAGGGTTTGCTTTGAAATTTTCAATTGCTATTTATTGAAAGTGTTAAACATGTCAGTCAATTAGATCCGAATCTAGTAATGGCTATAGAAGAATGGCGATGAGGACCACTGCCATTGTATTATTAATCATGATTAATGGCTTTAGTAAACAAAAACCCTTGTTAGAAAGCAACAAATTCTCTTAGAAGGTTGTGGAAATTCTGTTATTATTTTTGCCAAAAGCTTACACAGATTAACTTTCTGGGCAAATTTGTGGCCTCGATAGACAATTATCTTTGTCAGTATCAAAATAAAACAAATCATCAATAATTTACCAGTGGGGGCTAACTTAGTAACTAAATCAATTTGTTATAGAAATAATGAAACATGTCTATGCATGATATTCATTTATGACTGTTAACAGTTATCATTGGCAGTTTCAAAGCTAATTGTCATAATTGTCATGAGATTTTTCTATTATTATTGCATATATGCATCTAGCCATTTTAAAAACTTGTACAAGTGTCAAGAAATCATTGACATATTTTGGGCAATTTAAGCCGAAAAATGCATCAGAAAACCTTTCAGAACATAGTATAGGTACACAATGGTCTTATATTGTATTGCAATTTCTGTTTGTATGACATGTATTTCAATGATATTAAATCAACAACAAAATACACAGTTAGTGGAGAAGATGGTTTTGCAATATCGATACTTATTTCTATTACTTCCCGTAAACATTGGCTTTGATATTTTCAATTGCTATTTATTAAGAGTGTCGTATTTGGTAGTTTGCACATGAAAAATAGCAATAATTGGCAATTTCCATTGCAACAAAAAATTTCAAATTTACGTGACATTGGAGACGAATATAAGTAGCAGTTAAATGAAGCTATTTGCAATTATACATTGAACGGAGCGATATTTGAATTTGCCAACAGAAAAGAACAAAAACATAGACATTTGCTCTAATGAATACTTTCCTTGTCTCACTTAGCGGATTTAACAGTATTCAACAATTCATTTTCTCAATTTCTCAAGTTCTTTCATAATTCTCTCTACAACATATTTCTTTTTGTGCATAATTATTTAGGGATTTGTATTTTCTCATTACGCATTTTATATTTTTTTTTCAAAAAAATGGGTAGCAATTTCCATTAATAAAGATGGTATTGGGCTAGGTCCGTTACAATCATGGAGAACTCTGTCTCATATTTGTGCATATATGAAATGAAAGAGACCCTATTGCTGCCTATGTTATTTATATATATATTCTTTACATCCTTAAAACTATATATTTTCCAAAAAACTCCACAGTGCATGACTATTCGACAAAACATAAAATTATATTTTTATAGGAAAAAACTACCTGCAACTTTCAGGCTCGAATTCTTCCTGAGCCGCCTTAGAAGGCATGCTTAGTTCCAAAATCCTCCCAAGGGTTGTCAACAATTTCCTCTATACTTCTGGTGCACCCATGTTCCTCAACATCATTACCACTTCCGTTACTTGTAGAAGCCATTTTCCTTTCAATTCTCCTTGCACTAGAGTAATATAATAACTAAGCTGCTTAAGCTAGCTCCAATATATAATCGCTTAATGCTTACCAACATTCCTTACCATATTTTCAAGCATAAATTCATTTCGATTCTGAAACAAAGCCAAGCCACCTTTCGCCCTCTTCATCACCACCAAATTCCTCTTGACTCGATCCTCGATGGTACTATGACTGCACACACCTGAGATCTTATTTAATAACCAATGATGCAAGTGGATCTTCAGACACCTTGGCATGGAAACGCTCAAAAATCAAAATTGACCAGAATGATGTCAAATTAGGACCAGATCAAAGAGCTCATCTTCCTGATCATGGAGATGTGAATAGTTCGTCAATCCGAGCTCGGATGACAAAGTTATCGCGACAAGAAGGTCAATGTGATCCTTAAGAAAATTAGGTTTTTCCATAAAAATTGTACTTTAAGCCTTAAGAGGCAAATCGCAATCGGCATAGTCCAAAGGGCGGACTTAAGGCGGGCCTTTATGACCCCTGATCAGCGATCTCCGATATCGGAGTCGGGGTCATGATATATGCGATATCGGCGCTGTACCGTTATGCGATCGACAATCGGCACTTTACAGTTATGCGTTCGACGCTTTACAGTTATGCGATTAGCGATGAACGAGACTTTAGACCCTGCAATTAACGATCAACGATATTGGCGATCGACAATCGGCGTCGGCATATACCATGTATCGGCGAAGGACCCCGGGCCGCAGCGATAGCTAGCGACGCAATCTGAGCTGTCTGATCTAGAACCGATCAACGGTCCAGATCTAATCGGCGACGTCGGCGATCAGCAATTGGCGCCTTGCGATCCCGACTTGTGATATATCCCGGACCTGATAAATTTATAAGTCCGATTTTATAAATTTTGAAATCCGAATTGTCGGATTTTTCAATGATTTTCAGTGTTTTTCCGGGTTTTTGTCATATCGTTGTAAAACGATAAAAGGCCTATTTTTAATGGTTGTTGCGCCCACCGATTGTTCTATACAAATGGCTTCTATTACAAGCCAACAGACCTCCGATTTAGATGCGGCCTTGTCCCAAAAACGTGTTATAAAACATGATGGGTAACAAAGATGCAGGGGCGGTGTGCCATAGGAAAAACCCCAGAGAGACAGTGCCAAAAGAGCCCAAGAGCCTGTGTTTGTGAATGCTATAGAGCTTGAGTGCGAGAGACCTCAATGAGGAGGCTATGCCGATGGAGAGCCGCAGAACGAGAAGGCCAAGCATTGCATAGAGATAGCTAGAGCACCGCAGAGAGCTACAACGAAGCATGATAGCTAGAGAGTGCTTGAAATTCTGGCAGATTCGCAGAGCTGCAGACAAACCCGAGTGCTATAGGGCCAGATAGCCATAGAGATATAGAGTGAGAGGATCCGAATGATTCTTCTCTTTATGATTGTTATGTTTCTTTAGGATCGATTCTTCTTCTTAGCATTTTATCTGTTGATTAATTTTTCTTTGATCGATTCTTCTTTGATCGCTTATTCTTCTTGCACATTGATGCTGTGAGATCAGTGTTTCAGCAAGTTTCAACACTTTGACAGTTTCTTCAGAGCAATGCTTCTTCATATGGCCATTCATAGTGAGGCCATGATAGATTGGGAGCAGACTGTGTCTGCGCATTGATGATGTGAACAAATGTTCACTGTGGATCGCTTTATCCACTTCTTCATTCATATCTTCATATGGCCCATGGTTGGTGTGAGGTATATGATTTATTCGTATATTTCTTCTTTTACATTATGCTGCAGATCCTAGATTGATATTGATGCAAGATCTTCTTTATTTTCCTGTTGTCATGATTCCTTGCTTCATGTTATGATGAATCTTCGTGTGATGTACTTTATGCTTTGAGATCCCTTTGTATGTTTCTGGGATACTCTTGCTGTTGTTGTGCATGTGTTTTTCTTTGACATCCATTTTATGCCTTGTTGGCAGGAAGTGCACCATGCATGTTTTCTATCATACTGATAGGAGTTTTGATTGAGAGTTCTAGTTTTGGAATATCTCTTAGAGCCACTCCTGCATGAGGGCCTTCTTCCTTGTATGATTAAGAGAAAAAACTCTTGTGTACATCATTTTTATTGACAACACCTAATGCAGCGGCCTACACCACCTTGACCGTGGCCCGGAGACATAGTCCCTCCTGGACGAACTCCATTATCAGCGGCTTATGTTTTCATGTGTTGATGATTATTATGTTCTTCTTCTTTTCCACATGCAGATGTATTCCTTAATGTTATTTTAAAAAGAAATTTTAACACATCATGAAAGTTAAAGGTCTTGGTAAGGTCCTTCTTCACACCCAAACTTGGATCAAGTGGTATCAGAGCAGGCCTTAACATTGATGTGAATTGCAGTGTGAACAATGGAACGTGCAATGATAGAGGATGAAAGAGCCATGTGTGAGACCATGCTCGACGTCTCCAAGAAACTGGAAATTGTGTATAAAACTCTATAGAAAGAAACAGAGGAAAAGGAGCGCTTACAACTTCAGTTGAAAGCCACAAAAGAGGCCATGGAGGAACTGAAGCAAAACAAACATAATCTTCAAACCGAGAATGATGAATTGAAGATGCGTCTACATGAAGAGGAGGAGGAGAAGAAGAGTTTGATACTACAGCTGCAAGCAAAGGATGAGGCCTTGGAAAAGATGCAGCGAGACCCATGTGAGGTAAAAAGTAGTTCTCCATGTCTCCTGATGATGATTTCGTTGTGTTCGAAAATCATACCACAGGAATTGGCTCAAACTGCTGAAGAGAATGGGATATGAAGGAAAAGGCTTGGGCATTAACGACCAAGGCATTGTCAATCCCATCCAAGTAGAGGAATTGCCATGTCGAGCAGGACTTGGGTATGTCAGGAAAGAAGTTGGGGAATGCGTTGAGCCAGTTAGCGATACACCAACAACGAATTATGAGCAGCCCTCATCAGCTCTTTCCAAATCGAAAGAGAAGGTAAAAGATGTTGATTTCCTTTCGATTTCATCTACTGATAGTATGATGTCTATGGGAGATTTGGAGATCCTGATTACAGGGACAAATATGAGGTTCCTTACAAAGACAAGGCACGAGGGGAAAGAGCTTGGTGCTAACAACCAAGGCATGACCCAACCTTTGGAGGTTATGCATGAACCCCAATTTGCAAGATCGATGTACACCAAAGGAGAGTGCTCAAAGGTTTTAGAGTTGTCAGAGACTTCTTCGAGGAAAGAGAATGATGGGAAAACATCCCCATCATCACATGGAAGTTCCATCGCAGGAAGAGAGCTGAGGCAAGCTCTCATTGCCATACTAACATCAAAGATAACAAAGGAAGGTATAATCACTTTTGATCTTCGAATTTTTAGTATGATCATATTGTTAATAATGAATGAAGACAAAGGCATTGAAAGACATGAAATTTTTGTGGTTTACCTAACCATACCTTTTCTAAGTGTTGGAAAAGGATGGAAACACTAAAAAAAGATGAGGTGTGAAAAACCCTCGCAACAACAGGTTAAGCAGGTATGGAGGAAGAAAACATACTGCAATTATTGTGACATAAATGGCCATCAGAGAGCCACTTGCTGGAAGCTCCATCTAGAGCAGCGCCTCAAAGCATCGGTGCGTGAACCAGGAAGAGCAGTGGTGCGACAAGAAAAACCACCTCAAGGAGATGACCCATTCACATTGATAAGTGAAAAATGGTTCTTTTGACTTGCTGTTGTTTCATGGTCATTCTTTGTAAATAATTTGTTGCATTTTTAAAGTGTAAAAGTGATGATGAGTTTCCATCACTTGGTCAACAACAATGATGTCTGGTCATGTTTTGAGTTGTATTTTGAGTCGCATATTAATACTTTGAAAGTGATGTTATGTTTCCATCACTTGTCAAAACAATAGTGTTTGACCTTATATATGTAAACCATGTGTTGAAGTGATGATGTGTTTTCCATCACTTTTTGAAGCAACCATGATGGGTTGGCCTTGTTGTCATATTTGGAGTATTACGTCCACCTTATTGTAAACTTGTCCACTGAGTATGTGTTATAAACTCGTGGAAAGTATGGGACATTTGGGTCTTTAGTTTGGTCATGTTATTCAAAGCATGTGATTCGAAAATAGTTTACTACAGGTTGCAGAGGTAGCAGGTGTCGATTCGTCGCTTAAGGCTCCGAAGAACAAAGGTGACGGAGATGGAAGTGAGACCTTTTTAGGAAATTTGTGATGCAGCCAGGGTACAAATAAAGATGCAAATTACTTTTTATTCTTTTGGAGGACCAAAAGCTCCTCAATGGGGAGGATTGATCCAGGTGGATCTTCAGACACCTTGGCATGGAAATGCTCAAAAATCAAAAGTGACTAGAATGATGTCGAACTAGGAACAGATTGAAGAGCTCATCTTCCTAATCGTGGAGGTGCAAACGGTTTGTCAATCCGAGCCTAGATGACAAAGTTATTGCGAAAAGAAAGTCAACTTGATCCTTAAGAAAATGAAGTTTTTCCATAAAAATTGGACTTTAAGCCTTAAGAGGCAAATCGCAATCAACATAGTCCAAAGGGTGGAATTAAGGCGGGGCTTTAGGACCCCCAATCAGTGATCTTCGATATCGGAGTCGGGGGCATGATAGATGCGATATCGGCGCTGTACCGTTATGCGATCGACGATCGACGCTTTACAAATATGTGATCGACAATGAACGAGACTTTAGAACCTGCGATTAGTGATCGCCGATATCGGGGATCGGAGCGATTGGCGATCAACATTGGCATATACCATGTATCGGTGAAGGACCTCGGGCCGCAACGATAGCGATGTAGTGACGCAATCTCAGCCGTCTGATTCGGAACTAATCAACGGTCCATATCTAATCAGTGATGTCGGTGATCGACAATTGGCGCCTTGCAATCCCGAATTGCGATATATCCCGGACCTGATAAATTTATAAGTGCGATTTTATAAATTTTGAAATCCGAATTGTCGGATTTTCCAATGCTTTTCAGTGTTTTTCCGGGTTTTCGTCATATTGTTGTAAAATGATAAAAGGCATATTTTTAACGGTTGCTGGGCCCGCCGATTGTTCTATACAAACGGCTTCTATTACAAGCCAACAGACCTCCAATTTAGATGCGGCCTTGTCCCAAAAATGTGTTATAAAACACGATGGGTAACAGAGATGTGGGGGCGGCGTGCCAGAGGGAAAAGGTCGGAGAGACAGTGCCATAAGAGCCTGAGAGCCTATGTTGGGGAATGCTAGAGAGCCTGAGTGCTAGAGACCTCAATGAGGAGGTTACACTGATGGAGAGCTACAGAACGAGAAGGCCAGGGATTGCATAGAGATAGCTAGAGCACCGTAGAGAGCTACAACAAAGCATGATAGCTAGAGAGTGATTGAAATTTTGGCAAATTCACAGAGCTGCAGACAAACCCAAGTGCTATAGGGCCAGATAGCCATAGAGCTATAGAGCGAGAAGACCTGAATGATTCTTCTCTTTATGATCGGTTATGTTTCTTCAGGATCGATTCTTCTTCTTAGCATTTCATCTGTTGATTAATGCTTCTTTGATCGATTCTTCTTCGATCGCTTATTCTTCTTGCACATTGATGCTGTGAGATTAGTGTTTCAACACTTTGACAATTGCTTCAAAGCAGTGCTTCTTCATATGGCCATTCATAGTGAGGACGTGACAGATTGGGAGCAGACTGTGCCTGCGCATTGATGATGTGAATAGATGTTCACTATGGATTTTTTTATCCACTTCTTCATTCATATCTTCATATGGCCTGTGGTTGGTGTGAGGTATATGATTTATTCATATATTTCTTCTTTTACATTATGCTATAGATCCTAGATTGATATTGATGTAGGATCTTCTTTATTTTCCTATCATCATGATTCCTTGCTTCATGTTATGAGAAATCTTCATGTGATGTAATTTATGCTTTGAGATCCCTTTGTATGTTTCTGGGATACTCTTGTTGTCGTTGTGCATGTGTTTTGCTTGACATCCCTTTTGCACCTTGTTGGCGGGATGCGCACCATGCATTTTTTGTGTCATACTTATAGGAGTTTTGATTGAGAGTTCTAGTTTTGGAATATCTCTTAGAGCCACTCCTACGTGAGGGCATTCTTCCTTGTATGATTGAGACAACAAACTCTTGTGTACATCACTTTTATTGACAACGCATAATGCAGCAGCCTACACAACCTTAACCGGGGCCCAGAGACATAGTCCCTCTTGGACGAACTTTGTTATCAACGACTTATGTTTTCATGTGCTGATGATTATTATGTTCCTCTTCTTTTCCGCATGCAGATGTATTCCTTAATGTTCTTTTAAAAAGAAATTTTAACACATCACGAAAGTAAAAGGTCTTGGTAAGGTCCTTCTTCACACTCGGACTTGGATCAACCAAGGGAAGAGAGCCCACTTATCATGTATCATGATCGACATACTCCTCTGCGCTCATGTGTTGTTTAATGTCCAACTACCAACACCCTCTCATGGGTATCTCCTTTGAATCCTCGTAAATCTACCATATTTAATTCCTTGTTAATCCTCATTAATTTCCGTGCTCGAGCTGTTATCCAAAAGGATTACAATTGATATATTAACTAAGGGACATGACATATATCATTGAGATGGTCTACGAGTAAGGTTCCTTGCTCTAATTCCACTCCTTTATTGGCTTGGACATCTGCCAATTGATTATTTTCTCTTTTAACATGGCAGATTTTGAACTCTTCTAATTTTTTAAGGAGAAATATTATCCTTATTATTAATGGAGAGGTTTCCAAATCAAGAAGTCCTTCATTTCTATAAATACTTATACATTTTTGTATAACCATCATTGAATCACCTACTATGATTAGATTCCTGATGCCTTTAGAGATGCTGATCTTAAGGCCTTGCCAGAGTGATAATGCTTTGGCTTGATTATTCGTGGCTTTCCCAAGCCCCCAGGTGAACTTTATTTCAGTTTGTTCTTTGAGTTTTATAAGCACCCCTCTCGCTCCAGCCTCCCTATCATTATGCATTTTATTAACACATGAACTCTACCAATTGTTTAGGGCTTTGTATTTTCTCATTGCATCTTATCAATTCAATATTGATTTCTCTTTTGCCTCTGGTATGTGCATTTTATTTCCCTAATAACTTAAATTGCATGCGAAGAAAGAACCAATGCAATTTTTGCATGTCATAATCTGTAAGCAAATATGTTTACACAACACATAGTTTATTAAATTTGCAGGAAATCAAGTATCAAATATCGAAAATGGATGCCCAAAGAATAGCTAAGGCAAAACATAAATAAAAATAGCTAAAGCCTTCCTAAAAATATTCACCTTCCACACCTATTACTCGTCCAGTGTCATCCACGACTCAAGCAAAAAGAAAAAATCCCGGTTCTAGAAAAATGGTTATTGACAAGTCAACAAGTTGCTAACATGAGCAAGATAACTTTCAAAAATTATTTCCAGACCAAACACATACAATTTAAACACCCAATTCCAAAAGTGTCTTCAATAGATAAAGCATTGAACATGCTATATATGTAGAAAGTGATAGCAGTGAACAACCTAAGTGTGTTGCTAGTCGTTTAGCAGAAAATCAATAAATAATGGAGCAAATTGTGGAAGATGACATTATTTTTGATGAATGTCCTGTCACATTGCAAAATGCAAAGTATGACAAGACCAACAAAAAATTGAGTGTTGGAAAGGTAAATCTTGAAAACAAAAAGATTATTGATCAAGAACATGTGGATACTGATTTGTTTGGTGTTGATACGATGGAGCTCATGGTATTCTAGCCATCTACCAATGATGCAATTACTCAAAGTGTCACTAACATGATTGCAAAAAATCATATGCTGAAAAGGAAATTAAAAGAACTATAAGACATTGCAAATCCAACTCCTTTATTAATGACTCAACTAGAAGTACTTTCACCTTCATCATCAAGTCCTTTTGTTGCAACACCGAAAACCTTCAACAAGGTTGCAAATCTACTTAATGTAGTGAAGACATATATCCTTGAGAACATATGCGAAAGATTATAAATTATTGAAGATGTCTGGTAAGAAGTTCTCGATTTAACACATTTGAAAGAGAAAATAACGAAATTTACAGACTTGGTTAATAGTAATCTTACAAAAGACAAGCAATTAATTGAAAATGAATTAAATACTTTTAAGTGTAGGTTAGCAATAGTCTCAGATTTCGAAAGCAAAACCAATAGTTACCAAATGTTGAACGAGTGAAACAATTGGAAGTTGGATGGGCGGAAAGGGTCACTACACTGGAGAATATCAAGTCTGCTTGTAGTGAACTATCCAAAATGAGAGATGATTCCTATTTCAGGGCAATGGAAATTATAAAAGGTTAGATGGTTAGGGCATGCTGCATGATTCTAAATTAATTTCAAAAGACAAGTTAAAAATTCAATTGCAGGAGAAAAAATAGAAAATGGTAGCAGATTTTGATAACATCATTGATTTTACGGCAAAACATTTTGACACATGGCTAATCACTTTTTCCAATGTCAATAAGTAGAATGTTAGGTCAGTTGTCAACGTGTAGGAAGAAACTAGAGAAATTGAAAAAGAGATTTTCACCAAAAACGTGAAAATGGAAGTCACAGTTGCCCCCAATGAGGACTACATTAAAACAACGATCAATGTATTTCTTCAACAAGTCATGGACTCGTAATACATCTTACAGATTGTTGTTTTCTAGTTGCAGATATCATTCAAGGAAATGAAACACCAATTTCCGCTACAACAAATCCATTTACTTTATAGTTTTCTTTCGACAATTGCAATTCTACTTAGCAATTTTGTCTTTGAAGACCATGTTTTGAATATGCTCTCGTATAAATCTGAGTTATGGCCACGCTCATTGACATTTTATCTGACATAGTGTTTTCTATAAATTTCCAAAAATATGCTTTCAACTTTTCTGTTACATTTAGTGTTGTGTTGTTGCTTTAAACAAAATTTAACATTTGGCAATGATTTGACATTCTAGACATATATCTCTTAATAATATAATACTACAACAAAAATTCCGCTGAGCACAACAACTTTCTTTCGCACGGTCTAAGCTTTACACAATGAATATAATATTTAAAAAAAATATAAATCTAAAAAATCATAGATATAAATTAAATTAAATTAGTTCTGATATTGTTGAGCAAATTTGTTTTTAATGCCTATGTCTTGAATCTAAACATGTTGTGAACTAGTTGCTATTTACAAATTGAACTGCATGAGCTATTTTGCATTAAAAAATGCTTGACTATATCCATTTTATGATAAAGTTTTTCATATTTATTCGACCATAAAAATTAACATTATTGCTAACTGCAATTCATCTGAGTTAAGATTTGATTAAATCGTTTAATCGCAGAATGCTAATGTTTCCAACGATGCGAAAATTGAATCTTCCAATTTAAAATATTACCAATAATACTAGCAAAAAATCCTTTTAGTGCGAAGTGCGAAGTTCCACACAAAAAACTTTCTACATACATTGAACTTCCTTCATACAAACAAAGATTTTGTTCAATAAAATGTGGTTTTGTACATAACTTGTTGTGCACTCTGAATAAATTTTACTGAATGACTACTGATATGCATTATCTATAACTAAATTATTAGCAATAATACTAGAAATAAAAGCATTTTGTACAAATTTTGTGTGGTCAAAGCTATATGAAGGTGTCTTTTTTGTTCTGAAATTACTAGATGACCTACGTTTTACTTAATTGAGTCCTTATATGCATTATTTGTAACTCAAATATCAACTATAATATTAGCAGTTAGTGCAAAATGTGGAAATCCGCACAAAGAGCACTTCCACAAGAGCATAAACAAACAAATATTCAAAATATTCGAAACACTTAAAAATATTAACAATAACTTTGCATACGTCTCGAGATATAATGTGTTCGGAGGAAGCTGCATAGACATCGTTGGGTAGAGAAACCAATGTGAAACAAGCATGGAATAAGACAGTTTTGTACCTCCGCACAATGTAAACCTCTACATAATGAAACTTGAACAACACGAAGAACTTACATGTTAATTGGTGGAGGAAATGTTAATATCTCCTTGCCGAGGTGTGCATTTCTATAAATTATATTTTTCAAATGCAAAACTAAATTTAACTTCCTAAAAAAACCCACCTGGACGCTAAAATAGAATTGTACATTATGTTATGCTTTTTTCTACTAAACAATAAAAGCTAACAATACAACAAAAAATTGCCACATGCCAACTGAGTGCTTCTCCTTTTTGGTGTTATTTTCCAAGTATATTTTACATGCAAGATTCCAAAGCAAGGTTCTGCTGTGTGGTGGAAGTTGTGAAGAGGAAGTGTGTGCAGAGAACAAATGCTCACTGTGCGGAAATATTTGTGTGGGGAGAATCAATTAATAAGCGGTAGAGGCAGGGACTATGTTGCATCATATCTCCTCAGTATATTTATTATCTTAGTAAAATTCTTATCAGTAGTGTGTGTAAACTCGAATGTCAATGACTAATCAAAGGGCGTTATAGAGTGTGGTTGTCATTGTTGTTCTAATAGTGTGAAGTGTGATGAAATGCGGACCCCACTTAATTAGTTGTAGAGACAGGGGGATATGCACTATTTATCACTAAAATATTAGCAACAATATCACATAAGTCCAACACTCGCCTTGGTTTTATTGCGAACAAAAAATATGCATCGTTCAATACTAAAATATTAGCAATAAAAACCTTTAGTGCAAAGTGTAGCATTCCGCGCATTAAAAGCTTCCTTCGCACAATAGACTTCTTATGCACTTTTTCACAAATGTCTTATTTGAAATATATTAAGAGATACATGTTGAAATATGGCAACAAGAATATTGCAATTTAATTTGTCCTTGAATTAAATTGTGAATTAAAATCGAATTTAGTCTTAACAACTACTTGGAATTAATTAATTAATTTATTTTAAATTAATTAGTTGGAGAAATTCAAGTTAGAAGTCTTTTTGAAGTCATGCAAGAGTTATCCCTTAAGTTAAGGAGATAAGATTGAGTTATATTTGAGTTGTGATTAGCTAACTCAATTTACTGAGTTAAGTCCAGTTAAATTAGTTCCAAACTATTTGAGGAACTAATTGTGAGTTAACAGTCAGTTGATGCATTAATGCACTCAACTAGTGCTACTCCAGTTAACTCAATATTCCCTCATCAGAAACTCATGCATGCATATTATGAGAAAGACCCAGTTGATATTAATGTTCGAGGACAATGTAATATTAGTTGCATGTGCTTTCTCATGGAGAAAAATCATGCATGCAGTCAAGGATTCATCCTTAAGGATTGCACAGTTTTGAAGGCTAATCATCGACAAGGAACAATGCAAGGAAATAGGAGCTTGGAGGGTAGAGAGGAAGGCTGGAGAGAAGCCAAGATTTCCTGTGAGCATCTGTGAGGATTGAACTGAGAGCTAGCTAGCTGTGAGAGCTAAGGCTTTGTATAATTCCTATGTATTTCCACCATGTATGATAATATAATAGTGTGGGGTTTTTATCTGAGACTTTCCCCAAAGTATTTTCATGTGTATTGTGCCATTGATTCTTCTTCTTTTGGTTATATTGTTTAGTTCGATCTTTAAGCTTCTGCAAATTGATAGTAGAAGTAGGTTATAGTATTCTGCTTTGATTTATATTGCATTATCGGGTTAACCTATCATAGATTTTCTACATGGTATCGGAGATGTGAATAGTATACTAAGAAGAGAAATCAAAGTTTGAAGTTCGAGGTTGCAGGTGCAAATTGAATTTATATCATACTTCAAGGTTGGACAATGGCGTTCTATGGCTTGAGACTCGAGTATGCCTTGGAAGGTAGCTCAAATTACATAGCATGGAAAGATAGAATGGAGGATGTATTAGAAGACAATGGCTTGAAGGAATTTATTTATCATGAAATCCCAAAGTCAGCTTCAACTAATGCACAAGAGTTGGCTGAGTGGAAGAAGTGTGTGGCGAAGGCAAGATGGATAATCCTTGAGGGAGTTTGAGACCATATTGTCTCGAGTCTCCATGGGAAGGATGCTCCATTTTCAATGTGGAAGACATTGAAGGAACTCTACGAGAACAGTAGCGACCAGAGGAAATTGGCACTCAAGGATAAGCTTCAAAGAATCAAGATGGAGAAGGGCGATACTATTTCCACATATCTGAACAAGCTCACCACCTATAGAGATGAGCTTGGTAGTGTGGAAATAACTACTTTCGATGATGATATGGTGAGCCTCGCTCTCCTTGGCCTTCCAAAGAGTTGGAATAGCTACCAAGACTCTGTGAATGGAAGGGAGAAATTGCTGGATTGGGAACGACTGTGGTCAGACCTTATGCAGGAGGAGATCGCGAGGAGCACATGAGATGGTTCTTCATCCAAGAACGATGATGAAGAAAATCTAGCCTTAGCAAGTAAGGCAAGGAAAGGGAAGGGGAAGGCTTCCCATTTCAAATCAAATTATTCTCATGGAGGGAAGAAGGGTGACATGTCTAAAGTAAGATGCTTTAATTGTCACAAGATGGGACATTATGCGACTAATTTATCATCGAAGAAGTCCAAGAAGGGATCCTCGGAAGGATCGGAAGGTGAGACATTAGCCTCTCAGTTCGAAATGGACTTTACCCTCATCGCATGCATGGTGTCATTGATGATGGGTTGTGTCTGGTATCTTGACAGTGGAGCCTCATTCCACATGACCGGTGATAAAAATTTATTCAGTGCCTTGGAGGAGAAAGACCTCAAGATACGCATAGAGGTGGGTGACGATGGAAGGTATAGTGTTTCAGGAGTAGGAACGGTTGCTTTTCAGAGGGAGCATGGAGCTCCTCTCACCTTGATGGATGTGATGTATGTGCCTGGACTGAAGAAAAACTTGGTATCAGTTGCGATGTTGGAGGACAAAGGCTATGATGTTGTCTTCAATAAAGGAAAGGAGTTCCTAAGACACATAGCCACAGGTCAGACCAAGAGGATAGGGATTCGGGTGAAGAATCTCTATAAACTAGAGGTAGATGATTGTGCAACATTGGGTACGAAAGTAGAATTGGTGCAAATCCAAGACATTAGAGAGTTGTGGCACAGGCGGTTGGGCCATTTGCATCATGGGGCTTTGAAGATAATGCAACAGATATCTACAGGAATTCCCAAAGGTAAACTTGAGCAAGTTGACACATGCAAAGGTTGTACCTTGGGAAAGTACGCCAAGTCTTCCTTTCATGATCGAGATAGTCGAGCAGAGGCTATCTTAGAGTGAGTTCATACTGATTTGTGTGGACCATTCTCGACAACATCCACAATGAAGCAAAGGTATTATGTGATTTTCATTGATGACTATTCTCGTAAATATTGGATTTATTTCATGCAGAAGAAAGACCAAACTTTCACAAAGTTTTGTGAGTTCAAAGCTTTGGTCGAGAAAGAGTCAGGGAAGAAGATCAAGGCCTTGAGAAGCGACAATGGTGGAGAATATGTCTCTCAAGAATTTAAGGACTTCTGTGCAACGGAAGGAATTAAGCGATAGTTGACGACACCTCATAACCCATAGCAGAATGGGGTGGCCGAGAGAAAGGACATAACTATTGTAGGGGCAACACGGGAAATGCTGCATGACCAAGGCCTACCACTTCACTTGTGGGCTGAGGCATGAAACACAACGGTCTATTTGCAGAATAGAAGCCTGCATCACATACTTGGGATGAAGACACTAGAGGAAGCTTTCTCCAGTAAGAGACCAGATGTAGGTCACTTCAGGATCTTTGGCTCATCGGTATATTTCCATGTGACAAAGGATGCACAGAAGAAGCTTGAGCCGATAACAGAGTTGGGGATATTTGTGGGGTACATTGGTACACCTCACAACTATCAGGTGTACTTGCCTACCAGTCAGAGGATAGTGTTTCACAGAGATCTCAAGTTTGATGAGCAGAAGGCCATGCGAGTTTCCCTTGAGAGGGAGCTCCAACAATAGGCTATGGAGGAACTCTTGGTTCCTAAGGAGGAGGAGCCTCAGACTGATGTGGGGCAGCCGCATGCAAAGGTTCCAGGAGTGGAGACATCCACTTAAGTAAAGTCTTCCAGAGATGGACGCAAGTGCATAAGAGAAGCTGACAAATTGTTGGAGGATGCGAGAGAGAATGTGGGAGCACCATCTTCTCAGCGCGGATAGAGGAGGTCACCTAAGAGGTACACTGGATACATGGACCTTGCTGGGGAATGTGTTGAGACCGAGCCATCTTCCTTTAAGGAAGCAGTGCAACAGCTGATTTGGGTTGATGATATGGTGGAGGAGTATGACTCCATGGTTCGTAACAATGTTTGGAATGTGGTTCCGAGACTGGAGAACAAGTCAGTTGTGAGTTCCTGTTGGATTTACAAGGTAAAGCAAGCTGCTGATGGTAGTGTGGAGAAGCATAAGGGAAGATTTGTTGCCCGTGGCTTTTCACAGGTCGAGGGGATTGACTATGATGAGACTTTTGCTCCTGTCACAAGGTACTCATCTATCAGATCTATGTTGCCACTACCAGCACAGATGGGTTGGAAGATCCATTAGATGGATGTGAAGAGTGCATTCCTCAATGGCCAGATTGAGGAAAAGGTGTACATAGAGAAGCTATAAGGTTTTGAGACCTTCGATCATGAGTCACATGTGTGCTGAATTAAGAGAGCGTTGTATGGGCTGAAGCAAGCACCTCGTGCTTGGTACACCAGGATAGAAAACTACTTCACCGGGTTGGGCTTCACAAAGAGTGAAGCGGATGCGAACCTGTACCACATCGTGGTGAAAGGTAAGCTATTGATCATCATACTTTATGTTGATGATCTCATATTGACTGGTGATGATCAGTTGATTGTGTCTTACAAGGAGGAACTTGCAAGAGAATTCGAGATGAAAGACATGGGTCTCATGCATTACTTCCTTGGCATGGAAGTGTGGCAGAAGGACGGGCAGTTGTTTGTGTCTCAGGGCAAGTATGCCAACGAGATACTCAGGAGATTCCACATGGAGAAGTGTAAGCCCATGCAGACTCCTCTAGTAGGTAACTGGAGGAAGGAGGTTGCTACTTCAAGAGAAATGGTAGAGGCTACTGTATACAGGTAGCTTGTGGGTTCACTGATGTACTTAATGAACACACGACCATATTTGTGTCATGCAGTGAACCAACTGAGTCAAGCGATGGTTTAACCTACCAAGATGTTTTGGAAGGTGGAAAATCATGTATTGAGATACCTTAGAGGAACATCTCAGTATGGATTATGGTACAAACAGACAGAGGGAGTGAAGCTACAGGGCTTCATTGATGCAGGTTGGGCATGGAGTCCATCAGATCAAAAGAGCACATCAAGAGGGATTTTCAACCTTGGGTCAGCGACAGTTTCTTGGTACAATAGGAAATAGAGGTCAGTTGCACTCAGCTCGGCAGAGGAAGAATACATGGCCGCAAGTCAGGGAGCATGTGAGGCCATTTGGATGCGCAAAATCCTAGTTGGTTTGTTTGATAAGAGGATGGATCCAACTATAATCTATTGTGATAATCAAAGTTGTATCAAACTTTCTGAGAATCCAGTATTTCATGATAGGTCCAAGCACATCGAGATCGGATATCATCATATCAGAGAATGTGTAGCGAGGAGGATCATGTTGCTACAGTATATTTTGACAGAGGAGCAAGGCATTGACATTTTGACAAAGGCATTGTCAAAGTGTAAATTCGAGTTCCATAGAGACATGAACGGGGTGGCAGATAATACCTTTCTTGTTGAAAGGGAGTGTTGAAATATGACAACAAGAATATTCCAATTTAATTTGTCCTTGAATTAAATTGTGAATTAAAATCGAATTTAGTCTTAACAACTACCTAGAAATAATTAATTAATTTATTTTAAATTAATTAGATGGAGAAATTCAAGTTAGAAGTCTTTCTGAAGTCATGAAAGAGTTATCCCTCAAATTAAGGAGATAAGGTTGAGTTATATTTGAGTTGTAATTAGTTAACTCAGTTTATTGAGTTAAGTTAAGTTAAATTGGTTCCAAACTATTTGAGGAACTAATAGTGAGTTAACAGTCAGTGGATGCACTCAACTAGTGCTACTCCAGTTAACTCAAGATTCCCTCATCAAAAACTCATGCATTTCTATTCTGAGAAAGACCCAGTTGAGATTATTGTTCAAGGACAGTGTAATATCAGTTGCATGTGTTTTCTCATGGAGAAAACTCATGCATGCAGTCAAGGATTCATCCTTGAGGATTGCACAGTTTTGAAGGCTAATGATCCACAATGAACATCGCAAGGAAATAGGAGCTTGGAGGGTAGAGAGGAAGGCTGGAGAGAAGCCAAGATTGCCTGTGAGCATCTGTGAGGATTGAACTGAGAGTTGGCTAGCTGTGATAGCTAAGGCTTTGTATAATTCCTATGTATTTCCACCATGTATAATAATACAATAGCATGGGGTTTTTAACTGAGACTTTCCCCAAAGTATTTTCATGTGTATTGTGCCATTGATTCTTCTTCTTCTGGTTATATTGTTCAGCTCGATCTTTAAGCTTCCGCATGCTGGGTTGTGTTATATTCTTTCCATGACTAGCCCACATAGTTAACCGGGGGTTAGAGGGGGGGAGGTCACAGGGGGTTTGAGGCATACCCTGCATATCATTTGAAGACAAAGCACATTGATGTTCAGTATCACTTTGTGAGGGATATGATAGAAGAAAAAAAGGTGTTGCTGGTAAAGGTGGACACTTTGAAGAATACTGCAGATGCATTGACAAAATATGTGAACTCTGAGAATTTCTCTTGGTGTAGAGAGACAATGGGCATTTCAGGGCTGGATAAATGACTAAGCTCTCTTGTGGCCCCCTGTGGAAAGAAAACAACAAGTGGGAGAATGTTGGGTTGTGTTATGTTCTTTCCATGACTAGCCCACGTAGTTAACTGGGGGTTAGAGAGGGGGAGGTCACAAGGGGGTTTGAGGTATACTCGTACCCCACTTTATGGGGTCCGGGGCAGTGCCCCAGAAAATTTTGGTTTTGGACCCTATGTTAGGTTGGGCGGACCCACCTATGGTTTTATGCATGATTTTCGCACATGTTTTTAGACGTGATGGTTTTCATTCCATGGTATTGAACGCGATGGTTTTCGATCCATGGTATTGGATGCTTCGGCATGTATAAATATGTATTATAACATTGAAAGGAACATAATGAAAAATCAAGCGGGTAGTCTCGGTTTTGGGATCCAGGGGAAAATCTCTGTGTATATGTGTTTTATGTGTTATGCTCTCGCATTGTTTATTTTCTGTGTTTTAGAATTCATATGCAGGTAATTTTTGTATGGGGTTAAAACCTACATTTGATATCAGAGCTGTTTTGGCTTCAAGGGGACGCCTTTGTTGCTAAGGGGTTTCGCTCGGGCCTGTGGTAGATCCTGTTCAATGGGAGATCTGCGAGATCGATTCTGGTGGTTAAAGAAGATGGCGAGCAATGGAAAGATAGAGATCGAGAAATTTAATGGTCAGAGTTTTGAGTTGTGGAAACTCAAGATGGAGGATCTGTTGGTGGATAAAGATCAGTGGATCACGGTAGATCCAGGTACTAAACCAACGAGAGTGTCCTATGAATATTGGAAGAAGTTGGACTGAAAGGCAAAGAGAACAATACGATTGTGTGTCTCAGATTCAGTATTGCTGAATGTATCAGGGGAAGCTATGGCGAAGGCTTTGTGGGACAAGTTAGGGACTTTGTACCAATCTAAGTCTCTGGTGAATAAACTGTTCGTGTAGAAAAATCGGTATAACCTGAGGATGAAAGATGGAGACTCGGTGACAGAGCATCTGAATGCATTTAATACTGTGGTAAGTCAGTTAGCATCTGTTGATATTAAAATTTCAGATGAAGATAAGTGCATCAGTTTGTTGTGTTCTCTACCAGTTTCGTGGGATAGTTTGGTTATTGCAATAGGTAGCAATGCAACTACCTTGCAGTTTGATGAAATAGTCTTAGCCTTGCTGACGGAGGAGATGAGACAAAAAAATATGGAGAGACATAATGGTGATGCCTTGTCTGTATGAGGACGGTCCCAGAACAGAAACAAAAATAAGTCATCGAGTGGGAGATCTAAATCTAGAGGGAGTCTAAATCTCTAGGAAAACCTGTAAAGGTGGTGTGCTGGAAATGCAGAAAAGAAGGGCACTAAAAAAGGGAGTGTAAATCTAAAGCTCCTAATAAAGGAAAGGGATCTGATGATGCTCCTTCTGCAGAGGTGAAAACCAGCTCAGATGAAGGTGGGGATGTGTACTTGGCTTCTTCAAGTACACATGTAAATCATGAGGCATGGTTGATTGACTCAGGTGTATCCTTTCACTTCACTCCCCATAGAGAGTGGTTCTACGAGTATGAGAAATACGATGGTGGTGATGTCTTCTTAGGGGATGATAGGAAGGCTAGAATCATTGGTCATGGAAAAGTAAAGTTGAAGTTGGAAGGTGGAAGGGTTAGAACACTTCCGGGTGTTCTACATATTCCTACATTGGCCAGAAATCTGATTTCTGTAAGCAAGTTGGATGATGTAGGTGTAAAAACAATGTTCGAGAAGGATACCTACAAAATGGTTAGGGGAGCACTAGTATTGATGTAGGGAGTTTGAATTGGAACTCTGTACAAGCTGCAAGGTAGCACTGTTATTGATGGGTGCAACAGTTTTGTGGTTCCTGAAAATGGAGCAGAAAATCTAGTGGTCTCTGGAGAGAAGACCATGTTGTGGCATCAAAGGCTTGGACATATTAGAGAGAAGGGCCTTCGAATACTTCATGGTAAAGGTATGGTAGAAGGTATGAGTAATAGCTCTTTGGATTTTGATTTCTGTGAAAATTGTGTATATGGGAAGCAGAATCAGGTGAGTTTCCCCTCTGGTGGTAAGAGGGCGAAACAAATATTAGAGCTCGTGCACAGTGATGTGTTTGGACCTGTGAAGGTTCCATCACTGGGTAAGTCTGTGTACTATGTATCATTTATAGATGAATTCTCAAGGAATGCATGGATATATTTCCTTAAGAAGAAATCTGAAGTCTTTGACAGGTTTAAAGAATTTAAGGCTCTAGTGGAAAACTAGACAGAGAAGAAGATAAAGGTGCTAAGGACAGATAATGGTGGAGAGTTTTGCAGTAAGGAATTTGAAGAATTCTGTAAGAAGTGTGGTATAGCGCGACAGAAGACTACTCCATATACACCTCAACAAAATGGAGTTGCAGAAAGAATGAACAAGACGTTGATGGAAAGGGCAAGAAGCATGCTCAGTGGTACCAGGTTAGGACAGGAATTCTGGGCAGAGGCGGTGGATACTGCATGTTACCTAGTCAACATGTCACCTTCATCAGCGCGACAAAAGACTACTCCATATACACCTCAACAAAATGGAGTTGCAGAAAGAATGAACAAGACATTGATAGAAAGGGCAAGAAGCATGCTCAGTGGTATCGGGTTAGGACAGGAATTCTGGGCAAAGGCGGTGGATACTGCATGTTACCTAGTCAACAGATCACCTTCATCAGCGTTGGAGGATAAGACTCCATAAGAGGTATGGACTGGTAAGAAACCCTCTCTTTCACATCTGATGGTATTTTGATGTGACGCATATGTACCTGTTCCAAAGGAGAAACGAACCAAGTTGGATAGTAAATCTGAAAAGTGCATCTTTATTGGGTATAAGGATGGTTTAAAGGGTTATAAGCTTTGGAACCCAGTCACATGGAAGATTGTGTACATCTGAGATGTGGTGTTCAGAGAGGTAAAAGATGTTATTAAACATGATGTCCAACCAAAGGAACCTAAGAAGATAGAGTTTGAGCTAAAGGAGGAAGAATCAAACTCTACAGCAGAGGAGGAATCAGAAGATGAAGAGTCACAAACTCCAGCTGTGAGAAGATCAGTTCGAGAAAGAAGGTAGCTAGAAAGGTATAGTCCATCTGCTTTCTGTTCAAATTTTGCTTTGTCTGTTACTAATGATGATCCCTGAACTGTGAAGGAAGTAGTGGATTCAGAGGATGGAAAACTCTGGAAAGAGGCCATGGTTGATGAAATGGCATCTTTGTACAAAAATGAGGCTTGGGATCTGGTGGAGTTGCCAGCTAGAAGAAAACCCATTGGCAAAAATGGGCGTTCAAAAAGAAGACAAATGCAGAAGGAAAAGTGGAGAAATACAAAGCTCGGTTGGTAACAAAAGGTTATTCCCAGGTGTCGGGAATTGATTTTGGTGATATTTTTTCTCCTATTGCCAAGGTAACTTCTATTAGATTACTTTTATCTATTGCTGTTGCTTTTGATTTTGAGGTAGAACAGATGGATGTGAAGATAGAATTTCTTCACAGGGACCTGGAAGAGGAGATCTACATGAAGCAACCTAAAGGCTTTACGGTGAAGGGTAAGAAAGAAATGGTATGTAAGTTAAAGAAGTCTTTGTATGGGTTAAAACAGTCACCAAGGATGTGGTATCAGAAATTTGATACATTTATATGGGGACTTGGCTTCACCAGAAGCAAAGCAGATCACTATCTGTATTTTAAATTAATTGGTGACCGTGTTTTTCATTTGGTCTTGTATGTGGATGATATGTTGTTGGTTGGAAATGACAAAGAAATTATCTAGGATTTGAAGACCCAATTGCCCTCCAAATTCGACATGAAAGACCTTGGTGCTGCAAACTATATTTTGGGCATGGAAATTAAAAGATATCGAGCAAAGAGGAAGCTCTAGTTAAACCAGAGGAAGTATGTCGAGACAATACTGCAGAGGTTTAATATGCAGGATAGTAAACCGGTGAAGGTTCCTATTCCTGTAGGTGTGAGGTTATCTGCTGAACAGTGTCCCAAGACACAAGAAGAGGAAGAGGACATGTCCCGTGTTCCATATGCAAGTGCAGTTGGTAGCTTGATGTATGCAATGGTCTGTACTAGACCAGACATTGCACATGCAGTGGGAGTATTGAGTAGGTTTATGTCAAAACTAGGGAAGTAGCACTGGACAATAGTGAAGCGGGTTTTCAGGTATTTGCGTGGCACTAGTGATTATGGTTTGTGCTACCAAGGAAGACCAGGATTGGACAGAGTGTTGGATATTCATGGCTTTGTTGATGTAGACTGGGCTGGAGATCTGGATAAAAGAAGATCTACAAGTGGGTATGTGTTTAACCTATTTGGAGGTGCAGTCAGTTGGATGAGTAAGAAACAATCTGTAGTGGCACTATCAACTATAGAGGCATAATACATGGCGGCTACTCATGCAAGCAAGGAAGCAGTTTGGTTGCAGAGATTGTATTCAAGTATGGGGTTAGTACAAGGAACTATAAGGATAGATTGTGACATCCAGAGTGCAATTTTCTTGGCAAAGAACCTTTCATATCATTCAAAGACAAAGCACATTGATGTTTAGTATCACTTTGTGAGGGATATGATAGAAGACAAAAAGGTGTTGCTGGTAAAGGTGGACACTTTGAAGAATACTGCAGATGCATTAAAAAAATCTGTGAGCTCTAAGAAGTTCTCTTGCTGTAGAGAGAGAATGGGTGTTTTAGGGCTGGATAAATGACTAAGCTCTCTTGTGGCCCCCTGTGGAAAGAAAACAACAAGTGGGAGAATGTTGGGTTGTGTTATATTCTTTCCATGACTAGCCCATGTAGTTAACTGGGGGTTAGAGGGAGGGGGGTGAGGTCACAGGGGGTTTGAGGCATACCTGTAGCCCCAATTTATGGGGTCTGAGGCAGGGCCCCGATTTTTTTTGGTTTTGGACCCTATGTTAGGTTGGGTGGACCCACCTATGGTTTTGTGCATGATTTTCGCACATGTTTTTGGATGCGATGGTTTTCGGTCCACGGTATTGGACGCGATGGTTTTCGGTCCATGGTATTGGATGCTTCGACATGTATAAATATGAATTATAACATTGAAAGGAACATAATGAAAAATCAATCTGGTAGTCCCAGTTTTGGGATCCAGGGGAAATTCTCTGTGTATATGTGTTTTATGTGTTATGCTCTCGCATTGTTTATTTTCTTTGTTTTAGAATTCGTATGCAGGTAGTTTCTGTACGTGGTTAAAACCTACACCACAAATTGATAGTCGAAGTAGGTTATATTATTCTGCTTTGTTTTATATTGCATTATCGGGTTAACCTATCACATATTTTCTACAATACAAACATAATCATAAAGATATAGCGTGTGTGGATGAAGCTTTGTAGACATCGTTATGCAGAGCAAGCAAAGCGGAACATGCATAGTATGACACAAAAATGTGGGCGAAATATGCACTCACAACCACATGGTCCACATTCAATATTAATGCGGTTTTTGTACATAATCAATTAGTTATAACTAAAATATGAGCAATAATATTAATAATTCGTACAACGTGCATATATATATGCCCATACAAAAGCTTGAAGAAACATATATTCAAGATATTTACAATTAAAATATTAGAAATAACTTCGTATACGTCAACGGTTTACTAAAGTAGTTACTTTCTCTGGTATAGTCTACCCATGTGTTGAGACAAAAATGTGGGTGAAATGCGGACCCCACTTAATTAGTTGTATAGATTGTACACATTATTTATCTTATATTGAAAGCTTCTTCTGCACAATGAACTTTATTCGCACTTCCGCACAAATTAAAATATTATTAATAAGATAAGGGGGGGGTGACGATAGGCTACACAAGTCGTTGTGCAGAGATACTTTTACAAATTTCCAGATCGCATATTGTATGAATGTTTATAGAGGATGGGGTATGTGCAGGAGAATGAGGAATATTATCATGTTTGATTGTGTGGAAGAGAAGTTGCATAGGGATTTTGATTTTAGAGCTATGTATCTTTGCAGAATGATTAATATTGTTAGTTTCCATTGTGTGGGGTGGTCCATAGGGTATTGTTCCAATGTTCTGATTTTCCCAGGCCATGTAACCTTGATCTGCCTTATTGGATATAATCAATTAAATAATAATCTAAGCATAAACAATATCATTGAGTAAAAATGAATTATTTAATACTAAATAAAGTATTAACAATAAAAAGCCTTTTGTGCTAAGTGAGGCGATCCACACATTGAAAGCTTCCTCCGCACAATACAACTCATCCGCACTTCTGCACATATGCCTAATTATTTACAATTAAAATATTATCAATAATATAAGCATAAAGTATTCATTTTTAATACTAAACTATTGGCAATAAAAATACTTTAATGCGAACGTAGGCTGAAAATCTTTATGCAAACAAAATCAATTAAATAACGATAGAGACAAAAATAATCGTACAATGAAAGCTTCTTCCGCACAATGGACTTTTTAATTATTATTTAGGGAGGGAGTTATGCAGGGATGGTTATTCAAGTGCGAAGGTTACGCGGAGAAAAAATGCATGTGTGAAATTTGTGTGGGATGAGGAAAATGCAGAGGAGCCTTTTAATCGTAATGTGTTTTGATATTATTTTTAATTCAACTGGTTGAATGTGGAAGTGCATACAATGGAAGCTTGAGAGCTTAAATGACAAAACGAATAGTTCTGCGAACAAAGCTTTGCAAACACGAAATAAGATGTTGCAAGGCCGTTTTTGTTGTGCATCACTAAGTAGCTCTTATACTAATCAATAAAGGTAAGATAATATAGTATGTTTGTATTTGATGTCATACGAAAGCATTTCCCTAATAGCTTAAGAACGAGATCCATGATAAAGTGATTCTCTTTTATTCACAATATTGATTCACTATGTTTCCATAACTAATCTAGGTGTGTTGACTAATGGTAAATGATGTAACATAATATGCTATAGATTTTGATTAAAATGAAATGTGAATCCTGCATTAATGATTCAATTTTTTTGATTTTCGATTCACATTTACCAATTTCTTAGCTGATGAACTTGTTTTGTAAGGTTCACTGTGTGTACAAGTGCATATGCTCTGCACTATTATCCTTTACCAATAAATAGTTTCATTTTAATTTATTTTAACTAAAACAAATAATAATTATGAACAAAAGACAAAACAATTACTAATTGTGCGAAAGAAATTGTGCAGAGGTGGAAATAACGAGAAAATGCAAGTGCGAAAAACACTCTTGAATAAGGATTTAATAATGTATATATGATAAAACAGAGGTGGCAATAACAAGAAAATGCAAGTGCGAAAAACACTTTCGAGTAAGGATTTAATAATTTATATATGAGAAAATGACTAGTTGTGAAGAGAAAGCTATCCAGAAACACATTGAAAGCTTCCTTTGCACAATACAACTCATCCACACTTCCGCACATATGCCTAATTATTTACAATTGAAATATTATCAATAATTATGCGAAGCTATTTATATTATTTTATTATTGGAAAACGAATATGTCATTACCGAGAAAACACTATGCAAAAAAATCAATCTTTTTATTTTATTTTATTATTGGACAATGAATACATCATTACCAAGAAAAAAACTAATAACTTTTGTGCTAGAAACTTAGCCTGTTGTGCGAAAGCAAGAATTTTTTCCTATTGTGCGGAACTTAGCTCATTGTGCGGAGCTATTTATTTTATTTTATTATTGGAAAATGATTACGTCATTACCTTTGTTATTGGAAAACGAATAAATCATTATCGAGAAAACAACTAATAACTTTTGCGCGAGAAACTTAGCCTATTGTGTGGAAGTGAGAAACTTAGCCTATTGTGCAGAACTTAGCTCATTGTGTGAAGCTTATAACCTATTGTGTGGAACTTAGTTCATTGTGCAAGGCTTATAGCCTACTATGAGGAACTTAGCTCATTGTGTGGAGCTATTTATTTTATTTTTTCATTGGAAAATGAATACATCATTCCCTTTATTATTGGAAAACGAATACATCATTACCGAGAAAACAACTAATAACTTTTGTGCAAGAAACTTAGCTTATTGTGCAGAAGTGAGAAAATTAGCTTATTGTGCGGAACATAGATCATTGTGCAGAGCTTATAGCCTATTGTGTGGTAATTAGCTCATTGTGCAGAGCTTATAGACTATCGTGCAGAACTTAGCTAAATGTGCAGAGCTTATAGCCTACAGCCTATTATTGGAAAACAAATATGTCATTATCAAGAAAACACTATGTAAAAAAAAATCAATTAAATAGCAGTAGAGATAAGGACTATGTTGCATCATAGATATTACACTTATTATTATTATTATTTTGACTTAAAAGGATTGGATTTGGTAGTGAAAAGTATGAGTTTGTTATCATTAAGCAAGGTTTAATTATTGTGAGGTAATTTATTCAAAAAGTTATAGAACACTTTGAGATAATAGTTGTGGTTGCACTTGGAAAGATTATATTGATGGTCTTGTGGATCATGCACACATTAATGTATCAAAGCCCAATCCCATGTAATTATTTTTTAAGTCAAATCAAATCTTGTTAACACAACTAGATTTTGAGGGTTTCATTTTGTAAGGTAGCCAAGGTTTGAAACTTGGGGTAGTTGAAAGAGACAAAAAAAACCAACCAAAGGTTGGTGGCACCCAAGTCAGTTATGACCTTAGGGGTGACTTTGATGGTTAGATACCCCTAGTTGCGGTTTCTTAGACCATAGGCTAGTCCCACAAGTCATCTATATAGTATCAAACTAAACAAACCATTGATATTGAAGTGGAAGAATCTATCATAGCTTAGTTTTCAAATTGATAACAGGGACAACTATCACTACTTTTTATCCATAAATATAGGTTGACTTATCATCGTTATTTAAGGAAAGCCACACCACTTAGAATAACCCATTGGTGGTCCATAAGGGGGTAGGATTCCACCCTTATTAGATGCCTCTAGGACTTGGGTAGTTAAATTTTTTCCTTACATACTAAGAAAATGAGCTCTTAACCAATTAACTATGGTTTTAAGTCATACTACAAGACCAAGTATTAAAATAGAAATTATGTTTTTATTGTTAATAAATTGAAAAATATTTAAAAAAATTGTTTAATAAAAAATATTATAAACAAACTGATGATGTTTATATTTTAAATATAAGTATCATCAGATATACAGTTGTGTTATTATGTATTCCTCATGATATAATAATAATAATAATAATAATCTATTTTTAAGGTCAAGACCACGCCAAACACTAAATTGGTGTATGAGACCCCCTTGTTTGTGTGGCAATGAACCCACATTTATGCAACGATTTTGATTGATAAATTCAAAGGTGTACATATTTTACACCCCTATGGATTTGAACCTGAAACTTCATACAAGGAAATGGGCGTTCTTAACCACTAGGCCCACTCAAATTGTACCAAAGTAACAAAGTCTTTAAATATACTTTATTGATATAAGAGTGATTTTTAATAGCGATAGTAACAAACCTTTTTGCAAGAGTTGAAAAGTTCTAGCTAAGGGCTTGTCAAGATTTAGTAAAGATGAATAATATATTAGCCATTTGGAAAATGTAATTTGATTTCATAATTCAATTTGTATTTGGTATATAATTGTCTAAACTTGTAATCTGAAAGTTTACATATGGTGAATGTTGAACCCATAAATCTTCAATGATGGACTTTATTTAAATCAATTGCACATACTAGGCCCTTAAAATTTGAAGGGTATACGAATAAGTTTTAGGTAGTGATATTTATAGGTTTATTTGCAAGTGTTAAAGAGGTAGAATCATGAGACTTTGTTTCAAGTTCAATGTCTATATAACTATGAATTACACACTTTGGTGTATGAAATGAGAGAGGTGAAAAAAGTAGTTTGATTTTATGTTGTAATTTGGAATTATTATAGACGATGGTAGGAATTAAGTGACTCTCATTAATCCTAGAGGGACAATGGAATTGCCCTATGCTTGAGGATTGGGAATTCTCCCCGATAATCATGCATAAGCATGTTTGTTACTCTAGGGGTTAAGGCTAGTAGTGGACAAGAGCATTCATTACCAAATTGTCATGAATAACTCCACCATAATTCTTAGATCTATGATCAAGAAAGGCCTAACATACCATAGACTATATTCAATCCTAGTGAGAGAATAACATCATGCCTCAAAGCTTTGTGAAATATCATATTTTCATGTTCTCCAGAGTAATTATAAACAATGGTCAATACAATGGAAAATATGATAACAAAGTTCAACATAGGGGAGTTATGGGCAAACAAGATCTAGACTACCCACATTGTTCCTTAATCACAAATTTGATGACAAGTGGCTTGATCATAACTCAACATGTGCCCCTCACACATGTGTTCATTTAACAATATAGAACAATAAAGAAAAAGATATCCAACATCAATCACACATGTCAAGAGTTATGAGGATGGGAGGTGTTATCACTTAGGTTGTTCCCAAAATTTATAAGAAAGGGAATACGGCCGAGGTAACCACAGACCAACCTTTTAGATACAGATTCTAGCCAATCTGTATCTAGAGAGGGCTCTCTCTTTATGATTTAGCTTGTTTTGAAATGTGTTAGGCTAGTTATTAAGTTCAAGGGTTTTGTTTTGGGTTTGGATGGTGAGATTCAATAGAACAGTGAAACAAACTGAATAGTTTAGTCCATTGGGAATGACGGAGTCAAAGAAGGATGGCTTTCTGGATTTGGTTTCTTAACAGAGGAAGACATCACAAAGCAAGGTAGTCAAACATGGAACAAATTAAGGCTGAAATCAGATGGAATGGACTCAATGGGTGAAGGGAAGTTAAGAATCCTTCAACATATGGAAAGAGGGAAAATGGATGATTAATGTCAAGGAGCAGTAAAGAATTTTTTAGCAAATAGCCAATATGCGAGAATCAGAAAACATGAGCAATTAAGAATTCACTGTTATACAAATTCTAAAGAAAACACAGAGAATAATAAAGACTGAAAACAGAGTGCAGTTTGAGCAAATTCTGAATTAATCATTTTCTTTACCATTCAGGTTATGAAACATAGATGATATACAACAAGAAAACTGTAAAACATGAGATATAGGGGACTTATTGATCCAGAGTTTGATTCAAGAATTCCGTGACAAGTTTTTTGCATCAATTCCTCATCCAGTGAACTAGACAAGAGATGGTTCCAACAAATTTTTTTATTCCAAAAACTCAATACTACAGCAAAATCTAGGAATGCCCACCAACCCCAAATACTTCGTTTGGGGGGGGGGGGTATTGATACTAAATATCTTACAAAATATCTGATGGAGATAATATCTAGTGATGACTAATCCCTTTTATACAAAAGAAAGAGACAAACAATCTCGAAAACAAGGAAAAGATAAATTGATGCGGTGCTGGCTGCTCTGTCTTTGTCGGATGTGCTGGAGGCAGGCTCTGCAAGTCGGTTTACAACTGTCTTCCACTGATACTCTGTGCTGGATACTTCGTCTTTGTCGGATATTCTTCAATCCTATTTCAATACACTTTTACCCAGTTGACCCCCATTTATCTCTTTTTATCTTATCATGGAAAAATAGCTCGAAATCTATGTTTTACCCAAGAGAAATTTGCAAAATACCTAACATGTCTTCCCACCATTGTTGCTTTGGCAATTTATGCTTCTAAAGTTTCCTCAGGGTTTCATCAGTTTCTGTATATCTAAAAAAATTAGGCTGGAGCTGAAACAGATGTTTTACCTCATGCTCAATATAAAATAAGTTCTCTAAGTTATCATAGAGAACTTGCCCTGTGGGGCGTGCTTTTACCCCTGAAGCACTTGTTGATGAACTAACTTGATCAGCAACATATTTGTTCAATTTATGTACATAATCTATGTGTTTCATAAGCTGGTCATTATTTGCTAAAGGACTTGGGAGACCTTTATTCTACAAAATTGCGAACTTCTCTGTGAAAGAATTAATCTCTACCTGCATATCCTGGAATTTTCTTTCCAAATTTTGCATCAAAGTTCTCTTGGTTAGAACTCTCTTGATTTCCAGAATGGTGCCTGTCCTGTCTGTGATTTCTAGTGCTTCCAGTTGTTCACTGGTCTTGGTGTTCAAAAAATGTATAAGCCGGTTGGCTTGTTCAGGCATCTGTCCCAACAAAACTCTTGTCCTTTGGATTTCCACTTGGGTTGCTCTTACTAAGTCAATTTTCTCATAAATAACTTGGATAGATGGCCAAACATTATTTAGGGATTGATTGATGTTGGTCCAAAGAATTCCTTTGATTTCTGCCAGAGGCTTATCCATAGTGAGATCCTTCTCTAATGTTCTCACTTTATTCTCTAATGTTTTAACCTCTCTTATTTTCTCTGCAACATTTATCTTGGATTTGTCATAATTCTTTTCTACTTTTGCCAATTTTTCCTTTACTTGTTTCAGCTCTGACACTTGGAGTCTCAATTCTTCCATGGCTTTTATCAATTCTTCTGTGCTCATATTAATACTACTGCTTGGTGCTGCTGCTGTTGTTTTTGTACCTGTAATTACTTCTGCTGTGGCTGCTGGGACATTGGGAGCCAATGCTGTTCCAAGTGTTGAAGGGACTGCTGTTGGGACTATGGGGGTTACTTCGGGAGGCTGGGAGGTTGACTCTCCCTGGTTTTCTTTCAGTGCTTTTTCTAGTGCCTACTCTGTATCATTTAATCTTTCATTAAGCTTCATGAGAAGGTCCATCATCTCTTCTTCTGATTTCTGTTGTACAACTTCTGTAGTCTGTGGATGCATGGAAGGAGGTAGTTTCAGCTGTTTCCTTAGGGCAACAATGTCTTCTTCTTTCTTCTTCATAAGTGCCTTTATGCCTTTAGCATCTTTGGGATCATGTCCCAGTTCAATGATGATTTCTTCTAAATATTTGATCCTGTTGTCCTTGGCCAGAGAAGAGGCTTTCTCCAAATGTAATTGAGCAGAGGTATTGTCCAAGGAGTTCTGTAATTTATGAGCCAACATTGCTTTATCAGCTAGTGTGGAGTAGACCATTTCTCCAGTCTATTTATGAAGCTCAATCTGGTCCATAGGATGAATATCCTTGGCTAAGACCTCCAAATTTGTCCTGATATAATCAACTGCTGAGTGGGGTTGCTTCACTTTTGGCTTAAAATAACTCATTATCATTTTACCCTCTTTGATGTCATATGCAGACATTAATTTTGCTGGTTTGAAGGGGTCATCTTCAAATATTGATTGTACATTTGAATCCTCACAGGATCATTTTTAGCCTTAATTTCTATGAAAGTCCGTTTAATGTCAGAGGCCTATTTGCTTTGTGGCCTGGTAGATGATACTTCAACATTGTGCTGTCTTTCTAGCTCCTGCCTATGTGAGTGAGTTGATGTTTCTACCACTGGGGAAGTCTCGTGGCTGACCACCCTTTCACCTCTTAGAATGTCTGTCGTCTCTTCAATGATTTCCTCTTCTGACAAAGGATTCAGTCTTTGTCTCTTTGCTCCTAGTTTTTCAGCAGGTCCACTGATAGGTGTGGTGGTTTCTCTGTCTCTCTTCTTGCTCCTTTCCTCATTTAGAGGAGTCTGCAATGCTGTAATTTCTGCTGCTTTAGTTTGGGCTGGAGGAATTTGTACCTAACCTTGTTCTTTGGACATTACTGGCTGATCTGTCATTACAGGATGCTCTGTGGTATCTACCTCTTTACCCTTTGAAGTCCCTGTGGCTGATGTGCTAGTTTTCTGTGCAGGCTGCTGTGAAGTTCTAGCAGAGGATGTTCCAACTCCTGATTGTTGAGGCAGATTGAAAGATACCTATCCAAAAGAGTCCAGGTCAAGGGTTTTTTCAAGATCTTTCATAGCTTTTCCATCTTTTCCTGTTCACTAATTTCTTCTATTAAGGTCCCTTCTACCTGTTCTTCCTGATTTGCATACTGTTCAATTTCTGGGATCCTATGATGTACATACACTGATAGCCTGTTTCTTACCCTTCTGTCACTTATGAAACTACATGGGTCATATGGCACCCACAAAAAACTCTTCTTCAATCTAAGGTGTTCTTCTAATATCTTCTCAACATCTTTCCATGCATCCCTAGAATTGATGACATAAGGGCCTAACTGGTTTTTGATTCTCAGCTGAGCTTTCTTCTTTGCATTACAAAAGTGGGTTAAGTCTGCATTGATGATCTGCCTGAAATATTCTAATGCAAATAACCTCATGGGCACATATCTAGGCAACTTGAAAGGGAAAAGTTCACATCCATACATTCTGATTTCTGTGTGATTCTGGTAGAGGTACCAGTCACCTATCCTATACTGTTTGGAAAGCTGCAAAATCTTCTTCATGTCACCAGTGATCCTAGGAGGAGGAGCTCCTATAAACGGAGTGGAGGCTAGGTGTACAAATAAGTCAATGAATTCACCATAGGTATAAGGGGAGTCACAGTTATGGAAGACTCAGCCCCAAAAGATCACAGACCTCCTATTTCCTTTTGAGTCTAATTTCCTGATGGGAAACAGAAAGCTGTCTGGCTGATAATATAACAACAGATGGTATATAAAAGATGTGTATTTGAAGACTCCTTCTCTATCCAAATTTATAAATTGATCATGGATTTTGTTGGCAATAAAAGTGGCATAGTCATACTTGACAACATGGGGCTGTCCTGGAGTAAATATCGATAATAGAACCAAGGTGATATCATCCACATATTCACTGGACCTAAATCCAAAGATAAAGGATATCATGTCAAGAATGAGTTTTCCATTCTCAGTGAACCAGGTATGCAAATAGGGAGGTGGGCCTTGGGGCTAGCAGTCTGGTTTCATGAACATCTGAGCAATACAGGTTATCTCTGAGTTGGGCAATTGAGAAGCTTTTTCAAGCAAAATTCCCATGGAAAGACGAGCAAGGGGCTTAGTGGAATGGAAATGTATCATCTCATTGATGGATTCAGCAGTTATGGAAAAAAGGATAGTTTGGGAAGGAGACATAACTGCTCTATGGATAGGGTCATAGTTGGCACAACATTGGTGAATGATGTCTGGGAAAACATGGACTGAGGGAAGGAAGTACATGGGAAGGTTTGATTCCCATAGTCCAAAAATATTAGAGTTGCTTAGATAATTATCCCTAATTTGGAAGAAGGTTTGAAGATGATTCCTGTCACCAGATAAATCTTTTATTTGGAAATCTCTGTCGGCCAAGGGTAGATAATTTAAGTCTTTATGAGGTGCATTCATAGGCGCGACATTCAGGGCTATGGGGGTTTCCATGTTTGGTTCTTATGTATTCAAACTGGAATTTGGGCTTTCTGTGGAAAATTGGACTAAACAACAGGTTTAGGAGTCTTTTTATAGACTAAACAGACTGTTTTCAACTCGAATTTGGCTTTCTCAAGTCGAATTTTCAGTGGAAAAGCGAAATTGTAGGTTTGTAGGGCAAAAACGAATAAATACCTGGATTACGAGGGTAAACTGTGTATTTGCAGGTCGAATGGCAGACTGCAGAGCACGAAGATGGAGTTTCTTGGCCGGGTGACAGGCTAACTGCTCGGACAGTCGATTGGATTGCATGGAGCACAGTTTGTAGAGAATCAAGGTGAAAATGACATTTTATCGTCAATTTAACGAAAATTGATTTGGCGGGTATTTTTTGGCATTTATTGAACGGATGATGTCGGAGCGATGGGACATCTTGTTGTTTAGCGGAGGGTGGTAAGCAGTTTACCCGCACCACTTTTGGGATAGGGCGGTTTTGGGCGGAGGGGTAGCGAACATGGCGACAGAGTGACGTGTGTCCCAGGTACGGGCGCGAAACCGCCAGTTTCCCTGGTGTTAACTTTCAGCGATGGAGGGGGGGTGCGATATAGATCTCAGCCGTTAGATGCAAGGAGCGAGATCGGATGGCAGACACGTATGAAACAAGGCGGGAAATTAACGCGCGGGACCAGTGTATTTAAACAATGTTTTTAACGGTTTTGGGGTGATTTTTATTGGTTCGTGGGGTGTTTTAAGTTAGGTTATTAATTAACCAAAGGTTAATTAATCCTGAGGTTATGCACGCGAAGGGTTATTACAAGGTTTCGGATAAACCTTTAATCCCCAATTACATAGTGATATGGTTTACAATTAAACCGGGGCGGGATATGTAGTAATGCGGGGTTTTATATAGATTTATACAATACGGGAAAGGGGAACAAGTATAGGGAGTTATAAAATAATGTTAATAGTTAATATGAGAGATGTAATGAAAAAGCGCTAAGTTAAAATGTTTAAGAACTTAGGCTTAAAAGGGAAAAACAGGGGTTTATAGAAGAAATAAGGCCACTTTCCTAAGTAAAGTAGGAATTCACTTAGGCAATGAATGAAATGGAATGAGTGATTTTAAGGATATTAAGCAGATCTTAATACCTTTGGAAAATTAGTAGATGATTTGGGAAAGGGATGAAGGGGAGTTAGTCATGCCTTGCTTGAGCTGCATCCAAACATCTGCAATGGTACTTGTGATAACAGTAATATGAACATCTTGAGAGACAAAATCAATCACAAGTATGCTTTTGCAACACCAGTCTACCTACCCAGCTTACTTTGCCTAACATTTTTTCTTCTTTTTCTATGGGTGCATTTAGGCTAGCAAACCCTTTTAAACTTTTCTTTTCTTTACATTATAAGCCTATCTAAATCTGCACTTATTTCTTCCAAGGGCTCAGATTAAACTGTTGAGCTCCTTTGATTCTCTACCTATCTACTTATCTGCCAAGTTTAAACGATTTGGACATATTTTATTCTCTATCTCTAAAACAGGAAATTCAAACGTGAACTAGCCAAGATTAAGCTGTTTGGCCATTCATCAATTGTGGCATAAAGTTCAATAAGCTACACACAATTGCTTATTACAGAAAATGAAATAGTAGTGGCATTTGGACTTGCACAATTTCCTGGTATATTCTGTTTGGGGTTCATTTCTTTCACTTTTTTTTGACCATCTTATTCTTTTTTACCATTTGATTTTTCTTTTAGGGTATACCCTCTTTACATCTTTTAAATTTTTTGATTTTTTGAAAATATGGAAAACCTTTGCAACAAGAAAAGGTATGAACATATTGCAGAGCTAATCAAGTCAATCATGAAATATGACACCTATTGGTATAGGAGCATAACAATGGCTCCACTTGGGGATGGCTTTTCCTGGTGGAAAGTCAAAGACAACAGGTCAGATGGCCTTCTCCATAACTTTGATTGTGCTATGAAATCTCCTTCTGTTGATTTCTTTATTTTATATATGACAGTTACACTTATGAGGCTCAGGGCCTTCTTTTCGGGCTTCACCTTTATCAAGAGGTTGGATCAAAGTAGTGTTTCAACATCCGACCATTAACTGGCCCTTCTTCTATTTCTGAACCATCTAGGTTCTTCAAAAAGTAGGTATTGTTCCCCTGTGAGGCCTAAATAATAAAAGGTCCCTTCCATAGGAAGTCAAACTTCCCATGTTTTCCTTTGTCTTCGCTTCTGGAATCCCATTTTAAAACTTTGTCCCCTAGGTAATAATCTTCTGCCTTGGTCCTCTTATCAAATATTTTCTTGAGTTTTTCTTGTAACACTTGGAATATTTGGTATACCTCTTCTTTGGTCTGCTGCAAATGGATGGTCTGATTTATTCTTCTTTGAATGTCACTAGGCTCCACCTGAGCTTCTTGCAGTAATTTCATTACAGGGACCCCTAATGATGAAGGAAATACAGCCTCCATCCCATAGAATAGTTCATAAGGACTAGTCCCAATGGATCTCTTGGTAGTTAATCTGTCTGCCCATAATGCATTGGTGAGTTTCTTGTGCTAGTTTTTCTTTTTCTCTTCCAACACTTTCTTAATAATATTAATCAGGCTTTTATTGGAGGACTTAGCTAGACCATTACCTTGAGGGTAATAGGATGTGGAGTGGCCTAAGGTGATGTGGTACTTGTTACAAAAATTTATCATTTTCTTAGATTTGAAAGCGGCAACATTGTCAGTTATGATCTTTTCAGGACAACCAAATCGAGACAGTATGTTGGTTTGTAAGAATTCTATAATCACTGTATCATTGGCTTGTCTAGAAGGAATGGCTTCTATCCATTTGGTGAAATAATCTGTGGCAGTGAGGATCCATTTATGTTGGCTAGAAGAGGGAGGATGGATTTCCCCAATGAAGTCCAAACCCCATTGTTGAAATGGTCTTTCAGTGGAAATTGGTCTAAGGGGTAGAGGTAAAAGTTTCCTCTTGCCTGCAAAAATTTGGCATTTTTGACAAGTAGCGACAAACTTCTTGACATCAGCGAACAAGGTTGGCCAGTAAAATCCAGCCCTTAGGATTTTGTCTGTAGTTGATTTCCAGTAAAGATGTCCACCACAGTCCCCTGCATGAAATTCTGTGAGAATTTTGTCAGCTTCATCTTTTATTAAACAATTTAATAAAATACCTTCATGATTTTTCTAAAAAAGAGCATTATCTAAAATACAAAATTTTGAAGCTTTCATTTTTAAAAAACTTTTCTTTGTTCTGGATAACCCTGGAGGAGCCTGCAGGTTTAATAATACATGAGTTATATCAGCATACCAAGGTGATTCTAAGAAGGCCTGGCTGATTTGTGGAGTCGCCATCTCCTATTCGTTATCCAGCTCATTGATATCCAGGGCTTGAAAGTTTGTTTCAGTCATGAGTTTAGCCAATCCCTGTCCTTTTATAAGCTTTGTAGGTTTTATTTCAATATCATACTCCAATATATTAGCTATCCATTTGCCTCATTTGCCTTCAATTCCATCCCGATTCAGGATGTCTTTGACAACAACACTTGGTACATAAGCTATTACATGGGAGTACAATATGTAGACTCTGAAGTCTTTAATAGCTTTCACAAGTGCATAAGCCTGTTTTTCCGTGATTGGGTATTTTAGCGGTGCATCTCAAATAAATCAAATAAATCTTCCAAAGGAGTTAATCCTTTGGGAAAATAATTGTCTTTTAAAGTAATAACTTCAGATTCTCCTCCGATAATCTCATCGATGTCTACTTCCTTAAGATATTGCAGTTTTTTATTGGTAAATTTTGTTGGGTGAAGTATTTGAGTTGCACTTTCTGTTGAAATGTCTGTTTCCATTTTATCTGTTTGATCAACCTCACTAACAATGTCCGTGTCTATATTAGTGCTAGAAAACTCTTATTCAAGGGTCAAGAAATTATTAATCTAAATATCATTGTCAAACACTCGCCAGTTCTTTACATTGTCAGGTATCGCTGGCCTGTGTCTAATCTCCGCTGTAAATTGATGATTGGGTTCAAATGGTAATTTAAAAGTGCTGGCAAATGTTGCCAAGCTGTGAGCATGCAAATTATGTTTTCTTGGAATTTTGGCAAGCTTTGTTTCCAGAAATGTATTGAGGATCTCAATCATTGTTCCTCTGTAAGATCTTAATCTGGGATCATTTGTGAGGAAGTTCCCTTTTATCTGTTAAATGACTAAATCAGAGTCTCCCAAAACTGATACCCTGATTTCCCCTAAACTTTTGATCAATTTAAGTCCTAGCAACAGGGCTTCATATTCAGTCATATTATTAGTGCATCTAAAGTTTAATCTATAAGCATGCCCTTCAGCATGATCATTTTTTAGATTGTGTACCCAAATCCTGCTCCTACCCCTAATTTATTAACTGAACAATCAAATTCTAAGTACCAGAGAATTTCATGTTCATAATTGGTATCAGGAGTTTTAGTAATCTTCTTGATAGGAAGATATGCTTCTTTAGTTTCATCTAGTTTCTCTCGAGTGTCTGATATATCATTGTTCTAAAAAATTTCTTGAATTTGAACACTAGACTTTTCGTTTATGATTTCTTCTTGTTCAAGTGCTAAAACCTTGACATCAGTTGGAGGATCATTTCAGCATTGTAGAGAATGAAGGAGTTCATGTCAGAGTGCATGGAGTAGATGGGAAAATTCTGGAGTTTCTCCTGGCTACTTACCACATATCTCATTAAAGTTTCTCGGTACAATTTTTTTGGTTGACCAAATACTGAAATAGTAGCATAGGACATGTCCAACTGTAAAGATCCTTGGAGCTTTGCACCCTAGGATCTAGACAAAAACATGCCATATTTTGGTGGAATATCAACTACCACTATGTCCATTAAAATGGTCTTGGCAGGGTATTGAACTAATGATACACATAAATCTTTGATCAATCCTAGACATATGACCTGGCTTGAATCAAAAGAGAATAAGTCTTTGTATGGCCTGGTAATATCTAGGTCCAACTTCTCCATTACAGATTTAGGCATTAAGTTATGAGAAGCACCAGAATCAAACATGGCATTATGAAGTATTTTATCATGTATGTTCAGACTTACATAGAAAGGAGGGACCCCTCCATCTACTGACTTTCCATTTACCTCAGGGCCAAAAATTAATTTAGGCTGGTCATCAAAGACATTTACTGAATCTTTGTTCACCGAAATTTGGAGTGATCTGCTAATTTGACCTCTGTAGACATCATGTTTAGCCAATTCTAACAATGGAATGGCTATCTTTAGCTTGCCTATTTCAGTCTCAAGATTGAAAGATTTTTCAATTTGAGTTTTTGTATTTCAGACAGTGAAATTATCTTTTTTCTGCTGTATTTTCAGTGTTTTTCTCTTTTTCAGGAGTGGTGTTATGGGCTGAAGTTGCTTCCAAGTCAATTTTTGGAGGTTCTTCCACATTTCCTTTGGGAGGAATGGAAGTGGAAGGTTTTCTGTTAGGTCGTTGATTGTCTGATACATCTTCAACTATTGGATTATTTGGGTTAGGACCTGTTCTAAGAAGGGTTTGTACAAGGGGGTTATTGATCTTAGTTTTGTTAGGTTGCTTGGTATCTTTCTATTTCTTGGACTCAGGGACATATATTTTTCTGCTCCTCAAATTGTATTGCTTGTGGACTTCATAAATGGTTGTATCATATCCCTCCCTAAAATCAAATGATTCACCTGGTTGAGTTTGGAATTGTTTAAGAGTGTGAGCTTCTTGGTCCTCTTGGGTCAAGAAAATTTGTTGTTCACTATTGAGGCCCATTAAGTTAATTTGAGTATCTTCTGTTGGTTCACTAGAAGTTGAAGCTTCAACATAATTTTCCTGGAATGGGGGTCTAATGTTTTGGTCAGGCCCAGTCTTTCCAGTATTAGGGTTCTGGTTTTTCCTGAAATTTGGATTTCTCCCAGTGTTGCTCGGTTGACCATCCCAAGGGGATTTCCTCTCAATTGTTTCTACTCTATCACCAAGTCTATCCATTCCTTTAATAATAGCATCTAATTTCTGTTCAAAGGCAGAAGGTTCTTCTTTGAAAGGTGTCCTCCTTTCAGCTCTAGCTCGAGCTCGTTTAGAAATCAGGTTGGCCTCAACGCTGACAGCTATACTCTGCATCTCTTCTAAGTCTCGAGGAGCTCTTTCCCTAAGTTGGTATGCCATATCAGAATCGAATGCATTAGGGAATTTGATCAAGGCCAAATCTGGAGGAGGTCTGAGATTTTGAGGAATAGCATTGTAGACATTATTGAATCTGGTACAGTAATTTTGGACAGTTTCTTGGGTACCTCTTTTTAAGCCTTCATATTCTGATAAAATGTGGAAAGGATATTTTTTCTTTTCCCATCTGTTCAAGAAGGTTTGATAAAGAGCTTGTGGGTCATTGATAGTGTTTGCAGGGAGTGCTCTAAACCATGTTCTAACATCTCCAGTTAAACTTTGAACAAATACTTTCATTCTGACATCATCATCATCAATCTCATAATTTTCAAAATAGTCTGTCATTTTCTTGGTATGTTGTTGAGCTATATAAGTGCCAGTACCATCAAAATAGGTGATTTTACGTTGATAATATTGAGGCATGGCCCCCGGATTTGCAGGTAATTTTAGGGGATTATATCGGTTTGCCATGATTGCAAAGATAAGTGTGACAACTGGAAGAGCAGGGATAACAGTGGAAATGTATGCTGTAAATGGAGGAGCGGGAAGGATAGTTTGAGGTGTTGATGGGGAACTCGGAGAAGCTGCAGTAATCACAAAAGGGTTTAGTGTTTTTCCAGAGGTAAGCTCAGATTGGATAGGGTTCTGCAAATGTTTGTCAAGGTGTGAACTAGCAGAATTTTCTTGGCTCTCTTGTCTTCTATGAATCATAGAAATCAGATTAGGATTTTCAAAAACAGGTGGGGGATTTGGATCAGGATTTGATCTGGTATAAAGGATCTTTTCTGGAGCCAGGCTTATAGGTGTGTTATTGGTTTTTCTGTAAATGGGTTTGACCCTACAACTTTAACAATTTCTTTAAGAGACTTTGGATATGGGAATTGTGAATTTTCTTAAAGACTTATAAGAGAGGAACTGATCAGGTATTTGAAACCAACTGTCCAATCTATAAGCTAGACCGAAGATGAACTGAAGTAGCATTCATTTACTTCTGCCATTGCAAAGAAAAAGCATTTCAAAGGCTACCTGGCTAACTTCAGGCTCTGTCTGTAACTTATAAAGTAGATAGCAGTAACAAACAAATTATTCAGGTCCCCAGTGGAGTCGCCAATATGTTATCACTCAGGTTGTTCCCAAAAGTTGTAAGAAAGGAAATACGGCCGAGGTAACCACAAAACAATCTTTTAGATACAGATTCTAGCCAATCTGCATCCAGAGAGGGCTCTCTCTTTATGATTTAGCTTTGTTTTGAAATGTGTTAGGCTAGTTATGAAGTTCAAGGGTTTTGTTTTGGGTTTGGATGGTGAGATTCAATAGAACAGTGAGACAAACTGAATAGTTCAGTCCATTGGGCATGATGGAGTCAAAGAAGGATGGCTTTCTAGATTTGGTTTCTTAACAGAGGATGACATCACAGAGCAAGGTAGTCAAACATGGAACAAATTAAGGCTGAAATCAGATGGAATGGACTCAAATGGGTGAAGGGCAGTCAAGAATCCTTCAACATATTGAAAGAGGGAAAATGGTTGATTACTGTCAAGGAGCAGTAAAGAATTCCTTAGCAAATAGTCAATATGCAAGAATCAGAAAACATGAGCAATTAAGAATTCAGTGTTATACAAATTCTAAAGAAAACACAGAGAATAATAAAGATTGAAAACAGAGTGCAGTTTAAGCAAATTCTGAATTAATCCTTTTCTTTACCATTCAGATTATGAAACATAGATGATATAACAACAAGAAAACTGTAAAACATGAGATATAGGGGACTTATTGATCCAGAGTTTGATTCAAGAATTCCGTGACAAGTCTTTCTGCATCAATTCCTCATCCAGTGAACCAGACAAGAGATGGTTCCAATGGCTTTTTTATTCCAAAAACTCAATACTACAACAAAATCTAGGAATGCCCACCAACCCCAAATACTTCGTTTGGGGGGGTATTTATACAAAATATCTTACAAAATATCTGATGGAGATAATATCTAGTGATGACTAATCCCTTTTTTACAAAAGATAGAGACAAACAGTCTCGAAAACAGGGAAAAGATAAATTGATGCCGTGCTGGCTACTCTGTTTTTGTCAGATGTACTGGAGGCAGGTTCTGCAAGTTGGTTTACAACTGTCTTCCACTGATACTCTATGCTGGCTGCTCCGTCTTTGTCAGATATTCTTCAATCCTGTTTCGATACACTTTGACCCGCTTGACCCCCATTTATCTTTGTTTATCTTATCATGGAAAAATAGCCTGAAATCTACGTTTTACCCAAGAGAAATTTACAAAATCCCCAACATTTCTTCCCACCATTGTTGCTCTGGAAATTTATGCTTCTGAAGTTTCCTCAAGGTTTCATCAGTTTCTGTATATCTGAAAAAATTAGGCTGGAGCTGAAACAGATGTTTTACCTCATGCTCAATATAAAATAAGTTCTCTAAGTTATCATAGAGAACTTGGCCTGTGGGGAGTGATTTTACTCCTGAAGCACTTGTTGATGAACTAACTTGATCAACAACATATTTGTTCAATTTATGTACATAATCTATGTGTTTCATAAGCCGGTCATTATTTGCTAAAGGACTTGGGAGACCTTTATTCTGCAAAACTACGAACTTCTTTGTGAAAGAATTAATCTCTACCTGCATATCTTGGCATCTTCTTTCCAAATTTTGCATCAGAGTTCTCTTGGTTAGAACTCTCTTGATTTCCAGAATGGTGCCTGTCCTGTCTGTGATTTCCAGTGCTTCCAATTGTTCGCTGGTCTTGGTGTTCAAAAAATGTATAAGCCGGTTGGCTTGTTCAGGCATCTATCCCAATAAAACTCTTGCACTTTGGATTTCCACTTGGGCTGCTCTTACTAAGTCAATCTGCTCGTAAATAACTTGGATAGATGACCAAACATTATTTAGGGATTGATTGATGTTGGTCCAAAGAATTCCTTTGATTTCTGCCAGAGGCTTATCCATAGTGAGATCCTTCTCTAATGTTCTCACTTTATTCTCTAATGCTTTAACCTCTCTTATTTTCTCTGCAACATTTATCTTGGATTTGTCATAATTATTTTCTACTTTTTCCAATTTTTCCTTTACTTGTTTCAGCTCTGACACTTGGAGTCTCAATTCTTCCATGGCTTTTATCAATTCTTCTGTGCTCATATTAGTACTGCTGCCTGGTGTTGTTGCTGTTGTTTCTGTACCTGTAATTACTTCTGCTGTGGCTGCTGGGACATTGGGAGCCAATGCTGTTCCAAGTGTTGAAGGGACTGCTGTTGAGACTATGGGGGTTACTTCGGGAGGCTGGGAGGTCGACTCTCCCTGCTTTTCCTTCAGTGCTTTTTCTAGTGCCTGCTCTGTATCATTTAATCTTTCATTAAGCTTCATGAGCAGGTCCATCATCTCTTCTTTTTATTTATGTTGAACAACTTTTGTAGTCAGTGAATGCATGGAAGGAGACAGTTTCAGTTGTTTCCTCAGGGCAACAATGTCTTTTTTTTTTTTTCTTCATAAGTGCCTTTATGCCTTTAGCATCTTTGGGATCATGTCCCAGTTCAATGATGATTTCTTCTAAAGATTTAATCCTATTGTCCTTGGCCAGAGAAGAGGCTTTCTCCAAATGTAATTGAGCAGAGGTATTGTCCAAGGAGTTCTGTAATTTATGAGCTAGCATTGCTTTATCAACCAGTGTGGAGTAGACCATTTCTCTAGTTTGTTTATGAAGCTCAATCTGGTCCATAGGATGAATATCCTTGGCTAAGACCTCCAAATTTGTCCTGATATAATCAGCTGTTGAGTGCGGTTGCTGCACTTTTGGCTTAAAATAACTCATTATCATTTTACCCTCTTTGATGTCATATGCAGACATTAATCTTTACTGGTTTGAAGGGGCCATCTTCAAATATTGATTGTACATTTGAATCCTCACAGGATCATTTTTAGCCTTAATTTCTATGAAAGTCCGTTTAATGTCAGAGGCTTGTTTGCTTTGTGGCCTGGTAGATGATACTTCAACACCGTGCTATCTTTCTAGCTCCTGCCTATGTGAGTGAGTTGATGTTTCTACCACTAGGGAAGTCTAGTGGCTGACCACCCTCTCACCTCTTAGACTGTCTGTCATTTCTTCAATGATTTCCTCTTCTGACAGAGGATTCAGTCTTTGTCTGTTTGCTCCTGGTTGTTCAACAGGTCCACTGATAGGTGTGGCGGTTTCTCTGTCTCTCTTCCTGCTTCTTTCCTCATTTAGAGGAGTCTGCAATGCTGGAATTTCTGCTGCTTTAGTTTGAGCTGGAGGAATTTGTACCTGACCCTGTTCTTTGGACATTGTTGGCTGATCTATCATTATAGGATGCTCTGTGGTATCTACCTCTTTACCCTTTGAAGTCCCTGTGACTGATGTGCTAGTTTTCTGTGTAGGTTGCTGAGAAGTTCTAGCAGAGGATGTTCCAACTCCTGATTGTTGATGCAGCTTGAAAGATACCTGTCCAAAATAGTCCATGTCAAGGGTTTTTTCAAGATCTTTCATAGATTTTTCCATCTTTTCCTGTTCACTAATTTCTTCTATTAAGGTCTCTTCTACCCATTCTTACTCATTTGCATACTATTCAATTTCTGTGATCCTATGATGTACATACACTGATAGCCTGTTTCTTACCCTTCTGTCACTTATGAAACTACATGGGTCATATGACACCCACAAAAAAATATTCTTCAATCTAAGGTTTTCTTCTAATATCTTCTCAGCATATTTCCATGCATCCCTAGAATTGATGACATAAGGGCCTAACTAGTTTTTGATTCTCAGCTGAGCCTTCTTCTTTGCATTACAAAAGTGGGTTAAGTCTGAATTGATGATTTGCATGAAATATTCTAATGCAAATAACCTCACGGGCACATATCTAGGCAACTTGAAAGGGCAAAGTTCACATCCATACATTTTGATTTCTGTGTGATTCTGGTAGAGGTACCAGTCACCTATCCTATACTGTTTGGAAAGCTGCAAAATCTTATTCATGTCACCAGTGATCCTAGGAGGAGGAGCTCCTATCAACAGAGTGGAGGCTGGGTGTACAAATAAGTCAATGAATTCACCATAGGTATAAGGGGAGTCACAGTTATTGAAGACTGAGCTCCAAAAGATCACAGACCTCCCATTTCCTTTTGAGTCTAATTTCCTGACGGGAAATGGAAAGCTACCTGGATGATAATATAACAACAGATGGTATATAAAATATGTGTATTTGAAGACTCCTTCTCTATCCAAATTTATAAATTGATCATGGATTTTGTTGGCAATAAAAGTGGCATAGTCATACTTGACAGCAGGGGGTTGTCCTGGAGTAAATATTGATAATAGAACCACGGTGATATCATCCACATATTCACTAGACCTAAATCCCAAGATCAAGGATATCATGTTAAGAATGAGTTTTCCAGTCTCAGTGAACCAGGTATGCAAATAGGGAGGTGGGCCTTGGGCTGGCAGTCTGGTTTCATGAACATCTGAGCAATACGGGTTATCTCTGAGTTGGGAAATTGAGAAGATTTTTCAAGCAAAAATCCCATGGAAAGATGAGCAAGGGGCTTAGTGGAATGGAAATGTATCATCTCATTGATGGATTCAGCAGTTATGGAAAAAAGGACAGTTTGGGAAGGAGACATAACTGCTCTATGGACAGGGTCATAGTTGGCACAGCATTGGTGAATGATGTTTGGGAAAACATGGACTAAGGGAAGGAAGTACATGGGAAGGTTTGATTCCCACAGTCCAAAAATATTAGAGTTGCTTAGATAACTATCCCTAATTTGGCAGAAGGTCTGAAGATGATTCCTGTCACCAGATAAATATTTTATTTGGAAATCTCTGTCGGCCAAGGGTAGATAATTTAAGTCTTTATGAGGTACATTCATAGGCACGAAATTCACGGCTATGGGGGCTTCCATGTTTGGTTCTTATGTATTCAAACTGGAATTTGGGCTTTCTGTGGAAAATTGGACTAAACAACAGGTTTAGGAGTCTTTTTATGGACTAAACAAACTGTTTTCAACTCGAATTTGGCTTTCTCAAGTAGAATTTTTAGTGGAAAAGCGAAATTGTAGGTTTGTAGGGCAAAAACGGTTAAATACCTGGATTATGGTGGTAACTATGTATTTGCAGGTCGAATGGCGGACTGTAGAGCACGATGTTGGAGTTTCTTGGCCAGGTGACGGGCTAACTGCTTGGATAGTCGACTGGACGTATTTTGCATGGAGCACAGTTTGCAGAGAATCAAGGTGAAAATGACATTTTATCGTCAATTTAACGAAAATTGATTTGGCGCGTATTTTTTGGCATTTATTGAATGGATGACGTCAGAGCGATGGGACATCTTGTTGTTTAGCGGAGGTTGGTAAGCAGTTTACCCGCACCGCTTTTGGGCTAGGGCAGTTTTGGGCGAAGGGGCAGCAAACACGACGATGAAATGACGTGTGTCCCAGGTATGGGCGCGAAACCACTAGTTTCCCGGGCGTTAACTTTCAACAATGGAGGGGGGTGTGATATAGATCTCAGCCGTCGGATGCAAGGGCTGAGATCAGACGACGGACGCATATGAAACAAGGCAGGAAATTAACGCACGGGACCAATGTATTTAAGCAATGTTTTTAACGGTTTTCAGGGTGATTTTTATTGGTTCGCGGGGAGTTTAAGTTAGGTTATTAATTAAACAAAGGTTAATTAATCCCGATGTTATGTGCATGAATGGTTATTACAAGGTTTTGGATAAACCTTTAATCCCCAATTACATAATGATATGGTTTATAATTAAACCGGGGTGGGATATGTAGTAATGCAGGGTTTTATATAGATTTATACAATACGGGAAAGGGGAACAAGTATAGGGAGTTATAAAATAATGTTAATAGTTAATATGATAGATGCAATGAAAAAGCGCTAAGTTAAAACGTTTAAGAACTTAGGCTTAAAAGGGAAAAACAGGGGTTTATAGAAGAAATAATGCCACTTTGCTAAGTAAAGTAGGAATTGAATTAGGTAATGAATAAAATGGAATGAGTGATTTTAAGGATATTAAGCAGATCTTAATACCTTTGGGAAATTAATAGATGATTTGGGAAAGGGATGAAGGGGAGTTAGTCATGCCTTGCTTGAGCTACATCCAAACATCTGCCATGGTACTTGTGATAACAGTAAGATGAACATCTTGAGAGACAAAATCAATCACAAGTATGCTTCTGCAACACCAGTCTACCTACCTAGCTTACTTTGCCTAACATTTTTTCTTCTTTTTCTACGGGTGCATTTAGACTAGCAAACTCTTTTAAAATTTTCTTTTCTTTACATTGTAAGCCTATCTAAATCTGCACTTATTTCTTCCAAGGGCTCAGATTAAACTGTTGAGCTCCTTTGCTTCTCTACCTATCTACTTATTTGCCAAGTTTAAACAGTTTGGACATATTTTATTCTCTATCTCTAAAACAGGAAATTCAAACGTGAGCTAGCCAAGATTAAGCTGTTTGGTCATTCATCGATTGTGGCATAAAGTTCAAAAAGCTGCACACAATTGCTTATTACAGAAAATGAAATAGTAGTGGCATTTGGACTTGCACACTTTCCTGGTCTATTCTGTTTGGGGTTCATTTCTTTCACTTTTTCTTGACCATATTATTCTTTTTTACCCTTTGATTTTTCTTTTAGGGTATACCCTCTTTACATTTTTTAAATTTTTTGATTTTTTGAAAATATGGAAATCCTTTGCAATAAGAAAAGGTATAAACATATTGCAGAGCTAATCAAGTCAATCATGAAATATGACACCTATTGGTATAGGAGCATAACAGGAGGTATCGAAGCCATAAATTTATTTCCTTCTAAGGCAAGTGGAATGATAAGTAGGCGATTTTCAATCAAGTAGTAGGGCGTTAGGATCTTATGCTTTCTTCTTTTTAGGTTGGTCTTTGGACTAATTTTCTCCTTATTGTTTTTTTATAAAACTTGTTTGCCTTTAGGATATCACCTCAAAGACACACTCATGTGGTGTGAATTGTTGATGCTTTGACAAGATTCCTGCTCCATCCTAGACCTGTTATCCTCCATCCCATTAGTTACATACTTGCACTCATAAATTTTCACACATCAAGTGGTATATCAATTCTCAGATGTGCTAAATGATGTTTCATGATACTTCAATTTGTAGTTGGTATGGCTTCCCATTGTGTGGTTCTGTTACTTAGAAGTGATTCTAAAGTGTTGAATTGTTTATGTTGGCATTAGATAGACATTTGATCATTTATAATTGAATAAATAGTTTACCTCGTTACTCTATCTAACCATATTGTGACATAACTACTTATGGGAAAATGTACCTTAATCTAGGCCACTAAGTAATACTAGGAAGCTAAAGTGGGTGGCACAGTCACATCACCCCCATACTTAACACCTTCCACTAAATTCTCTTACATTTCCATCTTATACATAAAAAAATCAATATCCCCTCACTCATGGTTAATTTATCAAATGTCATAAAAAAGGGTCAAGAAGAAAAAAGATGCAAACCTCAATTAAATCAAGCCGAAAAAACAAGATAAGGTGAAGAGCAAAATGAACAAAGAAAACAAAAGAATAATCTACTTCACTATGCACCCTCCTCCCCTCGCCTTCAACGTCCTAAGAGAATAATACTTATCTAAAGCAAAAAGCAACTTTGAAAAAACAAAACAAAAAATCAAAAAATAAAAGAAAGGGGAAGTGTGTGGAGGTGGAAGTAGAAAAAAACTCCCTCTCAAAAGGTTTTGCTAATAAATGAAAAATCCTAGCCACAACTTAATTGGACCAAACATAGACCCATCATATAATGATATATATTTGAAAGTTATTTAATGGGTCTTCCTTTCATCTCCATTCCATAAACTTACATCATTACCTACTCTAACTAAGAAGATTTGGGAAATACCTTATGTCTTAACCTATAGACACATGTAAATGGGATATAACTGTCCCCCATGGTTTGTTTCAAGTAAATTGGTAACATTAGCTTGGTTATTCATGTTAGATTTTCTTATCTGCATAGTACCTAACATCTGGTCAATATTAGATGTGTCATCATAGGTTGGGCGCTACGCATTGGGATCTATGTACCTATCCTCAAGGTGCATGCACAATGCCTCGTGATCTGTGTACTTGCACTGGGATCCATGTACCTATCAACATTTAAATTCACTTGCATTGGCATGCATGTCATAATATTTTGGGATGTGTGCCCATTCCTTGGGATCCATGTCAACCAACATGGACGATGACACAAACACCACATTATCACCAAAGGTCTACATCAACATTCATGCACACTCAACATTATTTGGAGTATCATTATTACTTATTGTATATTTATTAATAACACATGTATGAGCGATGTCCCGCTTGTATCCACGTTCATACATGTGAGCTTATTTGATGTATTTGTGAACTAGGGTGTCACATCCATGAGTGTGAACACAACTAGTCGACACTATCACTCTTCTGAAAGCTTTTAGGAAGTTCTTTAACCATTGCCTCATGACTATTTACTTCTAGAACTTCTAAAAAGGGGGCCAACTTCAAGTGCAATTATCTTTCGACAAAGTGCCTAAGATTACGCCAGATCAACATTATTGGATGCATATTTTCTGTGGGAATTTCAAATTGGGTTGTAATAGAAAAATGGATTAAAAATGACCAAGTTACACTATTGTTGGAATTGCCATGCACAAAATATAGCACTTTTTGACCGTGTAACATCCACATGTGTGAACCATTATCGAGGTAACACTCCACTACTTTTATTATTTTCTAGCTTTGTTTACCTCACATATATGAACAATGATTGGTTAGGAACCACTTGTATTGAACACATTGTATTCTTTGAGCACATGGACTGTAGTTGATAGTTTAAAGGCTTCCTTATCCTATAAAAAGAAGACATTGTACCTCATTTTAACAGTTGGAGACCAATATATATTTTCTTTGTAGTAGCATTTTAATTAGGTTTTTCTCATTTCCTTATGCTTTCAAGAAAATTTTAAAGTGAGATTCTAGATCTACTGTCTTAGCAAGGAGAGAGGCCTTGTGCTTTAAGATAAAGTTTTCAAAGGGCATGTGTGACAACACCTTGTACTTTATATTTTCAATTTTTTTGAAGTTGTGGACGAGTTTGTCCATGTAGGAATTAGCTCTTTATTTCAAGTGATAATTTAATTTTAAAAACATTTAATGGCTATTTCACTTGTATGAAAACTAACTCCCTTGTGAAGGCATAGGTGATACCCTCAAGCTTGAAATGCATGAACAATACATTTAGGTGGCGAAGAACAACAAACTAACCTGAAGGATAGCAAGGGAGAAGAGCATTTCAATTTCAACATGAAAAAACCAAAGATTAATCTTAAAATATTCTCTAGCCAACAACTTTATTTTTTTCTTCATATTTTATGTTTTATTGCACCGAGAGACGCTCTACAATCCAATATGGGGTAACTATTGTAAAAACATATAACATTATGTTATGTTACTTTGGCTCGAAAATTATAATTAAAATAATAATTATAATTATTAAGGTAATTGAAATTATTGAATTAAGAATTGTAATAACTAGAAATTATAATTTGAAATGTTAAATGTTGGCTTACACCTCCTCAAAGAATCACAACCACATATATTGCATATTAATATTTCAACTTACTTCTCACTTCTCAAAATGCAACATTTGTAATAACAAAGTCAACTTTTCTCTTCGTGAATGATCTAAAAGATCTTCCAGACATCTAATGATATCAAGAAAATTATTAGCGACAAGGAATTTGTGTTAAGATATGCCTCTGTTATTGTGTTAAGTTATTACGTATATATTTTGTTTTTTTAGAATCTACACAAGTGAATGGAAAAATTATCAGAAGTTTGTACATGCAATTTATCTATATATTGTAAAAAAAAATTAGTAAGTTGAAACTCCCAAATTTTTAACCTATGTGGGTGACTTCTTTCTCCTGCAAAACAAATATTGCAATTTATCAATATATTGTTAGAATGATTTCACATTCAAATATGATATTGTTATAATTTATAGCGACACAAGAAATCAACATAACTCTAATGGTTTCCCCTGCCCGGGTGAGTGCTTTCTCCTGCTCAACAATAAGCAATTTAAAAAAAATTGAATTGAATCTGTTGGAAAAACCATACGTTAATATTAATCATAATAAAAATCATACGTTAAAATAATCATAATAAACATCTGTTGGTCGCATCTTCAACATTTGCAACAGCGCCATTGGTGCTTGGGTTCAACTCACCGACTATTTCATCCAGTACGAGCAACAATGCAAAGTTTAACATACACATATGTATGTGTTTATACTATTATGAACAATAGTAATGGCTTATAGATCTACATATATGTTTGATTCATCTCCTCTACTATCCATCATTCTATCAAATAAAAGTGAAACTCACTCTATCTAGATAATGTAAGTATTTTCTGAGTAGCGTATTTGTTAAATAATGGAATCATACACATGACTGGTGGTTTTTAATAACATACCTATTGCACATTATTTTATATTTTCATGTCCCTTTATTTCTTATCCTATAAATTCATGATCTTAGCGTTGAATTTGTTGAAAAGTGTGCAACAAGAAATGTTGAATTTAGAAAGTGCTAAAAATAGAACTGCTAAAAATAGCACTTCTAAAAATAGCAGTTTGGCAAATGAGCATTTTAGCCACCTTGGGTGAGAGGTGAAACTGCTAAAATTAGCATATTCTAAAAATAGCATTTCTGGGTCCCTTCCTATTTATAGCAGTCCCTAGTCTATCTATAGGAAGTAAATTCGAATTTGGTCTTACTAGCAGTTTGGAATATTAATTAATTAATTCTCCATGAGTTAATTAGTTAAGGAAAAGCAAACTTGAAGTCTTTGTGAGAACATGCAATTATTTCTCCACTAACTGGGGAATGTGTCCTTGATTTTCTCCACTGAATGAGGAATTAAGGACGAGTTCTATATTGAGAGGATCAGTTGACTTAGTTTAACTTAGTCAAGTCCAGTTAGATTAATTTAACAAATTGTTAAATTAATGAGATATAGTTTGTTGATGCTTGCATGCATGTGACAACTATTATTTTCAGATAACTGTGTATTCACTCATGGATAAATGATGCATGTTAGTTCAGACAAAGACCTAGTTGAGATCAGAGAAGGGACAGTGTACTATCAGTTGGATGAATATTTTTCCTATAAAGGAAGCTCATCCATGATGAAGATTTATCTCCTTCAGATTTGTGCAGTTAGATCAGAGGTTAGTGAGTGTGTGAAGAGGCCAATTCACACATGTGACATCACTAGACCCCAAGGAAACTGCAAAAGGAAATAGGAGGCTTGGAGGGCAGAGGAGAAGGTTTGTGAGAAGTCTTTGACTATCTATGAGCAGCAGAGGGATTGTACTGAGAGCTGGATAGCTTCTGAGCTAAGGCTTTGTGTAATCCGGAATATATTTCCACTTGTATGATAATACAGAGATGGGGTTTTAGGCAGGTGCTTTCCCCGGGTAAATTCTTCTGTGTTATCTGTGATTGATTCCTTCTTATCAGTTATATGTGTTCTTATTGATGTTGCTCATGGTTGATTAAGCTTCTGCTAAATTGTTTGTAGAAGTAGATCAAGTGTTTTGCTTCAGTACATTGCATTACCAGGTGATCTACAGGTGGGAAATTTCTACATGGTATCAAAGCTAGCTGATTTGTAGAAAAAGTTCTACATGGTATTAGAGCTAGCTGATTTGTAGGAAAAATTCTATAAAATTCTACATGGTATCAGAGCACAGGTGATCACGGAGAGAACAATATACTGAGAGGATATTTCAAAGTTTTGAGTTTTGGGCTGAGAGTTTGCAGAGCATATATGAAAATTTTTGTACAAAATTTTCAGAAATAAATAGCAGATTTGGATTCCTTGCGGAAAAATACTAAAAAAAAAAAAAAAAACAGCTGAATTGGAATTCGGATGAGGGAGATATCATTGATTTAAAATTAACTATTTTTCCAGGAAATTTCGTGACGGCGGGAAAGTGGAAATAGATTGGTGTGCTAGCGAAGAACCTATATGCACTTTAAGTACAAGATGCATGCAAAGCCTTGAGGAGCAAGGCAAAGGTTAGATACTTGGTGGTTGAGAGGGAGAGTAAATTACCTCTCAACATGCAGCGCCAGAAGAAGTCTCAGATAATTGTGGAGGAGCCATGATTGGTGCAGCAACTTCAGGAGGTTGTGGAGCAACCACAACAGGGGAAGCTGAGAGGAGAGCGAGTAGAGACATCTACTCATGTAGAGAGCTCCAGTAGTGGGAAACTTCAAGCCAGGTGGGCAGAGGGATCGCATGCAGCCATACCTCCAGGTAGCAGGTGGGGCGATGTAGAGTGATTGTCCCAAGGAGGAGGGGTAGGATCCTTGAGGTACCCAACCTCTTGGAATAGACCTTGCTACGAGAGTCCCGATGTGGAGTAGCAGAAACTGACTGATTGGGTAGAGACAGATGCAGATGAAATTGCAGAGAGAGCTACAATGCAGGGAATCCTAGGACAGTGCAGAGCATGCAAGCTGCAGCAATGCGAGAGGCACAAGTGTGTTGCACTGTGTAGGGTAGCACAGAGAAGGGTGCAATGGTGCGAGATGCATGGAGATGTTACAGTAGCACAGAGGTCAGAGAGGGAGCACTTGTCAGCAGCAGGTAGAGCTTCAGCATCAGAGTATGTTTCTAGCCCAACAGAGTGGTGAGTTGGGAGTTTTTTTTGTTCCGAGTGTTGCTTAAGCAACTGTACTTGGTAGATGTGTTGCATGCAGAACATTACAGAGTTACTGGATCAGGTTCGTGAGGAAGCCTTTCTTGTTCAGAGGGAGTGTTAAAAAGTGTGCAACAAGAAATGCTAAATTTAGAAAGTGCTAAAAATAGAACTGCTAAAAATAACACTTCTAAAAATAGCAGTTTGGCCAATGAGAATTTTGGCCACCTTGGGTGAGAGGTGAAACTGCTAAAATTAGCATATTCTAAAAATAGCATTTCTGGGTCCCTTCCTATTTATAGCGGTCCTTGCTCTATCTATAGGAAGTAAATTCGAATTTGGTCTTCACAGTAGTTTGGAATATTAATTAATTAATTATGCATGAGTTAATTAGTTAAGGAAAAGCAAACTTGAAGTCTTTGTGAGAACATGCAATTATTTCTCCACTAATTGGGGAATGTGTCCTTGATTTGCTCCACTGATTGAGGAATTAAGGATGAGTTCTATATTGAGAGGATCAGTTGACTTAGTTTAACTTAGTCAAGTCCAGTTAGATTAATTTAACAAGTTGTTAAATTAATGAGATATAGTTTGTTGATGCTTGCATGCATGTGACAACTATTATTTTTAGATAACTGTGTATTCACTCATGGATAACTAATGCATGTCAGTTCAGACAGAGACCCAGTTGAGATCAGAGAAGGGACAATGTACTATCATTTGGATGAATATTTTTCCTATAAAGGAAGCTCATCCATGATGAGGATTTATCTCCTTCATATTTGTGCAGTTAGATTAGAGGTTAGTGAGTGTGTGAAGAGGCCACTTCACACATGTGACATCACTGGACCCCAAGGAAACTGCAAAAGGAAATAGGAGGCTTGGAGGGCAGAGGAGAAGGTTTGTGAGAAGCCTTTGGTTGTCTATGAGCAGCAGAGGGATTGTATTGAGAGCTGGATAGCTTCTGAGCTAAGGCTTTGTGTAATCCGGACTATATTTCCACTTGTATGATAATACAGAGATGGGGTTTTAGGTAGGTGTTTTCCTTAGGTAAATTCTTCTGTGTTATGTGTGATTGATTCCTTCTTATCAGTTATATGTGTTCTTATTGATGTTGCTCATGGTTGATTAAGCTTATGCTAAATTGTTTGTAGAAGTAGAACAAGTGTTTTGCTTCAGTACATTGCATTACTAGGTGATCTACAGGTGGGAAATTTCTACATGGTATTAGAGCTAGCTGATTTATAGAAAAAGTTCTACATGGTATCAGAGCTAACTGATTTGTAGGAAAAATTCTACAAAATTCTACAGATTTTTTTTTGTTTTTTAATTTTATGGTATTGTGTTGTTTATGTGATTAACAAATAATATATTGTTTTAAAGAAACTAGCCTAGATCTATCTTAACTCTAGATCTATCAAGTGGCAAAAGAGATCAAATCTCTGGAGGTGCGATTGCGAAAATTTCCTCAAAATTTTCACTCAAAAAGATGTTTGCACCTCGAGAGATTTAATCCCTCTTGGCGCTTCGCAGATCTAGAGTTAAGATGGTTCTAAGCTCATTTTCCTTAGTTTAAGTTAGTATGTTTTTGATTTAGATCGTTGGTTGCTAGATTGAATTAATGCTTTTTCTATTTTTATGCTTGAATTAATTCAATTTCCAAGTTAAATATTTTGTAAAGTTTTAAAGTCATTCTTTTTTAAATCAATGTAGAAATTTTAGTAGCATTTTTTTTGTATCCCAAGAGGAACCCAATAGCCCACCTGACACATAACTACTAGTAAACCTTTGGGGGTCTACGACATATTCTCCTCTCGATAAAATGGGTCACAACAAGGGGGATTTGAACCTTGGATCTCTAAGTTTTCATAGACTTCACATTACTTCAATCACCAATTGAGTTTCCCCTGTCAAACATTTTAGTAGCAATAATGAGAAAGTTACAAGTTTTCTATATGAACAAAATTGTAATTTCATTTTAGCACTTGGTTAAATTCATGTTTGAGGTTATTTTTAATCCAAATATTACACCAAAAAAACATGAACTCTTACATTTTCTTATGAATAAGATGGGATTTCTTTCTAAATGGTGTTATTCTCATCAATTTTTCTAAGCATTTTATTTATTCCAAGGTAACATTTTAATGAAGACCTCCCTTTCATGAATTACATAAGATCAATTCTTTTAATAAGCACTAAGTTGGCAACAATACAATGATTGAATGCTCATGTGAGATAGTTTAGCATGATAGCTTTAATATTTCTACAATTTATATGCTTTTCGTCTACATATTTTATAAGATATTTCATGGTTGAAATTTGTTTATAAAATTATCATCTCTAGAATATTTTTGATTTGCTTTAGAAAAAATATTCAATATTTGCATTAATTAAATAAAAATTAAAGTGTTTGATTTCAAAATATTATATTTTACTTGCAGTTTAATTTTTGGTTTAATTTGGGCACTTCATTTAAAAAACAAGTTATTTTGGGTATTATGGCAATTGGACATTTCTATGGGAAAGAACCTTAGACATTTTTAAGCTATAGACGCGTTTTGATATCTATAAATAACAATTGGGATATGTTGTTAAGCATTTAAAAATGTGGTTGGGGAGTAATACATGCACGGATACTCAAGATTTTACGAGGCTTGAGCTATGGTCTTGCCTTTTTGGAAGTCCTGATAACCCTTATTGGTACCCCTTTAAGTAGTATCACATTAGAAAACACTTGAACATGAACATTACTTCCACTTGCCTTAGTAGATCAAAGGTCCCATAAGAATATTAAAACTAACCATTCAATCATTAGACTATTACCGTGCATTGGGAACAACACTTGGGAAGATTACTCTTTCACCATGGTGATCAAATAGTATGGCCAAGGGTATGGTCTATCCTCTTTGGTTGGTGCTCTAAGACATTGGCCCAAGTACTACTATTCGAACATGTCCATATATTTGAGAGTTGTTGCATAAGGAATACCTTTAACAAAAAGCCATTTTAATTATGTTCTCTTGCCCATAAATAATATATGTTTAATAAGCACTTGCATAACCCTTAATGAATTAATATTTGATGCATTTTCTTATGAAGTACTTCACCATTTGGTATTTGATATTTAAATAATTAATCATTTAAGAATCCTCCTAAGTATCCTTTGATCGACCTCATTTATATAATATAATCCTAACTACCTTCACTCACTTGTACTTAAATGATAGGCTTAAGATTAAGTATAGGGAATTCCTCCTTAGGCAGGAAACCATCATCTAAACCTAGAAGTAGGGGGTAAGGCTTCTGAGGTGACAACGGGTAAATTGCCTAATTATTTCCATAGATTTTCCCCTTGAAGAGGATAAGACTTTTCCTCTAGGGAGAATAATAGATAATATAACTGATTCTCTTCATAGTTTGGTTTGTGAATGCTAGTGGTCTTGTTTTCTCTGGATATGTTTCTTAGGTCTCATATTAAATCTTTGATTACTAAAATCCTATGATTACAAGTTGGTTCTTGCATTCCAATTTTTGAGTCATAGTTTTATTTGGTCTTCTTTCAATAGTAGTTTGGTACTAAAATAAATCTCTTGTTCCAATGTTGCTCATTGCATGACTCTCAATTGCTCTTAACCTTTTCTTTTGTTATTCAGTGTTTTCTTTTGAAACATAGTTCTTCCTCCTAAGACACAGGTAAGTGGACATGGAACACTTTACTTCTTTATAGCAGGTCTCGTTTCAAAGGCTTGATTGCTTATTGGTCGAATTTTGTCTAACTAGTGCTTGGACATTCTTCTTGTTTTTCCTCTTGTGTTAATACTAGAGGTTCATAATCTTCTAACTTCATTTGGTCTTCTTTTAACTTTCATACACAATATGAATCATCCTGACTTACTCAAGTTAAGGAGAATTTTAAGCTCCCATGAATATATGGTACAATAAAATAGAGCCTCCATCCTTTTCCTTATTACCAAATTCAATGAGCAACAATGTATGGTGCAAATAACAAAACCCATGAAATCTTTTTGGCAGGTCAAAAAAAAAATTAGCCATCCTTGAGACAGGGTGCAATTTCCTCAAAATTATGGAAAAAATCATGAACACAGATGCACACTCAATGGACTCCAATCATAATATCTCAAAATAAGGGGAAATAAGGATGAGAATATGGTAATTCAGATGATAGAGGCCATGGTTACTACAGAACAAGAACTTGCATGCAACATCAATTTACTTGACAAAGTAGCAACGCATCACACCTTTCTCAAGGATATGTTTTTTAAAATGATCAAAATACTACATGTCTTTCATAAGATTTATAATAGTAAATATGTTTGGAAATTATTGTTAGAGGATATTAGCAAGTTTTGTATAATGCTTTGGACAAATATGGATAAATTGAATCTTTTTGACTTTATGTATGTATATCTATTGCTATTAGCCATGCTACAGTGATTTTTAATAATATAATTGAGTAAGTCAAGTTTAAAAATATAAATAAAAAATCACAACCAGTATACATTATGATCCATTATTAGTCCAATATGTATCTAATTTGAAAAGTTTGTACTACTTAACAAAGATACTTGACCATACATAATCTCTAAGTGATGTTGATGCATGAACTTTTTGTTTAAAAATAATGAAAATCATAGTTGTACATGTACTTTTATAATATATGTTTTTAAGTTATCACTTTAAAACATGTCAACATTAAAATTTCCTATAGTGATTTATTGTTTAATTGAAATGTATTGTAATATATAGTATTCTAAATTTTGATATAATTATATATTGAATAGATTAAAGCCTTATACATATGAAAAAAACCCTTTAGTGTCACAATTCCTTTTGGAATTAACAAAAGAAATTGGATTAGAGAAGTATGATTAAAGTTTTGGGGGGGAATTCGTTTATAAGGCTATGAGTTTGCGACCTTGTGACCCCATATATAATGGGTAGTTTTTTGCTAGGGTCTTAACCTTTACGTTAGCATTTGTTTGAGAAGGCATGTGTTTCTAGACATTTCAGGGTAGTTGCAGTTTTTTTTTTTTGGTGGGATGGTTATTGATGAGGTTGATTACGAGTTAAGCTCACACATGGTGCAAGATTTTAAGTCTTAGGTAAAGGTATCAAATGGCATGATGGAAAGTTGCTAGAGTAAGGGAAGCGTTCCAATGGGGATATAGGTGGATGTAGCATCCCTTGCTTTTGCCTTAGTTGATCCGAATTGGATCCATGAAAATTATCAAAGTGCTATGACCGTATCAAATCATGACAGACTTTAAAAACTTGTGAACAAAGAGCTATCAGGAAGACCTCTGGACAGTGGCAGTTTGTAGCCAGCAAGGAACAACGAGGACCTTGGTCAAAGCGCGCTGACCGAGGTCCATGGAGACCGCGCAGGACACAAACTAGCAGTTAGGAAGTCCGGATCGGAAAATAGAGGCTGTTTTTGAAGCACGAATCGCGCATCGCTGGGAAAAACCCCTCGAGAAGGAAAATCCCCAAGTGCTCAATCACATGGGAAGCCGGGAAACCATAAGGAAAGCGCTAAAGCAAAAGGCAGGCCCCGCACTCCAAAACCGGTGGAATATTGGAGGCATGTTGGGCAGTGAGCGGATTTGGCAGGAGAACGAGTGATTCCACACACTGCATGATGCATGTCCAGCGGATGAGAGAGAAAAATACCTCTCATCGCGGGCTAACGTCCAAGCAAGTCAATTGTGTGATAAGAGTGAACACCATAGGATCTGGGGGCTCCATATCTAACATCGGAGATTGCACTCGATGAATGATCGGATCTGGAGGGAGAATTAAGTTGCGGTGTATAAAAGTCTGAAGTCCAATTTGACCGCTGAGTTGGCGGATGAATCATTATAGAGCATAACTGAAATACCGAACCGTTTGAGGAAGAGTTGGCACAGTTCGTGGGAGGACAAGTGACCACTTCCTTGCGAGACGTTACACAGTGGCGATGACACAGAGGTAGGGAACTCCAAGCAAACAACAATAGGCGATCTGAAGGGGTGGAAGAGGAAGCAAACGGTCATGAGACAAATTGGCTTTAAGCCATGAAAAGACAGAGGCAAAGATAGAGAGAGCACGAAGCAAGCATTGTAAGGAAGAAGGAGACAATGAGACAGAAAGACAGAAAAGAGAATAAGCAAGAAGCAGAAAACAGAGAGCCAAGCTAACCTACAGAGTAAGGTAGCATCGAGCAAACAAAAGGCTTGAGAGGTTCGAGCAATCCGTGAGAGGATATCTGTCAGGAAATGGGTACCAAATTAGACTCATCCCATTCAAGACCAGTTGAGGTCGAGACTTAGTAAGGAAGAGTCTGTGCACTCTAGTGGCTTGGGGAATCCAAGAACCACCTTGCTAAGCATCCTCTGTTTTAAGAGACTCAAATTGAGCTCCTCATTGTAAAAACTCTGCTTTAAAGACACAATAAGAAAAGACCACCACTGAAAGCTGGACCGGAGACGTAGCCCAGGAGGATTGGGTGAACTCCTTATTAATTTGTTGTGTTCTTGTATTTGCTTACTGTGTTTCTCTTATTGTTTTCCATTTTCCAGTGTTTGTGTATTTTGCAATCTTATCGATCCGTTGCCTAAGATAACATAGACACACACCAGCACATGAGTCTGTAATACCTTCATTCATTAATTAATTAACTTAGATCACTCACGAGTGATTTACAGATCAAGTGGTATCAGAGCACTTGGTTGTTAAGGTTAGACAAGCTTGTGTTGGATTTAGCTGTTGAATGCTAACTAGATCAAAGCTCAAATTAGGAGAAGGAGAGTTGGTTGAAACTAATCCTGAAATTGGGAGAGTCTATCCTCGAAAGATAATGTCAGAGGAAGGTTTTATGGGGCTAGACCCTCAGTTGATAGATAATTTCCTAGCCATAAAGTCCATGGTAGAGGAAATGTATAGGGATTTTAGGAAACACAAAGATGAAGATTCATTAGGCTCCAAACAAGATAAAGGAGAAGATGAGTCTCACTTCCATGACCATTCAAAAGGCAAGGGGAAAGAAGAAAGCTTTCTCACACCTCCTAATAGCCCTGAACATAAAAAGAAGGCATCTTTGATTAAACTGGATGTTAAATTTGATTTACCTATATGTGATGGAGAGTTGAATGCAGAGAAGCTGGAAAATTGGATTAGACAAATTTATGTTTATTTTAGAGTGCAGAATATCGATTCAGACAAGAGCAAGATTCAGCTGGCAAGCCTACGCCTTGGAGGCACTGCCTTGGTTTGGTGGGAAGGCAGGACCCAAGCTGACCTGAAAAGACATGGTAAGACTATCTTTCTCTGGAGTGAATTTGTTTCTGCAATCAAAAAGCAGTTTTATCCATTGGCCTACATGCAGCAAGCCATGGTGAGCTGGAAAACTCTTAGACAGTTGAAAGGGAAAAGTGTACAGGGATACACTCAAGAATTTAGAAAGAGAGCATTTATTCTAGGAATCTCACTAGACTCCCCTAAGACTCTGTTGAAGTACATTGGTGGTCTACACAGCTACATGAGGCATACTATCCTCATGTTTAATCCCACTAGTATAGATGAGGTATCTGTACAAGCTACTCATCTAGAATCTAGAGGAAAAAATGGAAGTTCAGAAGTTAGGGGATCATCCCAACCCACTGCAAGCAAGAATAAGGAGAAAAGAAAGCAGAAATGGAAAGAAAGGAAGGCTAACACTGCACAGAAAAGCAAGGCTTCATGCACTCACTATAAAAAGGATGGGCATGATGATGAGCACTGTTGGATTCTGCATCCGGAGCTGAGACCTAAGAAGTTCGAGGGCAAGAAGAAGAAGACTGCTGCAGCGATTCAGAAAGACTTGGGGTTAGACTTAGGAGATGAAATAACTATTGCAACCACAAGTATAAGAGGTAAGAATTCTGAAGCATCTACTAGTAATTCTGCGCAATCTACTATTGATGAAGAAAATAAGAGAAAAAGACATGAGCTTTTCCATATTCGAGTTATTTCCAAACATCAAAAGATTCATACTTTGTTTGATAGTGGCTCACAAGTAAATTTAATTTCTGAAGCAATTGTAAAGAAGTTGGGATTAGTGACTACACCTCACAAGAAACCATACCCATTAGGATGGTTAAATGATAAAACACAGCTACAAGTGACTAGACAATGCAAACTCGATTTTTCTTTTGGGCCAACATTTGTAGATGAGGCTGAGTTAGACATAATTCCTTTGGATATATGTGGAATTGTTTTAGGAAGTCCTAACTTGTATGACAGAAAAACTATTTTCTATAGAGCTGAGAACAAGTATCTACTTGTTAAAGATGGAATCAAATACTTTGTAAGAGCTCATAAGTTCAAGAATAATTATATTCTCATAAACTCAGGGCAGATGAAAAGAATGATAAATTCATGCAAACAATTCTTACTGATGGTTGTAAAGGAAAAAAACCTGATAAAACCAATGTATTTGAGGGCTGTAATGCTAAACAACACGTTGATTTAGAAAAGTTTGTTTTAGAGTATGATATATTGTTTCAAGAACCTAAAGGTTTGCCACCCAAAAAGGAAATAGTGCATGATATTATTTTACAACAAGATGCTCCATTACCTAACATTGGAATGTACAGGTTGTCCACTTTAGAGAACACAAAAATCAAGAAGCAGGTGCAGGAGTTGCTTGAGAAAGGGTTCATCAGACCTAATACATCACCATGTGGGTCACCAATCATTTTGGTGAGAAAGAAAGATGGCTCATGGAGAATGTGCATTGATTACCGAGCACTGAATAAGATAACAATAAAAAATCATTATCCCCTTGCTCGCATAGATGATCTTTTAGATCAATTGAAAGAAGATGTTTATTTTTCCAAGCTAGACTTGCATAGTGGATACCATTAGGTCAGAGTTGCAGAACAAGATGCATGGAAGACTGCTTTCAAAACAAAGCAGGGATTGTATGAGTGGCTGGTTATGCCTTTTGGCTTAACTAATGCTCTTGCTAATTTCATGAGATTAATGAATGATGTACTTAGACCTTTTCTTGATGATTTTGTTATTGTGTATCTGGATGACATTTTGATATTTAGCAAAACAGTGGGAAGAACACTTAAAGCATGTTAAGCAGACACTAGATGTTTTGAAAAGAGAAAAAATTTATGTTAAACTCTCAAAATGTGAATTTGGCAAAACATCTTTGAATTATTTGGGTCATATAGTAGGGGGTGGTGAATTGAAGATAGATCCCTCTAAAGTGGCAGTCATTGTGAACTGGCCTAAACCCAAATCTGCTACAAAAGTTAGAAGCTTCTTAGGAGCAGCACAATATTGGAGGAAGTTCATTTCTAACTTTTCCTTAATTGCAGCTCCCTTACATGCTTTAACAGGATTGAACAAGGTGTTTCAGTGGGGAGGCAAACAGCAGAAAGCCTTCGACACCTTGAAAGAAAAGATTAGTACAACACCTGTACTAGCACTACTTGATCTTCAAAGACCATTTGAGATCCAAACAGATGCCAGTGACTATGCCATGGGAGGAGTGTTGACACAGCACGGTAAACCCATATGTTATCATTCTGAGACATTTAATTCTGCAGTAGTTAACTATCCTACATATGATAAAGAATTGTATGCATTAGTACAAAGTGTGAAAAAGTGGAAACATTACTTAATGGGCAAAGAGACAGTAACACATACTGATCATCAACCACTTCAATATCTACACTCCCAAACTAAGTTGCAGCAATCAAGGCACTATAGATGGATGGGTTTTCTACAACAGTTTCATTTAGTCATCAGATATAAAAAAGGCATACATAACAAAGTTGTAGATATGTTATGTAGACCCATTATAAATGCATCTACTATACTTAAGCATAATTCTGTGTTACATGAGAGTTACATTGAAAAATATGCTCAAGATAGAGACTTTAAAGATGTATATGCAACTTTAAGTCAAGGCAAACGAGTAGAAGAATTGGATTATTATGTAAAGGACCGACTCTTATACCATTGTGGGAAGTTATTCATTCCACAAACTGAAAGAGTAAAGATCATTCGAGAAGCACACACTTCTCTACTATCAGGTCACTTTAGGGTAACTAAAACAATTGCACACCTGCAAAGATTTTTTTATTGGCAAAAAATGAACGAGACAATTTCTAGATATGTAAGAGGGTGTACTATGTGTGCTAAAAGAAAGCCCAGTAATAGAAAAATAGGCTTGTACACTCCATTACTAGTTCCTTCTCATCCTTGGGAAAGTGTTTCCATGGACTTTGTTGGAGGACTGCCTAAATCTAGGAAAGGTCAAGATTATCTGTATGTTATTGTGGCTAGGTTCAGCGAAATGTGTATTTTGATACCTTGTACTAAACAGATTACAGCTGAACAAACTACAAAACTATTCTTTCAACATGTGTGGGTTCATTTTGGATTACCCACTTCCATTGTATCTGATCAAGACACCAAATTTGTGGGGAAGTTTTGGTCAAGTCTGTGGGAACTGATGGACACCAAACTGAAGAAAAGCACAACTTTTCATCCACAAACTAATGACCAGATAGAAGTAGTTAACAAGACAGTGATCCAGTTACTCAGGGGATATTGCAGCAAACATCCTAAGCTTTGGGATGAACATTTATGTTATGTACAACATGCTTACAACAGAGTAAAAGATTCTTCTACACAAAGATCTCCTTTTGAGACCTGTTTTGGTTTCACACCAAGGTCTCCTTTGGATTTTGTCTTTGGTAAAGACACCACAGTTGAGGGACACAGTGATGTGGACATGGAAACTAGGTTCATTGAACAGATCCAAGAGATCCACTAGGCAATACAGGAATAGTTGGAAAAGAGCCAAGCCAAATACAAGGCAAGGCATGTCAAGAATCGGATGGAGCATAGTTTCCAAGTTGGTGACCAAGTTTGGCTGTATATCAGTAAGGATAGGATGCAAGGTGAAGGTAAAAAGATAAAGCCTATCAGGTATGGACCCTTCAAGATCCTTGAGAAGATTGGTGAGAATTCTTTTCGCCTTGATCTACCAGCTTACATGCACATCTACTCAGTCGTAAATGCAGATTGCTTGAGATTGTTTGAACCTTCACTAATTTGATCCCGAAGAGTAGAGTTAATTGCCTTCTATTGATGACCTGTTACTTGAATATCTTAGTGAATTGCAGGAAGACACAGTTCTGGACAGGAAGGTGAGGATGACATGCAGGGGAGATGTTGAGTACCTCAGAGTTAGGCTCAAGGGTTCAAAGCCGAGCAGTGCAAAGTGGATAGAGATTGGAAAAGTGAGACAATTGTACCCCCACTTAGTTGATGCTTGAAAACCAACTTTTGGTGGTCCAAAAGCTTTTTCAGTGGGAAGGCCGTGATCCGAATTGGATCCATGAAAATTATCAAAGTGCTATGACTGTATTAAATCAGGACAAACTTCAAAAACTTGTGAACAAAGAGCTATCAGGAAGACCTCTGAACAGTGGTAGTTTGTAGCCAGCAAGGAACGACGAGGACCTCTGTCAAAGCGCGCTGACCAAGGCCCATGGAGAACGTGCAAGACAAAAACTAGCAGTTAGGAAGTTTGGATCGGAAAATGGAGGCCGTTTTTGAAGCGCAAATCACGCATCGCTTAGCAAAACCCCTCGAGAAGGAAAATCCCCGAGTGCTCGGTCGCATGGGAAGCCAGAAATTGTAAGGAAAGCACTAAAGCAAAAGGCAGGCCCCGCACTCCAAAACCATCGGAATATCCGAGGCATGTTGGGCAGTAAGTGGATTTGGCAGGAGAACGAGCGATTCCACACATTGCACGACGCGTGTCCAACATATGAGAGAGAAAACCGCCTCTCATCGTGGGCTAATGTCTGAGCAAGTCAACCGCGCGATAAGAGCGAACACTGTAGGATCTGGGGGCTCCAGGTCTGACGGTGGAGATTGCGCTCGATGAATGACTAGATCTGGAGGGATAATTAAGTTATGGCGTATAAAGTTCTGAAGTCCGATTTGACCACTCAGTTGGTGGATGAATCATTACACAACGTAACCAAAATACCGAACCGTTTGAGGAAGAGATGGCGCAGTTCGTGGGAGGACAAGTGGCCACTTCCCTGTGAGATGTTACACAGTGGCGATGATGCAGAGGTAGGGAACTCCAAGCAAACATCAACAGGTGATTCGAAGGGGCAGAAGAGGAAGAAAATAGTCATGAGACAAATTGACTTTAAGCCATGAACAGATAGAGATAAAGACAGAGAGAGCGCGAAGCGAGCATTGTAAGGAAGAAGGAGACAGTGAGACAGAGAGATAGAACAAAGAATAAGCAAGAAGAAGAAAACATAGAGCCAAGCTAACCTGCAGAGTAAGGTAGCATCAAGTAGACAGAAGGCTTGAGAGGTTCAAGCAATCCTTGAGAGGATATCTGTCGGGAACTGGGTACCAATTTGGACTCATCCCATTCAAGACCAGTTGAGGTTGAGACTTAGTAAGGAAGTGTCTGTGCACTCTAGTGGCTTGGGGAATCCAAGAACCACCCTGCTAAGCATCGTCTTATTTTAGGAGACTCAAATTGAGATCCTCATTGTAAAAACTTTTCTTTAAAGACACAATAAGAAACGACCACCACTGAAAGTTGGACCGGAGACGTAGCCCAGGAGGATTGAGTGAACTCCTTATTAATTTGTTGTGTTCTTGTATTTGCTTATTATGTTTCTCTTACTGTTTTCCATTTTCCAGTGTCTGTGTATTTTGCAATCTGATCAATCCATTGTCTAAGATAACATAGACACACACCAACACATGAGTCTGTAATACCTTCATTCATTAATTAATTAACTGAGATCACTCACGAGTGATTTACAGATCACTAGTTTATGTAATATTAAATTATGACTATACTGCCAGCATGGAGAGCCACCTTTGGATGATACACAAAGTAAGCTCTTAAAATTCATTATTTAAAATTGATTAATTGAAGACTGAAGGAATGAATGGATTCCAAATCCACAACCCAATGGAAGCTTACTTTCTAGCTTATGTTAGGCCCCTATACTACTAGTGTAACCCCTTATTATTATTAGTACAACCCCCTTATTATATTGTTGTACCCATGTAGTCCCCATATTGTTACTATTGTGCCCCATAGAAGCCCACTACTGTTATTATTGTGCCCTTACATTATTATTGTTATGTCGGCTCTGATTATATTATGACCCCTTAGATTCCTATATATAGAAAGGAGGTCTTGTCATTTGAATCATCTAAGAATTGTTCATTTGTGTAATGTAAAGGAGGTTTCCCCCTAGAAGATGCTTATTTCTAAGGCGTTCATCTATCTTTTCTATCTTTTTGTGAGCTCGTTCCATAACATTTGGTATCAGAGCTTTGGATTCTAGGGTTTCGCTGCTCCAAATAGGTCATCGTGGCATTTTCACTATAACATTTTTTCTGCGACGTTTCAAAAGCGAAAAAAAACCCGTTTGAGACAAAATCACACTGAACCTCGGGTCCAAATTTTGGAACCTTTCACGCTATATTTGTGGAGATATGATCTAAGGAAGTTGGTCTTTTTGTAGACTCCTGAATTACATTCCAAACAGGTGACCTGGGGAAAATTGTCATAACTTTCTCTCTGAGTATCGGATTGAAATTTCGTAAGAAGTTACAGAAAGAGGATGGAATTTAGTTTTTTTTTTATATATATTTTTAGAGCCAAAGGTAGAAACAGTGACACGTGGCACGTAGTACAAGTTTTCTCTACTGAACTAGTCTATAATCAGGTCATTGTGGGAGATTTGGCATAACTCTTCCTTGGAGAATCCAATTTGGATCAGACTGGTGGCATTGGAAAGAGGACACATAGGGATACTGTAGGTCATGATTTCAGATCTGGAAGATCCGAAATTACAAAGTTACCTTCGTTTCAAGATCGAGCTCCTAAAATCAAGAAAAAACAATATGAGGAAGTTTGATGGCAAGGATCCGGTAAATTGGATACTATAGATGGAGAAATATTTTGATGCACATGGTGGACGACTGTTACAAAAGGTATGTATTGCATCTAATTATTTAGAACTGAATCAATTTTAATGGTATAAAGGGCTTTTTTCTCGTAGACCACTTGTCACGTGGTCAATTTTCACGGAAGAAATGATAGCACATTATGAGGATACAAAGAGAAACTCCTTCTTTAGCCAATTGATAAATCTCAAACAAAAGGGTTCAATGGAAGAGCACATTGAGGACTTTCAAAAATTTAATATAAGGGTAAACTATATTCCAGAGAAGCAAAGGATTGAAGTCTTCATAGGGACTTTAAAGGATAACATTGAACATGAGTTTAGTTTTTGGGAACCTGATTCATTGGAGGAGGCATTCGAGTTGGCAAGAAAAATTGAAAGTGAAATTATGGAAACAAGGAATCCCACCACTCATGACTATAATTATGGAAGTGTTTCTTCTCCTAGCCTTCCACAACCTACAAGGCTTACACCACAACAATTGGAAGAAAAAAGAGAAAAAGGGCTTTCTTACAATTGTGATAGAAAATGCACTAAAGGTCATAAGTGTGTTGAGAAGAAATTATTTTACATAGAGTATGAAAAGGAGGAAGAAAAGGATAAAGAAACATCAAAAGAAGAGGATATATGCTAGGACCCAACCCCCGAGAAAGAAGAAATGAATCTGACCATATCTTGTAAAGCATTGGCAAGAATTACCACTCAAACTCTCAAGATAGAAGGACATATCAAGAAGTAAAAGGTTCAAGAAGTGAAAGGTCACATCGAGAAAGAAGAAATGAATCCAACCATATCTTGTAATGCATTGGACATAATTACTACTCCTCAATCTCTTAAGATAGAAGGACATATCAAGAAGAAAAAGGTTCAAGAAGTGAAAGATCATATCAAGAAAGAAGAAATTAATCCAACCATATCTTGTAATGCATTGGCTGGAATTACCACTCCTCAAACTATCAATATAGAAGGACACATCTAGAAGAAAAATGTTCAAGAAGTGAAAGATCACATCAAGCATCAAGAAATGAATCTGACGATATCTTGTAGAGCAATGGAAGAAATTACCACTCCTCAAACTCTTAAGATAGGACATATCAAGAAGAAAAAGGTTCAAGCAGTGAAAGATCACATCGAGAAACAACAACAAGTTCTCCAACTTTTAAAGGATAATGCCACTTTGGTGTAGAATCGAATGAAACAACAGGTAGATCAACATCACAGTGAAAAAAGTTTTGATGTAGGTGATTGGGTATTTTTACGGCGATATCTCAAGCAAGCTATTTATGAGAAGGAAATGTTGGCAATATTACATGCACTTAAGAAATGGCGACCTTACCCAATGGGAAGACACTTCAAGGTAAAATTGGATCATGATAGTCTTAAATACTTTTTAGAACAAATATTATCTTTAGAAGAAAAAAAAATGGGTCAAAAATATGTTGGGTTATGACTTTGACATCATCTACAAAAAAGGGAAGAAAATTTTTGTTGCAGATGCACTCTCAAGAAAGAATGAGGATGTGGAAGCATTATTTTGTGCTATTTCTATTATCCAACTAGATTGGATAAATGAAGCAAGGGATGAATGGAAGAAGGACGAAGAAGTATGGCCACTCATTCAAAAGTTGCAGAAGATCCCAATTCAAACAATATTGCCAGAACTTGAAGAGGAAGGAAAAATCATATTGGAACCTGGAGCAGTCATAGAAACAAGAACCCGACAGCTACGAAATCGATCAATTTCAGATTATTTCATCAAGTGGAAGAACTTACCCACTGAAGATTCCACATGGGAGGACAATAATTTTATACAAAAGCATCAAGAACTACTCAAGCATTGAGGACAACACTTTTTGAAGGAGAGGGGCATGTTAGGCCCCTATACTACTAGTGTAACCCCTAATTGTTATTAGTACAACCCCCTTACTATATTTTTGTACCCATGTAGTCCCCATATTGTTACTATTGTGCCCCATAGAAGCCCACTATTGTTATTATTGTTCCCTTACATTATTATTGTTATGTAGGCTCTGATTATATTATGACCCCATCGACTGCTATATATAGAAAGGAGGTCTTGTCATTTGAATCATCTAAGAATTGTTCATTTGTGTAATGTAAAGGAGGTTTCCCCCTTGAAGAGGCTTATTTCTAAGGCATTCATCTATCTTTTCTATCTTTTTCTGAGCTGGTTCCATAACAACTTGTGTGCCTTAAAAGACTAGCCATGAGTGAAAGTTAAGCCACCAATTGTAGGCCAATTGAATCCCCTAATAGGAATATGGTGATCTAAGACTGGGGGAACCTATTGCATGTCTTAAACCAACCATTAGACAATCAAGTTAATTGGAAGAGGTTGGTTCCAACCCATTGGCGCCACTTCATTGACAAATATTTACGAGATGGGATTGGGTGGTGTGGGTAGATGACCACTCCCATCCCATCTCCTTCATGGATCGAGGTCAAAGACCAATGATTTGGGAAGAAGGAAGATATTCAATGGGGAAGAAGATAATGAAAAATGGGGGGCAAAGAGGAGAGGTGCAATGGGGGCAACAAATTAAAAATAAAAATAAAAATCCTTGGATGTTGGGCATGGAGCACATGGAGCAATGTTGGAGTTGTGATTGGGCCTTGTGCCCATATATTTGGGGTATTATCTCGTGTATTAGTGTGTTTGAGGCCACTCTATTGTGTGTCTAAGATAGGCTTAGTGGATGACCAAATCACTGTGATGCTTGTTGTATACTTCTTAAACCACTTGGACATGGAAATATGAGCTACTATGGTGCTTGTTGGAGAGCCATTAAACCACCTAGACAGTGGATTAGATACTCCATGCGATGATTACTATGAAAAGACAACTTTTAAACCACCTAAACAATAGATTCAATCTCATGAACTAAGCAATAGCCCATATGGAGCTTGGGTGAAGCCCCGTGATTAAAATTAGGGAAATAAGTGAGTCACTGTGGTGCTTACTACCAGAGGGCAGTAGTTAAACCACTACGACAATGGACTCCATCTTGTGGGTGTCTCCCAAACTTTGGTGTAAATTTCCCTGAGCAAGCATCTTCTCAGACTTTGGATCTATTGCAGGGGTGGTTAGCTATAAGAAAGTTTCAGTGTAGCTAGCCTATGGTTGGGCGGGGAGTGGAAGTCCCTCCTTCAGTTACTAGTAATTTAAACATACAAAATGAGTATAACTATCCATGCATATTGGACTATGAACTTTGATATTTCTTATTATGCATAAGACTAATGCAAGGTCATGTCTGCTCATGAATGACTGCCTAAGACTCATTCTTATGCTCAAGATTTATAAACTATCTCATATGTTTGTGCTTTAATGAATTCTTGCTTTATGAAGTCCCCTATCATGAAAATTATCTACAATTGTCTAGTATGCTATAAACTGAAAGAATAATGGGAATGTGCTCATTAATAAATGACTCATGAACCATATGATAAATTGTGGATTTATGCATATTTATTTAGTGACTATGGATGAGAATTGTCAATGGTTGAAATAAATGATTGAATTGTGTGGAATGAACTCATATATGTCTCTAAATGATGTTGAATAGTGGAACGTTGGGGTTCACTATGAAGCTAAGAATTCCTAGTTGTTTATATGTTTATAGTTGTAGTAAAAGACTAGGATATGTTGTTTAATGATTTAGGTCTTATTTGGACCTAGGCCTATGTATGTATGATCTTTTAGGGAGTTGATCAAGAATGATCTTCCCTTTTAGGTACAACTACATCTTAACTTGCATTTGGTTTCACTGGCCACTGGCTATCACTAAGACATTTTCATTTATCCCCTTGTAAAGGGCAAGTGATGGAGGAGTGGTCGATTTGACCATGGTTTCACCCCCTTGGAACCTTGTAGCCAAAAGACCACCACCCTCAAAACCTCTTAGGCTTAATTACTTTGTAAATAGGCTAGTTTACAGAGTAGTGGTGAATTCGACCATGGTTCTATCCCCTTGGATCCTCTTCATCAAAAGCTTCTAGTTTAGTTGAGGGTATGAGTAGTTGCATGGTGAGCCAATACAACTGGTAATGGAACTATGCGAGGAGAAATCCTACCACTGGGATATCAACTATTGGTATCGTTGAAGTGATAAGTAGTTGCATGGAAAACAAAGACCATCACTGATGGAACTATGCAGGGGAGGAACCCTGCCACTGGGATGTCGGACGCTTATCTTGTTGAGGAGTTAGGTGGTTAAGTGAGCTAGGAATTTCAATTCGACAAGAAATGTATTAGCGTCGACCCATCCTCTACACGTGCCATAGGACCACTAGAACTAACATTGATGTTATGAGAGGATTAATGACTAAAATCGATTGAGGGGCTATCGTTGTCATCAACGTTTAATAGGGGGTGGCGGATGTGATTGGAAATATCACTTAGCCACCATTCCCTAATTGATGGCTGGAAACAATTATGGGGTCCCTTGCCCCATGTTTGAAACCATCACTTAGGGGGTCTGTGCTATCAATTGTTTTGGTTAAAGTTGTTTTACATGCCAACACAACACTTAATGGGGCATAATGGCCTAGTTACTTTGGTGCCAGGACTGTACAAACCTCTCGAGGTGCTAACTTGGTAGTGCTACATGGGTTGGTTGATTGCCAAATGGTGTCATGGTGATGATGTGGCCCCTTTTAATGGGTTGAAATTTTAATGAGCATAAGGTTTTATCCTTGGAGCCTTGTTGTTGGGACATCACTCACTGCCGAGACACTTTGAGCTTTGATAATGTAACACCTCCTTCCACATTTACCCACTTTTACAAGCTCTCTAGGGTAAGCATGAGCTAGGAGTTACTATGAAACGACTTGACCTCCAAGTTCCAATTATGAAAGTGGGGCCTACTAACTGAAACTATCACTGCCACCCATCAAGGACACTAGATCACTCAAGAGTATGAAAAACACCCCTGGTGATTAATCTCTGAGTTGGAACTTATTTTCATAAGCTTTACCTCCCAAACACAACCTTGATACATTGTGAATGCAGTTGGAAGGTTCCAATCACACCCACAAACCTTCTTGAATGCAATTATGACTGAAATATTCCAGTTTTCTGCATGTGGTGGCGAGATCTATGCCACTTTTTCAGGGCTGGCTTACAAGCCACTACCCATAATTGCTCAGAACTTTCTAGAGTCAAGTCTCATGTGATAAAAAGTCTAAACAATAAATACTAAAGCAAGATCTTGACCAAGACGTGCCTAATACATGATACACATTTCGATACACATTTCGTCAAACAAATAGTAAACATAGAAGCTACATGTCATGAATGAATATTTGATCATAGACCTTTGAACTTCATCAGAAGATTATCAAGAAGGTCCAACACCCTCTCAAAGTAGTTGCAACAACACTTGTTAGCCTATACATTCACCAACCATTCAATAACTTATCAATCATGAACAAGATCCATAGCAAGAGCACATCATATAACCATGCATATAATAGCATATAACCAACATAAAATCCATGACAAACCAACCATAAGATCACCATAATAACCAGTACAAGTGTTCATCAACCATAATAAGAAAATAACTTATAATAACTTATGCAAAATCCAACCAAGTCAGGGATTTCCACGTACCGTATGACCATAGATTGGGATGAACCAAATCTCTCTTTCAACCCCCAGTGATTTCATCTAACCAGTCCAAAAATCACTAGCATCAAAACAAGCTTGGATGCCTCTGACTTTCTTCATGAGCTCCAGAAGAATTTTCTTGTCTCCACCCATACATCATGAGTTCTAGGAGAAATCTCATCTCCACCCTTGACCCTTGGGAATTTTCCTGAGGCTACCTCAACTAGGATCCAAGTCTACCAACCATCCAAAGATAAATCAAATAGAGAACCCACTAAATCATGGTTAACCAGGATTGCAAGGCAACGCTGAAATCACTGTCAATCCAGGAAAATCCCATGCCAATGACAACAAAATAACCAGGAAATTACACATGCATCTTGTTACCTGCAATGAAATCCAGTTGTAGCTGCTGATCCAACCTACAATGAAATATAACTACAGGTAACAGGTTGCATGGTAATAGGTAACCTGTTACCTATAATGAAATCCAGCTGTAGCTGCTGATCCAACCTTCTTTTCCGATGTCCTCTAATTCCTTGCTTATTCTGTGCTTGCTTATCTCCAAGTCCAAGTGAATGTTAGGATGCTCCAAGAATTCTTTAAGTGTGAAAGAGTGTAAGAGTATGGAAGAAGAGAGTTAAAAGCTAAACTGACAAAATTTGTAATTACCAAAAAGCTATGAACTGTTTCTCTGATGCCCCTTTCATCATTGATGTTGGTATCTTCCTTTCCTTTTTCCTTTTTTCTTCATTTTCCTCTAATTTCTTTCTAATTTCCCTTGCATGCTTGTGTCCCTTCATCTTCCTTTTCTTCTATTTTCATTTCATTTCCTTAATTAAATTCCATTTAATGTGTCTTTTCTTTTTCTAATTTCCATATCCATTAATAAACCACAAGTGATGCCCATTATAATATTTACCCACAATTTAGCTTGGAATATGTGTCCCATGACCTTGGTTTTATTTTATTACATGGAAAATCAACTAAGGGCTATTACAAACCCTTCCCCCTTGGGGGAACACCATCCTTGGTGTTTGATGACACTTATGACCAACAAAACGTATGGCTCATGGAGATTTATAACACAACTTGATGTAATATCTACAATAAGCAATTGTTGAAAACCATGACCAACATGAAAAACATGACAAATATAATACTTATTAGAGCTTTGTAACACAACTCGATGCAATATTTACAATGGCATACACACACACACCAAAAAATCATATACCAAACACATATGCTCCACCATCAAACAAGGAAGGATACAAAACCAATATGTGTTCAACCATCTCCATGTAGCTTCATCAGGCCCAAAGGGCTTCCACTGTACTTGATCCAGGGGATCAAAAATATGATCAAAAATAAAAGTGATCAAAATTATTTGAAACCAATGCCAAACTGTAGTGTTGATCATCATTCTGATTCCAACTCCGCTTGAATCGCCTCAATCCAACATCATATGCAAAACTTATCGAGTTTTGAAGTTTTTGGCAAGCAACTAAAAAGTCAACTTGCAAGGTTGACTAGGCAGTTCATATGATGACATCATCAGCTGACTGTGTAGGGCATGGTGTCAAATGGGCCAATCCCGTGTCGACACGTGGCAGGGTTGTAGAGGCCGGGTTGGCGAGATTTGATTGGTTGATGGTGTGTTGATATGGGCCAATGATGAGGGGCCACATGGCCCCCGATTTTCATGCCAATTTTTTTATGGGTCAACTGGCCGATCCTGCTGGGATCGAACCCATGACCTATCAGTTACAAGCCATCTACCGAGCCAACAAACCGACGCAATGCTCATTATGACTATGCATAAAATTTATATTTAAATTAAAGTCAGGTTTGAGTTTACGAGAGGGATGGGGTACGTTGCCCCAACCCCGGTCACATACAACAACACATGACCCTAGCATGAAGGAAGCGGGTTCGGGTGGTTAGCCTTGGCCCTGGTTCATGTATTACACTCTGAAACCATCGACAAAGAGTAGTAGAGGGGGCAAGGAGATAAGCCCCAACCCCTAGTTTTGTTGTTAAATGAAAACCATTGGTGGGAGGCTCGGGCGGGGGCATTGCATGGAACCCTACCCGCACCTAACCCCCAGTCACATGGTACCATATGCCCAAGACCCAAGAGCTAAGGATTCAATGCTCAAGCTTCATTGGTGTGTTTAAACTGGTAACAATTGGCACCTTTTTTAGCGAGATTTCCACCATTCCCACTGCAATTTGTCGCTTGGAAGTTTGCCAAAATAGAGAATACGTTGCTTGGTTAGACAATTTTTTCAATTTGTAGGACATAAAGTAAGGAATTGGAGAAAGAGACTTAACTTTGTCATTCTTCAGCCTTTTTGGGCTCACGAAGAGCCTAGATAGGGTTTTTTGGGTGTTCTGAACTCAATGTCAGTGTCATTTTTCCAATTTGAGATATGTAAACTAATGTAATTTCATATTTGAGCATATAATTTAAAGGCCCAACATTGGAAGCTGGACCCAGAGACATAGCCCAGGAGGAATGAACTTCGTCATCAAATTACTGTTTGTGTGATGTTGTTCATGGTATATTTATCTCTATTTTATTTTTGCAAAATTAACTAAAAACATTAAGTTTATGTGCTTTTGCAAATTGATCCATTTCATACAAGACATAAACTTACTTGTAAACGTTTTATGAAACCTTCAAGTTTTTAATTTCAGATTAGTTTGGTATCAGAGCATGGTTGTTTTGAAGGTTTGACTGTGTTTGCAAGTGTTTTATTGATGCTTACAAGGTTAAATTTTTAAAGATGAGAAGGAGTGCTTGAAGAGCCAAACCCTCAAATTGGCTCAAGGAGGTCACAAACTCCTCAAACTCCACCAATCATGACACATGAAGAAGGACATGAGAAGATGTCTGAGGATGAGAGATCTTTTAGAAAGGCTTTCTATGACATGTCTAAAATTGTCAAAGTTTTGTAAGAGGAGAGGACAACAAGGTTGCAAGGAGGGATCTCAAATCATCCAAAAGGTAATGGTGGTGATGGAAACAAGCCTCCACCACCAAATCCTCCTTCACCTCCATCTTCACCTCCATCCTCACCTCCTTCTTCACCTCCATACTCACCTCCTTCTTCACCTCCTTCAACACCTACAAATACTCCTCCTATATCTCCAAAAGGACATGCTAAGTCTCCTTTGCTTAATATTGATGTCAAGTTTGAATTGCCTATGTACAATGGGGAGGTAAATGTTGAAAAGTTGGATAATTGGGTTCATCAAATTGAAGTATGTTGCAAGATTCAAAGGATTAAGGATGATGTGACAAATATCCAACTTGCTTCTTTTCATTTAGAAAGTGCATTTCTCATCTGGTGTGAGGCTAGAACTTAAGAATACTTGAAGAAAAGTGGTAAAATTATCTCTTCTTTGAATGATTTTATTGTTGAATTAAGAAGGAAATTTGATCCATTAACTTACATGCAAAAAGAAATTATGGATTGAAAATTTTTTAGACAAGCTAAAGGTCAGAGTGTTCAAAGTTACATACAAGAATTGAGAAGAAGAGCTTTATTCCTAGGTGTAGATTTGTCTTCACAAGACACTCTCGTTAAATACATAGGTGGATTACATAGTTATTTGAGGCATACAATTCTTATGTTTAATCACACCAATCTAGATGAAGTATGTGTTCATGCAACTCATTTAGAAGCAAGAGGGAAGATTTTTCCTCAAGAGAATATCAAGAAGCCATTCAAATCTGGAGACAAAGGAAAGGGGAAGTTGAAAGACAAAGGAAAAAATAATGTTGCAGTCCAGAAAGAGGGATAGAAACTTACCTGTAAACATTGCTCTAAGAAGGCCATGATGAAGACCATTGTTGGAAACTACACCCATAAATAAGACTAAAAATTTTTAACAACAAGGGGAAGCAAAATACTATTGCAACGACTCAACAAGATCTAGGATTTGATTCATGTGATGAGACCAAAATCACAACCGTGGTAATGAAAGGTAAAGCTTCTATTGCAAGTACTAGTTCTTCTAATAAGCCTTTTGAGTTTAAAAATGACAAAGAAATAATTGAGCTTTTCCATATAAGGGTCATTACAAAACATACAAAAGTTGATACCTTGTTTGATAATGGATCCCAAGTTATCCTTATTTCTGAAGCTATTGTCAAGAAACAAAACTTACAAATTAAGCCTCATCCTAAACCTTACCCTTTGAGTTGGGTATGTGAAAAAACCACATTACAAGTGACAAGAAAGTGTAAACTAAAATTCGCCATCACCACAAACTTTATAGATGAGGTAGAGCTTGATGTTGTAACACTTGACATATGCAGGATTGTTTTAGGGAGTCCATACTTGTATGACCGAAAAGCCATATTCTATCGTCATGAGAACAAATATCATCTTTTTAAACATGGGGTTGAGTATATTGTTAGAGCACATCACAAGAAAATGAACTTACCTCTTGTAAGTGCTGGTTAGATGAAAAGGCTTATTAATTCTAGTAAGAATTTTGTATTGTTGATGATCAAACCCAAAGATATTGCTGAATTTGAAACTTTCCAAGGATGTGATTCAAAAATCAAGCATGATTTGGTTTAAGTTGTTAACACAAATGATAAGATGTTTGAGGCACATGAAGGGTTGCCTCCTAAAGAGGAATCCAACATGGGATTCAATTATAGCAAGATGCACCTCTTCCAGACATTGACATGTAAAAAATGTCAGTTTTGGAGAATGTAGAAATCAAGAAGAAACTTCAAGAGCTGTTTGACAAAAGAGTCATCAGGCCTAGTACATCTCCTTGCAGGTCTCCTATTATCTTAGTTCCAAAGAAGGATGGTACATGGTGCATGTGTGTGCATTTTAGAGATTTGAACAAAATAACTGTAAAGAATAATTATCCTTTTCCTCATAGTGATGATTTGCTAGATCAATTAAAGGATGTTGTTTATTTCACTAAGTTGGATTTGAGAAGTGGTTATCACCAGATAAGGATTGCTGAAGGTGATATTTGGAAGACTACTTTCAAGACAAAACAAGGTTTGTTTGAATGGTTAGTTATGCCATTTGGGCTTTGTAATGCACCTGCAACATTCATGAGAGTTATGAATGATGTGTTGAGACCATTCCTTGATGATTTTGTCATAGTCTACTTAGATGATATTCTGATTTTCAGTAAGACTCATGAAGAGCATGTCAAGCATGTGAAACAAGTTTTAGATGTCTTAAAGAGAGAGAAATTGTATTTGAAGATGTCTAAGTGTAAATTTGGGAAAATTTCTTTACTTTATTTGGGTCATATTGTAGGATGGGGTGAATTGAAAATTTATCCCTCAAAAGTTGAAGTTATAGTCAATTGACCTAAACCCAACAATGTAACAAAAGTTAGGAGCTTTTTTGGAGCAACCCAATGTTGGAGAAAATTTATAGCTAACTTCTCACTCATTGCAACACCATTACTTGCATTAACAAGTGTGAAACAAGTCTTTTATTGGGAAGGAAAATAGCAGAAAGCCTTCAATACATTAAAAGATAAAATCACTACAACTCCAGTTCTAGCACTTCCAGATCTTAAGCAAACATTTGAGATTCAAACCGATGCTAGTGATTTTTCCATGGGAGCAATTTTAATGCAACATGGTAAGCCTATTTGTTATCATTCTAAAACCTTTATCAGTGCAGTAATCAACTATCCAACTTATGATAAAGAGTTGTATGCTTTGGTACAAAGCGTGAGAAATGGAAGCATTATTTGATGGGTAAAGAAACAATTATTCATATTGACCATCAACCTTTGCACTATTTATAATCACAAACCAACCTACAACAAGCTAGACATTTCAGGTGGATGGGATTCCTACAATAATTTCATTTGGTAATTAGTTACAAGAAAGGTATATACAATAAAGTTGTTGATATGTTATCAAGGCCTATTGTTAATGCATCTGTCATCCTTAAGCATAACTCAATCATCCATGAAATTTATATTGAACAATATGCTAAATATGTTTATGAAACTTTGATTCAAGGCAATCATGTTGAAGAGTTGGATTATCATGTTCATAAAAAGTTGTTGTATCATCTTGGAAAGTTATGTGTTCTAGAGGGTCAAAGAGTCAACGCCATAAGGGAGGCCCACACTTCTCTTATTTCTGGTCACTTTAGTGTAGGCAAAACAGTTGCACAAATTCAAAGGTATTGTTATTGGCCTCGCATGAATGAAAGTGTTTCAAGATATGTAAGAGGGTTTTCCATGTGTGCTACTAGCACACCTAGAAATAGGAAATTGGGTTTGTATACTCCACTTCCTATTCCTTCTCGTTCTTGGGAAAGTATTTCTATGAATTTTGTAGGAGGACTACCAATGTCAAAGAAAGGTCATGATTATGTTTATGTTGTTATGGATAATTTCAGCAAACTGTGTGTGTTGATGCCATGTAAGAAACATGTTACAATTGAACATAACGCAAAGATGTTTTTCCAAAATGCATGGGTACACTTTGGGTTGCCCAATTATATTATTTCTTATCGATATTCTCAATTTTTCAGGAAGTTTTGGTCAAGCTTATCAGAAGTCATGGACACGAAGTTTAGAAGATCACATCATTTCATCCACAAATCGATGGCTAAACAGAAGTGTTAAACAAAACAATAGTGCATCTCCTTCGTGGATATTGTGGTACGCATCCTAAAATTTAGGATGAACATTTGCATTACATCCAACATGCCTACAATCATGCCAAGCATTCATCTATGCAAGTATCTCCATTTGAAGCTTGTTTGGATTATTTGCCAAAGTTTCCTTGGATTTTATCTTTGGTAAGTATATTGCAATATATGGACATCGTGATGTGGAAAAAGCCAAGAATTTTATTGAATAAATTCAACTAGGGCATAAAAGTGTACAAGGGAAACTTGAAAAAAGAAGAGTCAAGTACAAGGCAATACATGCCAAGCATAGGGTTGATCATGATTTCCAAGTGGGAGATCAAATTTTGCTGTATACCAACAAGGAAAGACTTCAAGGTGAAGGTAAAAATCTCAAGCCAATCAAATATGGTCCTTTCAAAATTTTGGAGAAGATTGGTAACAATGATTTCTGATTATATTTGCATCTTATATGCAAATTTATTCTATTGTGAATGTGGAAAACTTGAGATTGTATGAGCCTGCTTTGATTGATGATCATGAAAAGAATGTTCAGATTCCATTTATTGAAGTTTTTTCTCTTGAATATTTAGAGATGTTGCAGTAAGATACAATTCTTGAAAGGAGAATTAAGAATACACACAGAGGTGATGTGGAGTATCTTCGAGTGGGGTTTAAAGGTACTAATCCAAGTAAATCAAGGTGGATTGAGATCAAGAAAGTGAGGGAGTTGTACTCTCACTTGCTAAATAAAATAAAAAAATTGGTGGTCCCAAAGCTTCTAGTGGGGAGGAATGATCCAGGGGATAAAAAATATGCTAAAAACTCAAAATTATCAAAATTGCTCTAAACTAATGCCAAATCATAGCATTCATCATTCTGATTCTAAAGCTGATTGAATCACCTCAATTTGACATCGTATGAAAAATTTATCACATTTTGAAGTTCTTGGCAAACAACTAAAAGTGAACTTGCAAGGTTGACTAGGCTACTGACTAGGTAGTCCCTACGATGACATCATCAACTGATTGTGCAAGGTACAATGTCAGACGAGCCAATCCCGTGCTAACACGTGGTAGGGTCGTACAGGCTAGGTTAACAATATTTGATTGGTTGGTGGTGTTTTGATGTGAGCCAATGATGAAGGTGCCACATGGCCCTCGATTTTCGCACCAAAATTCTTATGGGTCGACTGACCAACCCCACTGGGATCAAACCCACGACTTATCGGTTACAAACCGTCCCTCAAACCAATAGATCAAAGCATTTTTGATTATGATTATGCAAAAAAAAATATTTAAATTGAATTCGGGTTGGATTTGGTGAGAGGGGTGGGGCACGTGGCCCCTGCCCTAGTTACATTCGACAAAACATGACCCTGACGCAAAGGAGGAGGTGCCTTGTGATTATCCCTGGCCTCGGGTCATGTATTACACTCTAGAACCATAGGCAGAGAGTAGCGGAGGGGGTGGGGAGATAATCCTCAACCCTTGGTTTTGTTGTTAACCGAAAATTGTTAGTGGGAGGCTTGGGAAAGGGCAGGTGCATGGTACCCTACCTAGGCATAGCCCCCAGGCACGTGGTATCATATCCCCAAGACCTAGGAGTTAAGTAGTTGATTCTCATGCCTCATTGACATGTTTAAACTGGCGACAATTTGCACCTTTTTCGGTGAGATTTCCGCCATTCCCACACCAATTTGTCGCTTGATAGTATGCCAAAAGAGAGAATATGTTGCCTAGTTAGACAATTTTGTCAATTTGTAGGAAAAATAACAAAGAATTTGAGAAAGATGCCTAACTTGGCCATTCTTTAGTCTTTTTGAGCCCAACATGAGCCTAGACAGGGGTTTTTGGCTGTTCTTAACTCAATGGAAGTATCATTTTTGTAATTTGAGTTATGTAAGCATATAATTTAAAGGCACAACATTGGAAGTTGGATCCAGAGACATAGCCCAGGAGGGGTGAACTCGGTGATCAAATTGTTGTTTATGTGATGCTATTCATGGTCTATTTTTCTTTGTTTTATTTCTATTAGCTTAACTAAAAACACTAAGTTTATGTGCTTTTGAAAACTGATCCATTACCCATAAGACATAAAATTACTTGCAAACATTTTATGGAACCTTCATTTTTTTAATTTCAGATCAACACTTTAACCTATTCTATTACTCAGTTCCAGAGCATGAGTTTTTTTTTTTTGCAATATGCATTGTGGCTCTAGTTGGAACTCTTCCTCTGGTTCCACCTGCAATACAGACCAATCAATCACAAGATCAACATCCCGCACATATCTCTTAAGAAATGAAACATGGAAAACATCATGGACTTTCGTTGTTGACGACAATGTAAGTCTGTAGGCCACTGGTCCAATCCTCTGTATAATCTCAAACAATCCACAATACTGAGGTGCCAACTTGGGAAAATGACCCAATCATTTAGGAGCTTCTCTTGGGCTTGATGCACAAATACACATGCTACTTGACCTAAAACTCCTTGAATGTTCTATGTTGATCTACATAACTCTTCAATCTATCATGTTATACCTTTAAATTCATCCTAATAACCTGCATCTCCGACTCCATCTCAGCCAACATATCTAGCCCAATCACCACCTTATTCACTAGATCGCTCCAGCTGATAGGAGTATTAAAAATCTACCCATAAAGAGCCTCAAATGGAATCATATTCAAGGATTCATAATACCCATTATTATAAGAAAAATTCACTAGTGGAAGATACTCCTCCCACTTCCTTTGCTAGTGCATGACATACATCCTCAAGAATCCTATTAACCCTCTCTAACCGTCCATTTGCCTGCGAATGATAAGTTGTACTGAAGGCTAACTCTATCCCCAAGCCTGCAAACAATTCCATCCAAAAATTGGAAGTGAACTTTGCATCTCTATCTTATACAATGTTCTTGGGAACTCCATGCAACCTCACTATCTCCCTGATGAAGATTTGAGATACCTCAATGTTACACGTCATTTTGTCACCATTACGAAGATAATCGCAAATCCTAATCTCTCACTATCTGATGAACTCTTGCAATCAATCCCCTACAATGTTGGTTTCATATCCCTTCTCAAACACATTAGTAATAGGGTGTTGCTACACAATTTGCACATTTTTGACCAAGGAAGAGGGCCCCACACTTTCGACTAAGGGACTTAGGGGCCAAATCAACTTTATTTAGCTGCTAGTGGAATGTGGGTGCCACCCACATAGGAGTTTGAATTAGCCATTCTATATTCTTGGAGGGAAAATCAAATGGGTGGATGTAGGGGCCCACATGAGGCTAAGGGGGCCCAAGGAGTTATAAAGAGAGATCAACTCTCATTTTGATTTCATCTTTGACATTTGCAAAAACACACACATTTGTTCACTCTGTTGTTTAGCGAGTCTACCGGCTATTTAGCCACGAGTCTCTCACATGGGAGATTCAGCCTCTACTTCGGGGGACCATCCATGCCCGTCTAGGGAGGCTGTTCTACAGGAGTTTCCAGGAGTTTCATGGCAGTGACACACATCAACAACAATGTAGAGGAAAGGAGTGTGTATTTTTGTGCATCTAGGAATCACGCAGAGGGAGTTTGAGACTAGCAACGATCACACAACTTGCCGAGAGGTGAGGGAGCGAAGCTAGCAATGTTGGACATGAATTTTCGCTGGAGAATTCAACCAACTGAGCCAACATTCCAATAATTCTCATTTCTAGGTAAGTGACATCACAGAGGCCACACAACAGAATTTTGTGGTGCTTGGAGAGCAGCTAGGTCGGGCCAAGAGTTCATTCGGGGAGTTAGGAGTTGGATAGAAAGGGTAAACCCAACATTTTGGAGGAGTTTGCAGGTGGATTTGTAGCTAGTTTCCAACATGTTGAATTTGGCAGCCATAGCCAGGGTGAGGCTCCAAGGGGGTAAAAAAACCAAAGTCAAAACCAACTAAAATCCCTTCTAGGTTTTTTTGGGTTTTGGCCAAGGATTCTGGGGTTAAAAGGATATAATTTTTTGGGCGGTTTTAGTACCCATTCTAGCCATTCAAACTTCAGTAGAGCAGAAGTTTTCTGGGCAGCAGTGCAGAGTGGTGCAATAGCTGGGCAACCTTCAACTCAACCCTTTTCCTACTCGAGTTTGGTCCTAATTGTCCATTGAGACAAGCCCAGGTGCACCATTCCACCATCTATTGTATTTGGCTTGCAGAAAATTAATAAAATGGCTCAGAAGTTCTCCATTTACAATTTTTATATGGGTGTCTACTGGAAATTTCGTTTTTTGTATTTTGCTACATAGAATATTTGCTGTTATCACTTATATTTCCTATTTAGGATCATTACAGTGGTATCAGAGCATGGTCTTGGGCCTAGCTGTCGGTAACCAGTAAGATCATGGGAGATTTGGGCATGTATGCATAGTGACGAGTTACACCGTACACTACCCATGGCTCAAGGGAGATTTAGTATGCAAGAATTATGGGGTGGAATCCATTGGAGCGATGAGAGGTTGGCTCAGTTGAGGAAGGTGTCAGACCAGATCCATCCTTGTCTTTACAACATAGACACTAGAGGTGCACAAGCCATGGGAGTACAACCATCTACACTATGTGGGGAAAGCTGACAGAATCAGGGCACTAGATCTCCTTAAAAGGAGTAGGCAGGCCAAAGATAGTTAGAGGATGAGTCAAGGAGATGATTTTGCTAGTGGAGACTCGGTCTTAGACATTAGGGGCTCGAGGAGGAGATTAAAGATGAGGCAGAGGACACGCAGGAGTGTGAGGATCACATTGGAATACCCAATGTGGCACAAGAGTCACCATTATTGGAGGCCTATTTGATAGCACTAGTTGACACCTTGGGGAAGAAAGTAGAGCATACACCCATAGAGAATACACCTAGGTGCTAGGAGACATAGACATGTCCACCGTTGAGAAGGTGACATCCGTTGTTGAGATATACGAGGTTGTGACCAAGTTTTTAGCTGATAATAGCGCACGACAAGATGATGAGGTGCTGAGAGACATCACCACCATTGATGAGGAGCCGATAGATATAGAGGTACCTAGATCTACGATATAGTTGCAGGATGACAACCACCTACAACAACATGGAGAGCACATAGAGGGGCATGAGCTAGTCATGGAGGGGCAGTTCGTGACTCATGTTGAGCCCATGGTGGAGGAGGACAAGCAATCTTCTTTAGGGCCCACCACTGACTTAGAGCTGTTAGATGCATAGACCATCAACAAAGTTTCAGTACTTCTAGAAAATATATCTCTCTAGGCTTATATAGATGGGGCTTGCAACATTGCTAGACTACCTTTGCACCACGAAGACAGAGATGCAGAGACTCCCCAACAACTTTTATGTGTTGACTAGGATGGTGAGTTGAGGCAACATGAGTTGCGTAGGGTGCAACGCTCAAAGGATGGAGGGCTTGTTCTATGTGCTAGAGTTTGTGCATTCGATCCCTCTCTTGGGGTTGATGGTGAGAGATTCTGAGTTGGTACCCAATGGAGTGGGCTAAACACATGGAGATGGTGATAGTCTGGAGTAAAGCTCAGTGGGAGCTCTTAGACATTGAAGGTGTTGGAGGCTCAGGTTGGCATTGGGATCTAGGTGGGGCTTCCTATCCGACATCAAACATGCATGATGGCTATGACATTGACGAGGTAGTCAACCCCATGCTTGAGCGCATGCATTCCTTAGGGGAGTTCTAGTTGATGCTAGTGGCTAGGTGGTTTGTGAGCAGACTCCATTCGTTGTTTTGGCATGTTGGTTGCGCATGGGGGCACAAGATGATTAGAATTCTTTGGTAGGAGCTGGTTGGAGGAGGTGGCATGGATATGCCACCAGCCCTGATATTATATGGAGATGATGTTCTCCCATTGAGGTTTAGGACTCTGGGGTCACAGAGGATCGACACAACAGAGGTACCCCCCCAGCAGGAGTGGAGGTAGGGTGCTCAGGTCTACCAGGATGGACAAGGGGACATGACGCATGTCATGGTGGGGTCACTATCAGAGTGGAAGACACTTTGGCACATGCGGGTTACCATATGTTATAGGGTGGTATGATAGTAGGTAGTGGTACACAAGACTACACAAAGTTAGGTTGTAGAGTCCAATTTTATATAGAGGGATGTGGCCTGATGCATATAGACCCAATTCTAGGCCATAACACCCAGTGGTGTGCAAGGCTATGCAGCAAGGAGAAGTGGCTTGCAGAGGAGCATGGAGATACATGGTGGTATACTGCAACATGCTGGTTGACACTATGGGGTAGGAGGAATGACTCACATCGCATTGAGGACGTGTGGGGAGTGACAGGTGCAGTGATACTGGCAGGACACAAGACGATACAGGATGGTATGGCTGTAGCCGGGGGTATTCCATGGTGTATAGAGACAAGTTACGGTATACAGTGGCATGTCGATGAGTGTAGTGATACTAGGTGGTATGCAGTGGTATATGATGCAGTGCAATGGGCGCTTGGAGCGTTACCTCCAAGGAGACTTATGGACAAGGGCAATAGGTGTACCATTGAATGCATCTCACCTAGGATTGATGAGGACACGGTGACACCATGTTTAGTGGAGATAAGGCCTCTAGGGGGTTGTCATCAGTTCCAAGGCAGAGACAGGGACCTCTGTAGGATTACTCTTGAGCATTCTGGCAGACTCTTGATCATACCCTTCGGGACATACCCACTCATCCTCCTCTGGTGTTTCTTACAATCACATAGTGTTTGGTTGTTACCCCTTGACACTCTCCATTCAGGTAGTAGGGCATGGGAGGCTCACCCTAGGAAGTTGGATGAGACATCGTGTGTCATGGGCTAGGAGGAGACTCTCCAATTGAGACAGTTGGTAGGTGCATGAGTTGACAAATATAGTCTTAGGGATAGCATGGTTGATTGTTGAGGTAGCATATGTTCCACCCCTAGGCTCACACTTGGGGAGGTGACCGAGAGGGAGTTGTATGGTGCTTTTCCAACTCGACAACTTGAGACATTAGGTGAGCACGAGGTGCAAGGAATGGTATCCCTTGTTGGGAGGACGATGCTTAGGCTTCCAGCAGGACCAGGGCCCATCATTAGAAGTTAGGATAGTAGATATTGTTGTGTGATTTGACAGGTGCGAAGCAGTTGGTTATTCACAACATGGGTTCTTGATGCTCAATGCCTACCTATTGGATACCTAAAGGAGTCAAAGACGGGGCACAGAGGAGTTCCAACAGCTAGCAGATTATCACAACAATAGGCGGAGAGGATTGGGGGTTGTGGACCTCTAGTATGGTTATGGGATCTAGGGATCCAATGGATTGGTGGGATACTCCACTCCTCAGTGAGGATGGGTAGGATAACATTCAAATTGATTTGTTCACAAGTAGACACATGGGGAATCATCGAGCCCTCACCATAGGGTGAGGTAGATTGTTGCTCAAGACTAGGGCCAACCATGGAGAGATAGGTGCTGACACTATTGGGTCACTTTGGCAAGGTGGGCCTAACCTCGATCATCGCATAGATTGACCTATGCGAGAGGAGGCTCTGGTACGATCATGTTAGATAGTTAGTGATGACCAGGGTGTTGTGGGGTTAGCAAGACAGTTTCTTGCTGCATTGGGCATGGGACCCTAGCATCATAGTACTTAGCAATTCATATACCCATAGGGGTGAGCTGGTTTCTATAGGGGAGGGTCATCAAGATATTCCATCAGGTTTCAGTGATTCGCTAAGGGCGTGGGAGACTTCATAAACATCGCAGGATGGTCAACAAGAGGATTTCAGGAGGAGCTCATGGAGGAGAGGCTTAATTCACATAGGGATTAAGTTGTATGTTCAAGGGCCCACAATTAGAGTGCATGGGGTGTACTATTCAGTAGATTAACTTCATGAGGATTTGGGCAAAGTTTTACATCATCAGGATGCTCTAATTATTGGTGATAAACACAGGGGTTCTAATGCCCATATCTGGCAGGATAGTGAGTGGAACAAGGGGGGATTCATGTTGATCAGGTTCGCTTAGGATCCTGGTATCGAGGGACTCCTTCACTATAGGATAGTACAATGATCAAGGATGATCCAATGGCACATTTGGGACCTTGGTGAAGTTTGCAGTAATAGTGGGGGTCCACAGTCAGAGAGGGTGTTTATTCAGGCATTGCTTGAGGACAAGAGATGTTTGGTGCATTGGAAGAACTTGCCAGATAAGGATGCCACCTTGGAGGGTGAGAATATTTTGGAGCACCCAACTTTGAGGTTGCTTAAGGGAAAGCAACATTTGGGAGGGGAGGAATGTCATGTCCCTTCTGAAACACATTAGTAACAGGGTGCTGCTACACAGTTTTGCACATTTTTAGTAAGGAAGAGGGCCCCACACTTTCTATTTAAGGACTTAGGGGCCAAATCAACTTTATTTAGCTGCTAGTGGAATGTGGAGGCCACCCACATAGGAGTTTGAATTAGCCATTTGATATGCTTGTAGGGAAAATTGAATGGGTAGATGGAGGGGCCCACATGAGGCTAAGGGGGCCCAAGGAGTTATAAAGAGAGATCGACTCTCATTTTGTTTTCATCTTTGACATTTGCAAACGCACATACATTTGTTCACTCTACTCTTTAGCGAGTCTACTAGCTATTTAGATATGAGTCTCTCACATGGGAGATTCAACCTCTACTTCAGGGGACCATCCGTGCCTGCCCTAGGGAGAGTGTTCTACAGGAGTTTCCAGGAGTTCTAGCGTAGTGACACACATCAACAATAATGCAGAGGAACGGAGTGTGTATTTCTAGGAAGCCATGAATCACACAGAGGGAGTTGGAGACCACCATGGATCACACAAATTGCTAAGAGGTGAGGGAGCTAAGGTAACAACGTTGGACAAGAATTTTCGCTGGAGCTTTCAGCCAGCTGAGCCAACATTCCAGCAATTCGTATTTCTGGGCTAAGAGACAGCATAGAGTCCACACAATAGAATTTCACAGTGCTTGGAGAGGAGCTGGGTTGGGCCAAGAGTTCATTTGGTGAGTTAGGAGTTGGATATCAAGGATAAAACCAACATTTTGGAGGAGTTTGTAGGTGGATTTGCAACCATTTCCAGCAGGTCAAATTTGGTAGCCATAGTTGGGGTGAGGCTTAAAGGGGGTCAAAAAACCAAAGTCAAAACCAGCTAAATTACCTTCTAGATTTTTCTGGGTTTTGGCCAAGGAGTCCGAGGCTATAAGGATATAATTTTCTGGGTGGTTTTAGTACCCATTCCAGCCATTTGAACTTCAGTAGAGCAGAAGTTTTCTGGGCAGCGCAGTGCATAGTGGTGCAACAACTAGGCAACCTTCAACTCAACCCTTTTCATACAGGGGTTTGGTCTTGCTTGTCCATTGAGATAAGCCTAGGTGCATCATTCCATCATCTATTGTAACTGGCTTGCAAAAAATTAATAAAATGGCACATAAGTTCTCCATTTATAGTTTTTATATGGGCGTCTACTAAACATTTCGTTTTTTGTATTTTGCTGCATAGAATTTTTGCTATTATCACTTGTATTTCCTATTTATGATAATTACAGTTGGAAGCAAAACCATTTTGAAAACAACAAGAATCCTAGATTACATTGTTAAAAAACCTATTTTCAAGCAGTGTCACACTCTTCCTAGCAACTATCTACATAAATGCATTTTTAATAATTGTAGTCTGCGCAATCTGTCGCTCTATTTTCCATTAAAAAGTGCGACAACATTTTAACGTAGGTAAAAAATAAAATCAATTTCTAAAAGCCTTATTGGAGAATATTATACTAACAAGAAGAACTTGAGCCCCTACCTATTTAGGCCTCATCCCATGATTCATTAATATATTCCCTCTCATTAGGGAAACCTAATCCCCATATTTTAGGATCTTATCCTTAGAAAAAGGATCTCTAACCCTCTCCTCTCCTCTTATAAATTCACTACAAGCTAAAGGGGAAGGGGTTGAATTTTGATGTAAACTTATGCTATCAATTTGAGGCTAGAAGCTTGTCACTTAAGGGAGGATTGGAGACTATTGGAAGGAGATTTGCCAACATCAAGGCTAGGTTGTATCTCTCCTTTTCATTCAATTATAATACAAAAGAGTATTTATTTCTCACTATATTGTCCATTGGATCTGATATATTGGATGTTTACTTTCATTGTCCATTGGTTATGATATTAGGTACTGGCATCCTTGATCACTAGTATAGGTTGTTTTGAATCATTTATATCTCATATGCCTTTGATCCTTTGTTTGTTAGTGTGTTTTCAGGTCTAAATTTTGAGGATTAAAAGGTTGTATCAAATCACAACAAGGATCTTCAACATGAATTTTGATTAAAAGGTATGGATTCTATACCCCATTACTCTTGTTTATGATTCAATAAAGATGAATCCAGAGAAAGATTTACTAGTTTTTTTGCTTGTTACTAGATTCAGTCATTGAGCCGAGGGAGATATTGTCTTGTCCGCAAGATGAGATTTGTCCACCTAACAAATTGGCGACCATACTGGGGGATGTTTTTGTTCTTCTATATGCATTCCTATGTTCTCTGATTGTATTCCACTACTTTGATTGATTGTATTTAGATGCTTGAAAAGTTATTTTTTTGGATATGTGGTTGTATTTTTTATTTTTCTTGGGTGTAGCACTTTGCTATTTAGTAGCAGACTGACAATTGCACAGTTTACTACTAGCAACAGTGTGACATTGCACTGGTATTAATAGCTTACCTATGACACACTTAGAAAATTTGAAAAAAATGGGGGGTTTTTCCATTTGGGTTTGAAAAAATTTGCTTGTGATGATTTCTTGGGACTGTTTACGTTATGAAAAAGTCAATTGTATTTTGATTCGATGTTTTTGGATCATCATTTTGAAAAATTACTTATCTTTGCAAACTAGGGTTTAGGGTTTGATCTATTGATTTATTAAAATAAAGGTTGGTCATTGCTAGGTTAGTGTGAACCTTCCTTTCTTCTCTCAATAGGTCAAACTAAATAATTGTGTGTATTTGCCTGCAAATAATCATTAGCTTAGGTGAAAAGTTAAAGTTTTTCAAAGTGAGAACTTTTAATTCACAGTTGGTTGTTTTTGTTGAATTGAAAAGAATATTGACTATTCCTTTTTTATAAACAACAAATAGTTGTGATTACAATGATTTGGTATTCATTACATCAATTTGAAATGATTGTTTTTAAGAGTTTGTTACTTTTCTCATTAGCATTTTGAAGCTTAGGGTTTTTGTGATTGAAAATAAATTTTTGTAATCACTGTGTTATTTGATGAATTTAAATTTCTGCATTTGGTGAAAAGAAAAACAAGCTGAGTTCTTGCATTTTTTTGCAATATCAAAAAAACTTTCTCCTTCCCATAGATAGAATTTCATCGAATTAAAGAATTCATTTTCACATACTTGCCGCATTAGATTGGAGTTGAAACCTTTATACCATTTACATCATATAATATCAAATCAACTTTAATGAAAAGAGGAACTTTAAAATCAATAAAACATTAAATCAACCAAACATTGGCATGTTTCTGGGTTAGAAGACATGTTCCGACGTCTATCAACATAGGAGCTATTGTTAATTGTCTATGTTACATTTTGCGGGTAGTCGGTATTCCACGTATGTAAGTATATATGATCATTCTCCATGTACCCTTGGGTATATCAAATGGCGCTCCATGTATGGAAATTATATCTAAATGCTTCATATCTTATAGGTTGCACTAGACAAAACTAATACGGACTGAGCTTCCACGTACTTTTGGGTATACTGGAAGACCCCCTCTAGGTTGCATACCATCCATAGGTAACCGAGTCGACCGCCTTCTCATATGTGAGACACCAAACATAACATTTGGGGAGATTGCTTTCTCGTATTGGAAATGGTATTATGTATTTCACAGGGGTTGGTAATCCTTTTATACCCTGTTACCCTTTTATTTGGTTTTTCTCATTTATTTGGTTGATTAAAACTTGGAGCAAAGCTTTAATAAAATTCACCGTGGTAGAATTACCAAGACATTCACGTAGAATGCAGGATTTACCCCATGAATACACACCTGGTCAATTGGAAAGAATCAAAGAAGAGAAATTAAAATCAGCAGAATCTGGAACGTCAAACCAACCTAAAACATCTAGTGTTGCAGAACTTGAAATGACAAAATCTAAAGTAACTCAACCACACAAAGTTTAGAATCAGAGTCAGTTCAATCTAAACCTGAAGTTGCTGAAACCCTAGAACGTGAAATCATTTAGGGCAAATCAAAGATCAGTAGAACTTTAGAAACAAAATTTACCGAACTAAATGTTGAGGACCCTGAATCCGAAATTTCTGAACCTGAGTCACCTTCAACTGCTATAGCTCCTACCCCTCTACTGGTTTCATCTAAAATAACTATTATTATAACTGGTCTACCTCCCGGTATTCTAAGTATTGAAGATATACTTGAGAAGAAGAGGAAAATACTAAATATCCTCTTCTTACTACTGGTAATATGTTAATTGTTCAAGATTTTCCTTTTGAACCTTTTCGACCAGATCCTTAGTATTTGACTCCATTAAATTTTTTAGGTCAAGGTATTCCTCGTTTACACACTCCTTTTGATTTTACCCCTAGGCGAATCATATTGGAAGCTTCTCCTGTAAGTCAAACCTCATATTTTCAGATGAGTAGACCACCTAGACAACCCGCTATGACATCTATGTTTACAAGATTGATAGAGTCATTCCTATATGGTGAAACTTCAGTTCCTACTAGGTATCAATCACTCAGTGGAAGTTTTTTGGGAGCCACTCCTTTTCAAGTTTCTACTTGGTTTTCTGGAATCTCATCTGGTTTATTTACTGCTAATGTAGAAATTATTTCTTAGAGCATGACTTCCATGACTAAAACACCTTTGACATCAAACCAATGCATTCATATGTTATTCGTGATCTAGGAGGCTCCAGAGAGACACATAGGACAAAGATGGCTCAAAAATCAAAGTGTTTGGATTGTGCTCAAACTAGGACTCGATCGAAGATCTCGTCACCGTGATCGTGGTGGTGTGAACGATTTGTCAAACCAAGCTCATATGCGAAAGATAGAGCTCTTCAAATTTTGACACGACAGGGGAAAAGTGGGGCCCACATCATGCCACATGGCATCCCAGTAAGCAAAGGGGGACCCACATGGCAGCCCATCAGCCATTTGACACTTGGTGCTTTCTCATTTGTCTCCTAAAACCTGCTTAAGGAAAAAAAAATAATTTTTATATGGTTTTTAAATAACCATGAAACAAGATTCGTTTTTTATATAGTTATTAATAACTATATAAAAATAATAACATACACGGTTTCGGGATCAACGACTACAACCCCTGCTGAACCCTTTTAAATTACCCTTATCGCAAACCATATTATATCTATATATATATATATATATATATCTATATATATATATATATATAGATATAGATATAGATATAGATATAGATATATATAATGGGATCATTGTCCACAACCTCTACCGAACCCTTCACATCTATCGCACACGCACACACACACACACACACACACACACTATATATATATATACAAAGAACCAGATATGCAGCAAAGAAGTGCCAAGATAAGAACCAGATATGCAGTAAAGATGTGCCAAGATATATTTGCTCCTCAGATAATTACAGAATCCAGATAATACAAAGAACCAGATATGCAGCAAAGAAGTGCCAAGATAAGAACCAGATATGCAGCAAAGATGTGCCAAGATATATTTGCTTTTCAGATAATTACAGAATCCAGATATGAGACTAGCGCTCCGTGATGCAAGCAGATCGAGAAAACTTCTCGCAGATGCAGAGCAGGGAGATCTCGTCTCGTCTAAAACTCAAAGAACTCAAACTTCACAATACAGACTATAGAGTTAAACTCCGTGATGCAAGCAGATCGAGAAAACTTCTCGCAGATGCAGAGCAGGGAGACTTCACTCAGACTACAACACTACTCAGACTCTCTCAAAACTCTCAAGACTCCAATGCCCCTAATGAGCTTACAATGCTAGTATTTATAATATCCTAGCAGGTCATCCGGTGAAAGGTTTTACCGGGAACTTGAAACTTAAAAGATTCGTTAGAACATCATGCAAGATGTCTATCACGAATCACGAAAGAACTTTGTACAAAAGTAATGAATAGTCCTAAAGATTCGGGCAAGTGGGGACAACCACTTGTTATCTCATCCCTTGGAGGCTAAGCCATATGGGGACCGAATCATGACATCTCTGAAGTGAAAAGATGGCCGGAATCTAGGACGTTGGCTCTTATACAAAAGTAATTACACAGTGGAGATTTTATTCGGACCAAATCCCACGCAAACCAAAGAACAACAAGATAAAGTAATTACACAGTGGAGATTTTATTCGGACTAAATCCCACGGAAACCAAAGAGCAATATATGTACAAATAAAGCATGATATGAAAGGATTTCATTTGATTGATCCCTTCAATCAGTTGCTGTTAGCCCTGTCGTCATAATCATGTGCATGAGTATCTGGAACAACTGGATTATTATGGCCAAGTCTGATTTGGTCTTGTTCTATTAATTCTTCAATTAGTTCTTCATTGTTTGGAGCCAGCACTTCGTATGGGACAGATTCATCTAGCCAATATGGTGCTACATCTCTGGTACAACAAAAGAATGGAAATGTGAACATGAATGTTGGCCTGTCATGTGGGTCCACTGATATCAATCCTCTGAATCTGACAGAAAGCTTAAAGGACTCATCTTCTTCATTAGGAATGACAATTGTGTGTTTGTGGATGAATTCAAACTCTAAGACGAAATCATTTTGGACAGCTACATGCATTTCCCAATGAAAGATTCTGACAAACTCGGCAAAAGTCCTATCAAAAATGCTTTTAGCTCTAGGCAAATATCTAAACATGAATAAATTAAACCATGGACTCCACCAATTGTTAGAGGGATCTATAGCATTAGCATAAAATATGACCTTAACCGAACCATGTATCCTAGCTCTTTGGTGAATGGAAAAGTAGTATGACCATGTCCAGTCAGTATTTTGAATACACCCAAAATAAACAGGATCTGGTTCCCTAGACAATGCATAATAAACACGCCATGGCCTAATCCTATATGGTAACTCTTTTGTATATGACCATCTAGACTCCTCGGAATCAAACCATTTTTGCAAAATGATTTGTCTTAAGCATAATGGCAAGACTCGGACCTGTTTTGATAGACATTCTAGACAAAACTCATAATGACAGTTACTACAGACTGTAACATACTTAACTCTTTTAGACTCGACATGACTGGACTGACTTGTGGAAGCTTCGTGCTGGTTAAGTGGTCTGAACATCTTGATCTCCTTGGTTTCTTGAGCACCCTCTCTGGTAAGCATGTCAGCAAGATAATTTTCAATTCTTTTCTTCCATGCTTTTGTAGCAAAACTGCAACCCAAGTGTGATAAGAAGCATCTGTTTCAAGTATAAAAGGAAGATTAGTATCAGGAAGCTTGAGTTTTGGCAAATCATTAAGCTTACTCTTAATACTAATTACTGCTGCTGTCATTTCATCTGTCCAACTGACACCTTTCTTCTTTAGTCTGTTCTGCAGTATAGTTGTATCCTCTGATTGTTTAGCATAAAATTTTCTTATATAATTCAGACATCCAAGAAATCTCTGCAGGGTCTTTACATCGGCAATTATATCAGGAAACTTTAATAGATGGGTTAGCACATGTGGTTGAAGTTCTACATGTCCTTTTTCTATGTGTAAACCCAAGTAATCAATCTTGACTTTTCCAATCTGAAACTTCTCTTTTGAATCTGAAAGTACTAATCCATGCTTATATACAAGTTGGTAGAATTGTTCTAAATGGATCTTGTGCATATTTACATCTCTGCTAAATACAAGCAAATCATCAATATATACAATAATGTACTCTACGCCACCAAAAATGTCTTCCATCATTTTTTGGAATTCAGATGGAGCATTTTTCAAACCAAAGGGCATCACAGTCCATTGATATTGGCCATGAGGAACAGTGAAGGCTGTTTTATACCTGTCATCAGGAATAATACCAATCTGCCAAAATCCACTTTTAAGATCAAACTTGCTAAACACATTAGCATTAGCAATCTTGGCAAGTAACAATTCTTTGTTAGGCAGAGGATATCGAATAGGAAGAAGAGCATCATTCAAAGCCTTATAATTAATCACAAGCCTTTTCTTGCCTCTTTTCTGCTCACTATGCTTATTGACATAAAAAGCCGGGCAGGCCCAAGGGCTCTTGCAGGATTCAATAAGCTTTTGTTCTAACAATTGTTCAATTTCTGCTTTGCATAATTCTTGCTCTTTTGGACTCATATGATTTGCACTGGCTTTTTGTGGCCTAGGAATATATCCTTCTCGGTAAGGTAGTGCAACAAAATACTTTTCTCTTGCCCAAAAGGCATCTGGCCTACTTGAAGTACAATCTGCACGAAGTTTATCAGAAATTTGTTGCAAAGTTTTGGGACCTTGTAACTCTGCATTTTTTACGATCTTATTAATCTTGGTCAGATCTTGCAGACTATACTGGAGAGGATCCTGATCTTCAGGTTGCACATTAATTTTATAGTCACTAGAAGCAGGGACTGTGATAGGACCAGCAGTGGTGGAGAATATAACATAATCTTGTCCAAAAGTGACTGGCAAATATTTCTTCAGAAAATCTTGTCCTAACAGAACATCAACACCAGTATCAAAACTATACAAAGTGACAAAAACCTGGACATCATTCAAGAAAATAGGAAATTCAGGAGCTATGTGACTTATTTCCATTAAATCACCAGTGATAGCCCTTAATTGGAGTTTAGTAGGCTGCCAATAATAATGAGGAATAGCTTTATATTTGCAGCAGCTACTCATAGCACCAGAATCTATTTGAGCATCCAAAGTATACGGTTTAATGCTAGGGACTTTAATTCTTATTGGAATAACTACTCTATCTCCGATGCCCATAACATTAAAAAGCTCAACATTTTTCTTTGGGGATATTTCTTCAATAACTGGCACATTTTTCATCAGTAGGCTGGTTAATTTGGAATTACAATCATCATAATCAGAAATAAGTATTTGAAGTTTGGAAGACAACTGTATCATTTCTGACCTTGTATGGTGAATTGAAGATTCCAAATCTGTGATCTTCTTTTTAAGAGCATCAATTTGGTTCATACCTGGAGATACTGAAATCTGCAAAGGTCTGAACATTGAATCGAACTCTTTTTCGATGAAGTCATCATCATCTATTTCTTCTTCTGAAAATCTTTCTTTCCTTTTGGATGGCAGTTGTTTCTCAATATTTTCAAGTTTTTCAGTCAATCTTCTTCTTGCCGTAAACTGAACTGGATTGAACTGTGCTAGATCAGCTTTGACTGCTGCAATCTTTGCTTGTATCTCTCCTGAGGAATTCAAACTAAACATTTTAATATCAGGAATGAATGTTTCATCAGAATCAGATGATTCTGAATCAATTGTTAATTTCCTGATTTCAGGAATTTCACTATCCGAAGATTCTGAAGAAGAACTTGAAACTTCAAAATATTCTCCATCAGAGTGGGATATGAGATCCCAATCTTGTGGATCATGTATTGTAGAAAAGATATTCATTATCTTCATCTACTTTTTATCCTTTCTTTCTCTGCAAGTGTTAGCATAATGACCTTCTTTACCACAAATAAAACACACACCTTTTTTAGAAGGTTTTGATCTTTTCCTAAATACTACCCTTCGTCCTTTAAATGATCTTTTGGAAGGAAAGTATTTTTTCTTTTTAGGAAAGTATTTATCAGCCTTGCAGGAGCAAGAGTTATCAAACTTTTCCTTTTTAGAAACCTTTCTTTCACTTTTCTTGTGACAACCAAAAATATAGGTTTCTTTGAAATTATTGCAAAGCTTTGTGCTAAAGTGCATCTGTTTTGAAAAATTCTTCTTGGCTTTGCTCTCTGCACATTCTTTCTGCAATATTGTGACAATCAATTGGTGAATAGCTGCAAATGATTGTCCTTCCAAATTTACTTTATGATCTGCTATGTACTGGTTAATTAGATCAGGAATTTTTCCAGGCATAGACTGGATGTAATATCTCAGATAGGCAACATTATGTGGATCACTAGCCTGATACAGAAGTTTTTGCATAACACAAAAATACTCTTGCAAGTAATCAATGTCGCATAACTTCTGGGAGAGAAATAGCTGTGAATGATGGGCTGAATCTTCAGGGACTAATCCAACAAATTCATGTTTTAAAGCTTCAAAAAGTGCTCTTAATGGATCAGTACTATGTTCAACTATTTGATCTTTCTCTTCCTCTGCAAGCCTTTCCCACCATTGCTTTAGTATGCCAGTAAAAGACCATACAATCTGAGTAACTACATCAGACCATGACACTTTGGCTTCAGCTTTCCTCTGTAATGCCCAAGCATGGACATTATGCAAAACAGCAATTACTTCATTATAATCAAGGCAATCAATATTTACTAACAATGAATTTCCATATCCTCTGGAAGCAGGATTGTCTAGCCTTATAGGTACAGATTGCAGATTTTCAGTATATCTGCTGAACGGGCTGGATGCTGATGCTTCATGTGCATTGGTATCACCGGCACCTCTTTTCCCTTTGTTGGAATGGAAAAATGAATCACTTCTGTCTCTTTTAGAATTTGATTCACCTTGTGTTTGCTCACCAGTTACTCCTGACATGGCCATTATTGAAGGAGCAGATGGTTGGCCATTTTGTTTTATCAAAGAACTAAGGCTAACATAGTTCTTTGGTAGTCTTAGACTTTCAACAGAAGGAAGATCAGCTAGTCTATTCTTCATCAACTCTGTCTTTTCTCTAGCTATATTGATTCCTTTCTTGATCTTCTCAAGTCTGGCTTTATCTATATTCTCTATCCCTTTAAAAAAGATCTGCTTTGATTCATCAGAATTGGAGGAGAATTTCAGCTTCGAACTTAAGACATCTACTTCTCTATAATGAGGTGGAGAAGCAGGAGTGGGGAGTGCATTTGTAAGATGTTCCAAAGACTTGGAGATGATACCTATGTTTGACTGAATATTATTTAACTTTTGTGTGTGTGCATCTTGGATTCTCAATGTCTCAATATAACCAGTATGCATCTTTTTGATGTGCTCTTTAATTTCTAAAACATCTCGGGCTATATCATCAATATTCTGAAGCATACAAACTATTTGGTAGTTTGTATAATTATGCAGCTTTTCATTTTCATTCTGATCTGGATCAGAAGTTGCTCTCATAGATAACCATTGGAAATCTGCTTTCTTCGTTCCATTGCTAAATGTCCTTCTAGAATTTCCAGATTCTAAATATCTTTCTGGTATTTTTGCAGTAACTTCTGACTGAGCTCTAGGAAGTGAGAAACTTTTGATATCAGGTATAAAGACTTCAGAGCTAGGGGATTCATCAGTCTGGAATGTAGAAGATGAAGATGGAACACAGAACTGACAATCATCAGGTTTATGAGAGGTGGATTTTCTATGATCCTCTCTTGGAGCAGAATGTCTTGATGATAAACTTCTGGGAACAGGGGGTATCTGTGGATTCCTACCACCCAAGATTGTAGATCTAGGGAAGGATGACATATATCTAGTAAGTGAAGGAGTGGTAAATTTAAGACCAGTGGATCCGTCAGGATGATGGATGAGAGACAATTTTGGAGGAACTTTAGAGGTTTGCAGTTGAGGATATTTCTGTGAAAGTGGAATATAAGTACTATTCCATTCATCTGGAAGGGTACATTCTGCAAAACCAATCTGTAGGGGAGCAGTGTTACCAGGGCCAACAATAACACCTTCTTTTAAAGCTCTACCAGTTAACTTTGGATTCAGAGGAGGCATGGAGGTGGAGACAAATCTTAGGCATGTAGAAGCATGGAGCTGAGCAATCTGTGACTGTGGGGCAACATTAAAGCCATAAAACTGAATATAAGCATTCAAGAATTCATTGATATAAGGGTCTGTCAATGAAACTTGATACCTAGGGATAACTGATGACCAAACAGGGCCATTATTGAGGGGACTTTGGAATCCTCCCAATAAAGCGTCATCGAAGTTATTCATTCTTGTATCAAGGACACATGTCAAGCATGAAGTATTTAGACCAGGACGGACTAGAGGATTAATTCCAAATTGTACGATACCGATATGGATATATCTATAACCATTTTCTAAACCCCATTTGATATCTTCTGGCTGTATTAGTGGGATTTGATATACAGACTGGTCAGTAGATATAGGAATATTCACAGATGTAAATCTAAATAACTGAGCAGCTCGAAACTGGAAAACAAGCATTTTATAAAGCTTATCAATATCAATCTCTGGCAATGTCCAGTTAGGCTGTGGTTCAAATTCTTGTACTAATACTTTTTCATCATAGAGAACATCTTTATTTCTGGTTTTATTTAAAAACTTATTCATAAAAGACCATCGATTCTTATGAGCTATCTTTCTATCTTCGGGCTTCTGAAGAGAAAACTCATTCATATAACCAGCCATTGAAAGAAAGTATGAGTAAGCACCTGAACATAGGAGAATCAAAGCTTTTGTGCACCAGGAAAGCAAACACGATAGTCCTTCACCTTCACAGCTCTCTACCAGCGCCTTATCGCAAACTTAGACTCGTGGACAATAGCTCGGACAAATACTACTCAATGGAAGAACCAGATGGCTCTTGAGAGTTTTGAGAGAGTCTGAGTAGTGTTGTAATCTGAGTGAAGTCTCCCTGCTCTGCATCTGCGAGAAGTTTTCTCGATCTGCTTGCATCACAGAGTATAAATCTATAGTCTGTATTGTGAAGTTTGAGTTCTTTGAGTTTTAGACGAGACGAGATCTCCCTGCTCTGCATCTGCGAGAAGTTTTCTCGATCTGCTTGCATCACGGAGCGCTAGTCTCATATCTGGATTCTGTAATTATCTGAGAAGCAAATATATCTTGGCACATCTTTGCTGCATATCTGGTTCTTTGTATTTATGGTATCAGAGCCATCTGGTTCTTTGTCCAAGAGCTGTTTTAAATTGTCTGGTTCTTCCATTGAGTAGTATTTGTCCGAGCTATTGTCCATGAGTCTAAGTTTGCGATACGGCACTGGTAGAGAGCTGTGAAGGTGAAGGACTACCGTGTTTGCTTTCCTGGTGCACAAAAGCTTTGATTCTCCTCTGTTCAGGTGCTTACTCATACTTTCTTTCAATGGCTGGTTATATGAATGAGTTTTCTCTTCAGAAGCCCGAAGACAGAAAGATAGCTCATAAGAATCGATGGTCTTTTATGAATAAGTTTTTAAATAAAACCAGAAATGAAGATGTTCTCTATGATGAAAAAGTATTAGTACAAGAATTTGAACCACATCCTAATTGGACATTGCCAGAGATTGATATTGATAAGCTTTATAAAATGCCTGTTTTCCAGTTTCGAGCTGCTCAGTTATTTAGATTTACATCTGTGAATATTCCTATTTCCACTGGCCAGTCTGTATATCAAATCCCACTAATACAGCCAGAAGATATCAAATGGGGTTTAGAAAATGGTTATAGATATATCCATATCGGTATCGTACAATTTGGAATTAATCCTCTAGTCCATCCTGGTCTAAATACTTCATGCTTGACATGTGTCCTTGATACAAGAATGAATAACTTCGATGACACTTTATTGGGAGGATTCCAAAGTCCCCTCAATAATGGCCCTGTTTGGTCATCAGTTATCCCTAGGTATCAAGTTTCATTGACAGACCCTTATATCAATGAATTCTTGAATGCTTATATTTAGTTTTATGGCTTTAATGTTGCCCCACAGTCACAGATTGCTCAGCTCCATGCTTCTACATGCCTAAGATTTGTCTCCACCTCCATGCCTCCTCTGAATCAAAAGTTAACTGGTAGAGCTTTAAAAGAAGGTGTTATTGTTGGACCTGGTAACACTGCTCCCCTACAGATTGGTTTTGCATAATGTACCCTTCCAGATGAATGGAATAGTACTTATATTCCACTTTCACAAAAATATCCTCAACTGCAAACCTCTAAAGTTCCTCCAAAATTGTCTCTCATCCATCATCCTGACGGATCCACTGGTCTTAAATTTACCACTCCTTCACTTACTAGATCTATGTCATCCTTCCCTAGATCTACAATCTTGGGTGGTAGGAATCCACAGATACCTCCTGTTCCCAGAAGTTTATCATCAAGACATTCTGCTCCAAGAGAGGATCATAGAAAATCCACCTCTCATAAACCTGATGATTGTCAGTTCTGTGTTCCATCTTCATCTTCTACATTCCAGACTGATGAATCCCCTAGCTCTGAAGTCTTTATACCTGATATCAAAAGTTTCTAACTTCCTAGAGCTCAGTCAGAAGTTACTGCAAAAATACCAGAAAGATATTTAGAATCTGGAAATTCTAGAAGGACATTTAGCAATGGAACGAAGAAAGTAGATTTCCAATGGTTATCTATGAGAGCAACTTCTGATCCAGATCAGAATGAAAATGAAAAGCTGCATAATTATACAAACTACCAAATAGTTTGTATGCTTCAGAATATTGATGATATAGCCCGAGATGTTTTAGAAATTAAAGAGCACATCAAAAAGATGCATACTGGTTATATTGAGACATTGGGAATCCAAGCTGCACACACACAAAAGTTAAATAATATTCAGTCAAACATAGGTATCATCTCCAAGTCTTTGGAACATCTTACAAATGCACTCCCCACTCCTGCTTCTCCACCTCATTATAGAGAAGTAGATGTCTTAAGTTCGAAGCTGAAATTCTCCTCCAATTCTGATGAATCAAAGCAGATCTTTTTTAAAGGGATAGAGAATATAGATAAAGCCAGACTTGAGAAGATCAAGAAAGGAATCAATCTAGCTAGAGAAAAGACAGAGTTGATGAAGAATAGACTAGCTGATCTTCCTTCTGTTGAAAGTCTAAGACTACCAAAGAACTATGTTAGCCTTAGTTCTTTGATGAAACAAAATGGCCAACCATCTGCTCCTTCAATAATGGCCATGTCAGGAGTAATTGGTGAGCAAAAACAAGGTGAATCAAATTCTAAAAGAGACAGAAGTGATTCATTTTTCCATTCCAACAAAGGGAAAGGAGGTGCCGGTGATACCAATGCACATGAAGCATCAACATCCAGCCCGTTCAGCAGATATACTGAAAATCTGCAATCTGTACCTATAAGGCTAGACAATCCTGCTTCCAGAGGATATGGAAATTCATTGTTAGTAAATATTGATTGCCTTGATTATAATGAAGTAATTGCTGTTTTGCATAATGTCCATGCTTGGGCATTACAGAGGAAAGCTGAAGCCAAAGTGTCATGGTCTGATGTAGTTACTCAGATTGTATGGTCTTTTACTGGCATACTAAAGCAATGGTGGGAAAGGCTTGCAGAGGAAGAGAAAGATCAAATAGTTGAACATAGTACTGATCCATTAAGAGCACTTTTTGAAGCTTTAAAACATGAATTTGTTGGATTAGTCCCTGAAGATTCAGCCCATCATTCACAGTTATTTCTCTCCCAGAAGTTATGCGACATTGATTACTTGCAAGAGTATTTTTGTGTTATACAAAAACTTCTGTATCAGGCTAGTGATCCACATAATGTTGCCTATCTGAGATATTACATCCAGTCTATGCCTGGAAAAATTCCTGATCTAATTAACCAGTACATAGCAGATCATAAAGTAAATTTGGAAGGACAATCATTTGCAGCTATTCACCAATTGATTGTCACAATATTGCAGAAAGAATGTGCAGAGAGCAAAGCCAAGAAGAATTTTTCAAAACAGATGCACTTTAGCACAAAGCTTTGCAATAATTTCAAAGAAACCTATAATTTTGGTTGTCACAAGAAAAGTGAAAGAAAGGTTTCTAAAAAGGCAAAGTTTGATAACTCTTGCTCCTGCAAGGCTGATAAATACTTTCCTAAAAAGAAAAAATACTTTCCTTCCAAAAGATCATTTAAAGGACGAAGGGTAGTATTTAGGAAAAGATCAAAACCTTCTAAAAAAGGTGTGTGTTTTATTTGTGGTAAAGAAGGTCATTATGCTAACACTTGCAGAGAAAGAAAGGATAAAAAGCAGATGAAGATAATGAATATCTTTTCTACAATACATGATCCACAAGATTGGGATCTCATATCCCACTCTGATGGAGAATATTTTGAAGTTTCAAGTTCTTCTTCAGAATCTTTGGATAGTGAAATTCCTGAAATCAGGAAATTAAAAATTGATTCAGAATCATCTGATTCTGATGAAACATTCATTCCTGATATTAAAATGTTTAGTTTGAATTCCTCGGGAGAGATACAAGCAAAGATTGCAGCAGTCAAAGCTGATCTAGCACAGTTAGATCCAGTTCAGTTTACGGCAAGAAGAAGATTGACTGAAAAACTTGAAAATCTTGAGAAACAACTGCCATCCAAAAGGAAAGAAAGATTTTCAGAAGAAGAAATAGATGATGATGACTTCATCGAAAAAGAGTTCGATTCAATGTTCAGACCTTTGCAGATTTCAGTATCTCCAGGTATGAATCAAATTGATGCTCTTAAAAAGAAGATCACAGATTTGGAATCTTCAATTCACCATACAGGGTCAGAAATGATACAGTTGTCTTCCAAACTTCAAATACTTATTTCTGATTATGATGATTGTAATTCCAAATTAACCAGCCTACTGATGAAAAATGTGCCAGTTATTGAAGAAATATCCCCAAAGAAAAATGTTGAGCTTTTTAATGTTATGGGCATCGGAGATAGAGTAGTTATTCCAATAAGAATTAAAGTCCCTAGCATTAAACCGTATACTTTGGATGCTCAAATAGATTCTGGTGCTATGAGTAGCTGCTGCAAATATAAAGCTATTCCTCATTATTATTGGCAACCTACTAAACTCCAATTAAGGGCTATCACTGGTGATTTAATGGAAATAAGTCACATAGCTCCTGAATTTCCTATTTTCTTGAATGATGTCCAGGTTTTTGTCACTTTGTATAGTTTTGATACTGGTGCTGATGTTCTGTTAGGACAAGATTTTCTGAAGAAATATTTGCCAGTCACTTTTGGACAGGATTATGTTATATTCTCCACCACTGCTGGTCCTATCACAGTTCCTGCTTCTAGTGACTATAAAATTAATGTGCAACCTGAAGATCAAGATCCTCTCCAGTATAGTCTGCAAGATCTGACCAAGATTAATAAGATCGTAAAAAATGCAGAGTTACATGGTCCCAAAACTTTGCAACAAATTTCTGATAAACTTCGCAACAAATTTCTGATAAACTTCGTGCAGATTGTACTTCAAGTAGGCCAGATGCCTTTTGGGCAAGAGAAAAGTATTTTGTTGCACTACCTTACCGAGAAGGATATATTCCTAGGCCACAAAAAGCCAGTGCAAATCATATGAGTCCAAAAGAGCAAGAATTATGCAAAGCAGAAATTGAACAATTGTTAGAACAAAAGCTTATTGAATCCTGCAAGAGCCCTTGGGCCTGCCCGGCTTTTTATGTCAATAAGCATAGTGAGCAGAAAAGAGGCAAGAAAAGGCTTGTGATTAATTATAAGGCTTTGAATGATGCTCTTCTTCCTATTCGATATCCTCTGCCTAACAAAGAATTGTTACTTGCCAAGATTGCTAATGCTAATGTGTTTAGCAAGTTTGATCTTAAAAGTGGATTTTGGCAGATTGGTATTATTCCTGATGATAGGTATAAAAAAGCCTTCACTGTTCCTCATGGCCAATATCAATGGACTGTGATGCCCTTTGGTTTGAAAAATGCTCCATCTGAATTCCAAAAAAGGATGGAAGACATTTTTGGTGGGGTAGAGTACATTATTGTATATATTGATGATTTGCTTGTATTTAGCAGAGATGTAAATATGCACAAGATCCATTTAGAACAATTCTACCAACTTGTATATAAGCATGGATTAGTACTTTCAGATTCAGAAGAGAAGTTTCAGATTGGAAAAGTCAAGATTGATTACTTGGGTTTACACATAGAAAAAGGACACGTAGAACTTCAGCCACATGTGCTAACCCATCTATTAAAGTTTCCTGATATAATTGCCGATGTAAAGACCCTGCAGAGATTTCTTGGATGTCTGAATTATATAAGAAAATTTTATGCTAAACAATCAGAGGATACAAATATACTGCAGAACAGACTAAAGAAGAAAGGTGTCAGTTGGACAAATGAAATGACAACAGCAGTAATTAGTATTAAGAGTAAGCTTAATGATTTGCCAAAACTCAAGCTTCCTGATACTAATCTTCCTTTTATACTTGAAACAGATGCTTCTTATCACACTTGGGCTGCAGTTTTGCTACAAAACCATGGAAGAAAAGAATTGGTTTGTGCCTATTCCTCAGGATCTTTTGATGATACAGAGAAAAAGTATCCTTCTTCTCATAAAGAAATACTTGCAGTAAAGAGAGGAATAAAAAGATTTCGCTTGTTCTTGAAAAGTGTTAAATTTATTGTCAGAATAGATCTAAAGCATATGAAATAGATGTTGGCAAACAAAAGATTGTTAGAAGAAGGTAGTACCAGAGTACTAAGATGGGCACTATGGCTAGAAGGTTTTGATTTTGATATTGTTTACAAATCTGGTGCAGAAAATTATCTTGCTGACATGCTTACCAGAGAGGGTGCTCAAGAAACCAAGGAGATCAAGATGTTCAGACCACTTAACCAGCACGAAGCTTCCACAAGTCAGTCCAGTCATGTCGAGTCTAAAAGAGTTAAGTATGTTACAGTCTGTAGTAACTGTCATTATGAGTTTTGTCTAGAATGTCTATCAAAACAGGTCTGAGTCTTGCCATTATGCTTAAGACAAATCATTTTGCAAAAATGGTTTGATTCCGAGGAGTCTAGATGGTCATATACAAAAGAGTTACCATATAGGATTAGGCCATGGCGTGTTTATTATGCATTGTCTAGGGAACCAGATCCTGTTTATTTTGGGTGTATTCAAAATACTGACTGGACATGGTCATACTACTTTTCCATTCACCAAAGAGCTAGGATACATGGTTCGGTTAAGGTCATATTTTATGCTAATGCTATAGATCCCTCTAACAATTGGTGGAGTCCATGGTTTAAGCTATTCATGTTTAGATATTTGCCTAGAGCTAAAAGCATTTTTGATAGGACTTTTGCCGAGTTTGTCAGAATCTTTCATTGGGAAATGCATGTAGCTGTCCAAAATGATTTCGTCTTAGAGTTTGAATTCATCCACAAACACACAATTGTCATTCCTAATGAAGAAGATGAGTCCTTTAAGCTTTTTGTCAGATTCAGAGGATTGATGTCAGTGGACCCACATGACAGGCCAACATTCATGTTCACATTTCCATTCTTTTGTTGTACCAGAGATGTAGCACCATATTGGCTAGATGAATCTGTCCCATACGAAGTGCTGGCTCCAAACAATGAAGAACTAATTGAAGAATTAATAGAACAAGACCAAATCAGACTTGGCCATAATAATCCAGTTGTTCCAGATACTCATGCACATGATTATGACGACAGGGCTAACAGCGACTGATTGAAGGGATCAATCAAATGAAATCCTTTCATATCCTGCTTTATTTGTACATATACTGCTCTTTGGTTTCCGTGGGATTTAGTCCGAATAAAATCTCCACTGTGTAATTACTTTATCTTGCTGTTCTTTGGTTTGCGTGGGATTTGGTCCGAATAAAATCTCCACTGTGTAATTACTTTTGTATAAGAGCCGACGTCCTAGATTCCGGCCATCTTTTCACTTCAGAGATGTCATGATTCGGTCCCCATATGGCTTAGCCTCCAAGGGATGAGATAACAAGTGGTTGTCCCCACTTGCCCGAATCTTTAGGACTATTCATTACTTTTGTACAAAGTTCTTTCGTGATTCATGATAGACATCTTGCATGATGTTCTAACGAATCTTTTAAGTTTCAAGTTCCCGGTAAAACCTTTCACCGGATGACCTGCTAGGATATTATAAATACTAGCATTGTAAGCTCATTAGGAGCATTGGAGTCTTGAGAGTTTTGAGAGAGTCTGAGTAGTGTTGTAGTCTAAGTGAAGTCTCCCTGCTCTGCATCTACGAGAAGTTTTCTCCATCTGCTTGCATCATGGAGGGCTAGTCTCATATATATATATATAGATATATATTAACGACCCAACCATATGTGATATCGCCGATATATAAGTGCCGCGCCAATCGTCGATATATCGGGGAACCCCCGTAAATCGGGCCGATAAACCTACGAGTGCCCCATGTTAAGCGCCAATTGCGATTTATATATGCCGATGAATACGCTGATATTTAATCGCCGATATGTATGTCGGCGTAACCCCGATTAGGGCGCCGATACCTTCGCCATAGCCGACTGCTGATTGTGATTTATATGTGCTCCGATATATGCATATGTATTAATATAAGGATTATTGCGGGGTTTAAGGGGACTGACACCCCTATTTCAAATATTTTATGGTTTAAGTGGGGCCCACAGCATGCCACATGGCATCCCACTAAGCAGAGGGGGATCCACATGGCAGCCCATCAGCTATTTGACACTTGGCGCTTTCTCATTTGTCTCCTAGAACCTGCTTAAGGGAAAAAAATCATTTTTATATGGTTTTTAAATAACCATGAAACAAGATTCGTTTTTTATATAGTTATTAATAACTATATAAAAATAATAACATACATTGTTTCGGGATCGGCGGCCGCAACCCTCACCGAACCCTTTTAAACGGCCCTTATCACAAACCATATTATATATATATATATATATATAATGGGATCGGCGGTCACAACCTCTACCGAAACCTCCACAACTATCGCACACTATCACTATCTCTCTCTCTCTCTCTCTCTCTCTATATATATATATATATATATATATATATATAAACGACCCAACCATATGTGATATCGCCGATATATAAGCGCCGCGCCAATCGCCGATATATCAGGGAACCCCCGTAAATCAGGCCAATAAACCTGCTAGCACCCCATGTTAAGCGCTGATTGCAATTTATATATGCCAATGATTATGCCAATATTTAATCACTGATATGTATGTCGGCATATCCTTGATTAGGGCACCGATACCTCCACCATAGCTGATAGCTGATTGCGATTTATATGTGCGTCGATATATGCATATGTATTAATATGTATGTGCCATTAAGGATTATTGCGGGGTTTAAGGGGACTGACACCCCTATTTCAAATATTTTATGGTTTAAAAGGTTTATATATGGAAGAGGCAGGATTTGATCCCCCGACCTCTTCATAACCATATGCCTCCTTTTTCTATTGCGCCAATTACTTACGTTGGGAAATCTGTCGATGAGTTTCTTTATAAACTCAAATTTTCACCTCTGCACATAGTTCGAGATAGAGAGAGGAAAAATGTAGGCACGGATTTCAAGGTAGTAAATTAATTAATATTTTAATGCAGGAACCATGAATTTTGCAGGAAGCCAAAATTCTCATTTTGGCATAATTTGCCAAGTTTTATATGGGTTTTACACCTCTCATCACCACGAACACAATGGTGCTGTTCGTTTCTTCATTAGAGGTCTGAATTTTCCAGTCATTTCCAGAATGCACGTGGAACCATGATTTCAGCAAAAAACAAGGAGCGGAACCATGAGCCATGAAATTTTCCCAAGGAGGTAAAATTTTGACATTTCAGAATATAGTCAAGTTTATACTTGTTTTTCATGGTTTTCTGCAGGGATCACAATGGCGAGATCAGATTCACCATCTGAGTTGCAGATTTCTAGTCCATCCATGGAACAAAATCTTTGAGGAATCCCAAGGGAATATAGAAGATTCCTTGAGCCCAAAATTTTCAATTTCTTAGAATTCAGATTTTTGACAGTTGATTTAGCACTACTCGATGCCACAAATCTGATGGTGGCTTTAGATTTATTATTCTCTCATTTCTTATTGTAGTCACTTTTCCAAGTGCTAGTGCAAATGTCCACATTCATGTGCGAGCAACCATATTCATGAGATTGATGCATTGAGAGCAATGGTCCAAGTAGCTTCAGCAGTGAGACATCCACTTCTTCAGATGGCCCTTGGTTGTGAGGTATATGATGTGTTCATGTACTTATTCTTTCTGCATTATGTTGTACAGATCCTTGATTGATGTTGATGCAAGATCTTTTTTATTACATGTTGTCATGATTCCTTGCTTCATGTTATGCGAAATCTTTCATATGATGTAATTTCTATCATAACTTATCATGTTATGCTTTGAGATCCCTTGTTGTATGTTGTTGGGATACTCTTGTTATCAGCATGCATGTGTTTTGCTTTGACATCCCTTTTGTGCCATATTGGCGGGATGCACACCATGCATGTTTTTGTGTCATACTAATAGGAGTCTTTTGATTGAGAGTTCTAGTTGTGGAACGTTTCTAGAGCCACTCCTACGTGAGGGCATTCTTCCTTGTATGATCACGAAATCATCTCTTGTGTACATCACCATTATTGACAACACTTAATGCAACGGCCTACGCCATCTTGACACCGGGGCCCGGAGACATAGGCCCTCCTGGACGAACTCCGGTATCAACGGCTTTCGTTTTCATGTGCTGATGATTTTTATATTCCTCTTCTTTACAGTCTGCAACTGTATTTGTTTATGTTCTTTTAAAATGCAATTTTAACATATCATGAAAGTAAAAGGTCTTGGAAGGGTCCTTCTTCAAACCCGGACCTGGATCAGGTGGTATCAGAGCGGTCTTTACGTTGATGTGAATTGCAGTGTGAACAATGACAAAGGATGAAAGAGCAATGTATGAGACCGTGCTTGACATTTCCAAGAATGTGGAAGTTATGTATAAAACTCTATAGAAAGAGATAGAGGAAAAGGAGCGATTACAGCTTCAGTTGAAAGCCACAGAGGAGGCCATGAAAGAACCGAAGCAAAAAAAACATAATCTTCAAATAGAGAATGATGAATTGAAGATGCGTCTACATGAAGAGAAAGAGGAGAATCAGAGTTTGCTACTACAACTGCAAGCAAAGGACGAGGCCTTGGAAAAGCTGCAGTGAGACCCATGTGAGGTAAAAAGTAGTTCTCCATCTTCATGTATGTTTCCTGATGATGATTTCGCTGTGTTTGAAAATCATACCACAGGAATTGGCTCCAAATTGCTGAAGAGAATGGGATATGAAGGAAAAGGCTTGGGCGTTAATGGCCAAGGAATTGTCAATCCCATCAAAGTAGAGGAATTACCCCGTCAGGTAGGACTTGGGTATGTCAGGAAAGAAGTTGGGGAATGCGATCCACCAACAACAAATGATGAGAAACCCTCATCAGTTCTTTCCAAATCGAAAGAGAAGGTAAAAGATGTTGATTTCCTTTCGATTTCATCTTCTCATAGTATGATGTATGTTGGAGATTTGGAGATCCCAATTACAGGGACAAACATGAGGCTCCTTATAAAGACAAGGCACGAGGAGAAAGAGCTTGGTGCTAACAACCAAGTTATAACTCAACCTTTGGAGCTTGTGCATGAGAATCGATTTACAAGATCGAGATACACTAAAGGAGAGTGATCGAAGGTGTTAGATTTGTCCGAGACATCGACAAGGAAAGAGTATGATGGGAAAACATCCCCATCATCCCATGGTAGTTTCCATTGAAGGGAGAGAGCTGAGGCAAGCTCTCATTGCCATACCGACATTAAAGACAGCAAAGGAAGTATAACCACTTTCGATCTTCGAATGTTCATTTTGATTATTATCATTTTTGTTAATGATGAATGAATATTAAGGCATCAGAAAACATGCACCTTTTGTGGTTTACCTAACCATACCTTTTCCAAGTGTTGGAAAAGAATGGTAGCACTCATGAGGCATGAAAGACCCTCTCAACAGCATAAGAAGAAGAATTTTAAGTAGGTATAGAGGAATAAAGTCTACTATATTCATTACGATAGAAATGGCCATCAGAGAGCCACCTGCTAGAAGCTCCATCCAGGGCAGTGCCTTAAAGACAAAGAGTCAGTGCGTGAACTAGGAAGGGAAGTTGTTCGACAAGCAAAACCACCTCAAGGAGGCGACCCATTCACATTAATCAATGAGAAATGGTTTTTTTGACATGTTGTCGTTTCATGGTCATTCGTTGTAAATCATTTGTTGCATTAAAAGTGTAAAAGTGATGAGGTGTGTCTCCATCACTTGGTCAGCAACAATGATGTCTGGTCATGTTTTGAGTCGTATTTTGAGTTGCATGTTAAAACTTCGAAAGTGATGTTATGTTTCCATCACTTGTCAAAATAATAATTTTTGGCCTTATGTATGTAAATCATGTGTTGCAGTGATAAGGTGTTTTCCATCACTTTTTGAAGCAACAATGATATGTTGGCCTTGTTGTCATAGCTGGGGTATTACGTCCATCTTGTTGTAAACTTGACCACCGAGTATGTGTTCTAAACTCGTGGCAAGTATGGGACATTTTGGGTCTTTAGTTGGTCATGTCAGTCAAAGCATGTAATTTTCAAAACCATGTACTACAAGTGGCAAAAGTAGTAGGTGTCGGTTCGTCGCTTAAGGCTTCGAAGAACAAAGGTGAAGGAGATGGAAGTGAGACCTTTCAGGACGCTTGTGATGCAGACAGGGTACAGATAGAGATGCAGATCATTTTTCATGCTTTTGGAGGACCAAAAGCTCCTCAGTGGGGAGGATTGATCCAGGAGGCTCCAGAGAGACACACAGGACAAAGATGGCTCAAAAATAAAAGTGTTTGGATTGTGCTCAAACCAGGACTCGATTGAAGACCTCATTGTCCTAATCGTGGTGGTGCGAACATTTTGTCAAACCGAGCTCATATGCGAAAGATAGAGCTCTTCAAAGTTTGACATGACAGGGGAAAAGTGGGGCCCAAAACATGCCACATGGCATCCCAGTAAGTAGAGGGGGACCCACATAGTAGCCCATCAGCCATTGACACTTGGCACTTTCTCATTTGTCTCCTAAAACCTGCTTAAGGGACAAAAATCATTTTTATATGGTTTTTTAATAACCATGAAACAAGATTCATTTTCTATATAGTTATTAATAACTATATAAAAATAATAACATACATGGTTTCGGGATAAGTGACCGCAACCCCTCCTGAACCCTTTTAAACGACCCTTATCGCAAACCACAACCTCCGCCGAACCCTCCACAACTATCGCGCACACACTATCTATCTATATATATATATATATATATATATATATATAATGACCCAACCATATGTGATATCGCCGATATATAAGCGCCGATCGCCGATATATCGGGGAACCCCGTAAATCGGGCCGATAAACCTACGAGTGCCCCATGTTAAGCGCGGATTGCAATTTATATATGCCGATGATTACACCGATATTTAATCACCAATATGTATGTCGACGTAACCCTGATTAGGGCGCTGATACCTCCTTCATAGCCGACCGTCGATTGCGATTTATATGTGCACCGATATATGCATATGTATTAATATATATGTGCCAATTAGGATTATTGCGGGGTTTAAGGGGACTGACACCCCTATTTCAAATATTTTATGGTTTAAAAGGTTTATATATGGAAGAGGCGGGATTTGATCCCTTGACCTTTCTGTAACCATATGCCTCCTTTTTCCATTGCGCCAACTACTTACGTTGGGAAATCTGCCGATGAGTTTCTTTCTAAACTCAGATTTTCACCTCTGCACATAGTTCGAGACAGAGAGAGGCAGAATGCAAGCATAGATTTCAAGGCAATAAATTAATTAATATTTTAATGCAGGAACCATGAATTTTACAGGGGGGAAAAATTCCCACTTTGTCAGAATTTGACAAGTTTTATATGGTTTTTACACCTCTCATCGCCATGAACACAATGGTGTTGTTCGTTTCTTCATCAAATGTTTTCATTTTCCTGTCATTTCCAGAATGCACGTGGAACCATGATTTCAACAAAAAATAGGGAGCGGAACCATGAGCCGTGAAATTTTGCCAAGGAGGTAAAATTTTGACATTTTAGAATATAGTCAAGTTTATACTTGTTTTTCATGGTTTTCCATGTTAGTGCCTAAATCTACCTCAGGCTTAAGGAAGGCAGGTCTAGGGTAACATCAAACCACGCTTAACCTGGTAGCTAGCCCTACCAGGTCGGGAGAGGGCTCTCTCCTTGTTAATCTCAATTAGAATATTGCAAACTAAGGCTTGAGATGGCTAAAAATAAATGCTGATTTTAGGCTAGGTATATTAGGTCAGAGGATTTGTTTGATTTTTTTTTATGGTGGGTTGCTGGATCAAATGAAGAAGGCAGCTTTAGGTCCAGGAAATCAACTCAGATTTGCAGGATGTTCTGTGGGGCGAGGTAGGTAAGTGTTTTGGCACTTTGAATTGGATGTGATGGTAAGTCTAAGACTAGTGAGGAGTTGGAGAGGGCATGCAAATTTCATGAGTCCTATTCAAACAATAGAAAACATTAAAAACTAAATGTATCCTCAAGGCAGAGCACTGAATATTAATGGATTCCACCTATTTATCTCGATTCATTTAGTTATGAAGAAAGAAATAGATGCTGGCACATATACACATAAGAGAAACTAAATAACAGAGGAAGAAACAATGCCAACACACATTACCACAAGAATCCCACAAAATGCTGCAAAACCCTGGTTCATTTCCTTGCCAAACTGCAGAAGTGATTTACAATAAAGCTCAAAGCATCCACAAGAGTCCAATCTTTACAAATGACTAAGAAAGTACATGATATAGGCATCAAACCACCTATTCTAGCCATCAAGGGTCAAATCCATGAGTCAAGAAGCTGTTTCAACACCTAGGAACTAGAAAATAGGCAGTGGAATAGCTTGCCTCTAAAACTATGGAAACTGATTCATTCAACCTCAAACCACCTCTAACTGATGTATTTACCCCCTCAAGTCATTTTTCATCATATTTACATCATATTACATCATTTACCATCATAAATTTAGTAAGGAGAAGAGAAAAATTCAACTGATAGTCAAACTAGGTGAAATTCTGAGTTTTTAGGCAAAAATGGCAAAAATTTGCCTGATGAGCAGTGCTCTGAGGCTGATACACAGTGCCACTTCAAGGCTGATTTGGAGGCCTTCCACTTCACCAAATCAGGCCCAAGATAGCTTTTTGGAAATCTCTACCTGTCTAGTTTCTGGAACACTTTGAATTTTCTGATTTGGAGTTGATTTGCCCCTCCAAAAATCATTTCTCCCAAGACTGGTTCCTGTGGGTCCAAAAAGTGGCAGAGAGGGCATTTTTTAGGTGTTTTTTGCCCTTTAGGTGACCCAGATCTCCTCCAAATTTTATGAAACTTTTTGGGTTTCATTTTTTTCCATGAGGAATCCAAAAATGCAAGCCATTTTGCAAAATACTGAGCCAACTCAATGCGCAGCGCTGGTGGCACTGCGCATCAACTGAAAATTCCTATGTTTTTAATTACACAATTGTAAAATTTGGCAAGAGGCAAGCTTACTAACTACTTTGTTGAACTAATAAAGCTTCAGCCAAAATTTTAAGTTTATCTTGTTCTTTCTTGGCCCTCAAGGTTCTCTTTAACTTAGCTTTTAGCCTGTTTATCCTTGTCTTGCAAATTTTATTCCGAGCTGAGTAATGATAAGCCATATGGCACAACATTTTATTTTCTTTGTTAGTTTTCTCAAGCATCTTCTCAAGGTGAATTTTCACCCTTTCCAACCATGACTCTCGGTCAGCCTCAATTTCTTGCTCAAGGGATGTCATTTTGATTTTTCTTCTCTTTGCCACGTGCCTATTTTCTCTAAACGTTTGCAGCTCCATAATAGCTTGCTTATCTTCCAGTTGCTTGTTTTCCTGCTCAAGATAGTTGATGATCCATTTGGCCCTCTCAAGGTCAAGTGATAAGGCTTGTATTTCAACCTCCTTCTCTTTGATAATCATATCCTTGAGTCTTGAGCTTTGAGAGTCCAAATCAGAGACATCCTCCTCAATCAACACAAAATCCCTATCTTGCCCTTCAGTAGGGCCCTCTTCATGCATCTGTTGCTTTCCTTTGTCTCTGCCCTACACCTGTTTAGTTGGAGAAGAAGGCAAAAACCCTTTCACCCCCAGTGAAGATAGCATTTTACTGTGGTCTGGTGAAGAAAACGAGACCCCTTCCACCCCTGGTGGAGATAGTACTCATTTGGCAGCCGCAAAAAGCATCCTAATGCCTCTTTCATAAGTAACAAACACAGGAACATGAGCCTCTTCTATTTTACTTTCAGGCTCTTTTTGTAGCTCGGAAGGTTCATGTTCCTCTTGAGGATATACAAATATTTGAATCCCCTTGAAGCATTCATGGGCAACGAAATTTTCCCATGACACTCCCAACTAAGTGAGCTGATGCAAAAACAACAATTTTGTTGACAAAAAAATGATAAATACTATTGAGCTACTATGGATATGGTTTTATTTTTGCAATCACTGTCATCCTCTCTATGTTTTTACATATGAAATAAGGAATGCTCATCATTCTGACCCTGGTGAAGTGCATAAGCAATCTGATATCATAGGCATAAAGTCTGGAGAACCTACCCTCACATGTAAAGTATTTGATGATAAGCTTCATGAGTGGAACATACCGGTCCTCCAAGAATTTGAAAGGAAACACCCTGCTAAGTTTACCATGGTATTTGGCCTTGATATAAGGTTCATAATGCTACTTACTAATATTTTGCCTTTTGTTCCACTTTTCCCCTACATCTGTCATTCTTGTAGCTTCTGCAATGATAGCTGGTGAAAGAGTGAAATTGACCCCAGCAAGATGCACCACATTATTTTCCATGTTTATGAAAAACTGCCTTTCTAACTCATGGTGATATTTGACCCTCTCAACCATCTCACAAAACTCAAAACAAGACTGATATCTGAAGCATGTGGTGGCTAGAGGGCAAGAAAGGAGTTCACTCATGCTAATAGGTTCCTCCCTAATGATTTTTCCACCCTTGTGAGGTTTCCTGGGCTGCACATTTTTTTCCCTTGAGCTATCACTAAGTGTTTCTTCTTCAAAACTTGATTCACTGCTTCTTTCCATGATGCTTGTCTTAGGGATGTGATGTGGTGAGGGTATGGTGAACAATGACAATGGGTGAGAACAAATAGGATGAGCATGAAGAGATTTTGCAAATGTGAAGTAAAGTAGGGGAATGAAGGGACATATTTAGGAAATTAGGGTTTTGGCTTATGATGGATTTAGGGTTTGATGAAGGGAATTAGTTTCTTAGGGGAATAGGGAAAGGGAAAATGGAATTAATGGGTAGATTTAAGGGCAATGAAGTGTGGAAAAGGGGAAAAAGATGCTAGTTTTGTAATGCAATGAGATGAAAATGTATGAAGCCAAGCTAGGGTTTGATTTTTAAGAAGCAAAACTCATGAAGAAAACATGAAGAAGACTAATTTCAGCTCAAGATCGATGAAAACTTACTTGTAGGAGTGAAATGCAGCGTTTGGGAGAGTTTAGGATGAATTTGAGTGGTTTTGGAACCTCCCTGGCCAATGCACAGTGCACTGGGTCCAATGCGCAATGCCTGCCTGATGCGCGCCGCCTGTGTATTTTCACACTGGCAGAAACTGTCTGATGTGCAGCGCCAAGCCTCTGATGTGCAGCGCCAAGAAAATTTGCTGCAAAAACAGGGTTTTCTTCCTCCTTTGCTCGATTTTCCTCCAAATCGCGATTTTGGCTCTTCACTTGATGTTTTGCACAATGAAATGAATGGCTAGCATGAATTCACTTTATAAATGGATGCACTTTAATTTTTCCTCATTGCAAACCCACTTTTATAAAGTCTTAGTCACTTTCCTCAAAAACTTTGTTTTTCATTTGAAATTTGACTTTTTCTTGACCATTTGATGGACTGATGCATTTGGTGTTTTTGTTTTTGTAGTGGCTGGAGTTGGCAAGGTGACCAAGAGCAACTTCTGAACTTATTACATATAGAACACTTAAATTACATGAAATTTGTACATAAAATGGAAAAAACTTTGTTTTCACCTCAAAACAGAGTTTTGAGGTAAAAAATATTTATTGGGCATATCGAAAGTAAATTTATGATTTTATGAACTTATTAATCCTCCTCATTTGCCTGCTGACCTTTTATTCAATTTTGGATGACCATAATGACAAACCCTAGACCTAGTGAGACTAAAACCCTAAAACTGATTTTTGTAAATGAAATGAAACAAGATGACAGTAAATGACCTAAAAAATGTGAAAACAGGTTAGCAGGTGAATGTCATGAGGGAAATTGACATGAAGCCACTACCATCAGTTGATCCATGACCTAATGGAATGAAGTTGATCGGATGAGACACCTAATATGCGTGCAAAAGAGAAATTTCATCACTGATTGAGGTATGAAGATATCGACATTAACATTCCACATGGATCACAATGGTGAGATCAGATTCGCCATCTGAGTTGCAGATTTCCAGTCCATCCATGGAATAGAATCTTTGAGGAATCCCGGGGGAATCTAGAAGATTCCTTGAGCCCAGAATTCTCAACTTCTCAGAATTCAGATTTTGGATAGTCGATTCAGCACTACTTGATGCCACAAATCTGATGGTGGCTTCAGATTTCTTATTCTCTCATTTCTTCTTCTAGTCACTTTTCCAAGTGCCAGTGCAAATGTCCACATTCATGTGCGAGCAACCATCTTCATGAGATTGATGCCTTGAGAGAAATGGTCCAAGTAGCTTCAATAGTGAGACATCCACTTCTTTAGATGGCCCTTGGTTGTGAGGTATATGATGTGTTCATGTACTTCTTATTTTTGCATTATGTTGTACAGATCCTTGATTGATGTTGATGCAAGATCTTCTTTATTGCATGTTGTCATGATTCCTTGCTTCATGTTATGCAAAATCTTTCATATGATGTACTTTCTGTCATAACTTATCATGTTATGCTTTGAGATCCCTTGTTGTATGTTTTTGGGATACTCTTGTTGTCATCATGAATATGTTTTGCTTGAACATCCCTTTTGTGCCATATTGGTGGGATCCGCACCATGCATGTTTTTGTGTCATACTGATAGGAGTCTTTTGATTGAGAGTTCTAGTTGTGGAACGTCTCTCAGAGCCACTCCTACGTGAGGGCATTCTTCCTTGTATGATCGTGACATCATCTCTTGTGTACATCACCATTATTGAAAACACTTAATGCAGCAGCCTACACCATCTTGACATCAGGGCTCGGAGACGTCCCTCCTGGACGAACTCTGTTATCAACGGATTTTGTTTTCATGTGCTGATGATTGTTATGTTCCTCTTCTTTACACTTTTCCATTGTATCTGTTAATGTTCTTTTAAAATGAAATTTTAACACATCACGAAAGTAAAAGGTCTTGGAACGGTCCTTCTTCACACCCGGACCTAGATCAATCCGACAACACAAGTATTCATCAATCGACTCCAACTGGGATTTACTATCCAGTTGGGGGGCATCCATCCTATGTTCCTCCTCGACAGAAACCTCTTGGAGGAATTTATTCTCTGTTTGTAGGACCACATATTATTGGAACTTATATGAACCTTGGTCAGATACCTTAGGTCGGTCCAAGTCAATCTGTTATATCTCAACCCTTGATTGGTGCTCCATTTCCAGGAATGTGGAGTACTATTTGGAACCCTCCTTATGTTCAACACTGTTCAAGTTGCTCCACAAGTGCTCGTCTATAAACCTGTCCAAGTTACTAGCCAAACTATATCAAATACACCTATTCAAAAACCTGTACAGGGTACTCATCAAGTATATGTTCAACAACCTGTACAGGGTATTCCTCAAATATATGTTCAACCTACAGTGAAAAAATTGTTTAACAAATGGTTCTAATTACACCTCAAACACTAGTCCAATCTATGACACAAATGACTTTGCAAGGAACACCTTAGATATCGGTTCAACAACCTACACAAACCATGCCTCAAGCATATGGTTATGAAACTAGTCAGACTATACCTCAATCTTTTGTTGGTCCAACTTTCGAGTCTACGACACAGATACCTATTGGTTAACCTAGTGTAGGAACAATTCAAATGACATATCTCCTTACCCAAGTTAACCTTTTCAAGGCCAACTTTACCTGAGTCAAATGTTACAGGGTCAATCGTATCAGGGTCAACATTTTCAAAGTCAACCATATCCTGGTCAAAATTTTCAAGGATTTTAATTTCACACTAAACCTAGTATGACTTACCCTGGTTATCCTGGAGGAATGCAAATTCCAATTGCACAAACTATTCCAGGATATCTTGGATATCCTCCTCCAGGAATTGGACTAAATCCTCAAGGGTATCCATATTCTCAGTAAGAATTTAACTGATACTTACCTTTCATTGCTACATTAGATTTACCATATCTACCATGGCTCATGAACGATCCAATTTATCGTTATCCTTTTTGGCCAGTGATTCTTCTAAATTACCAAGTGACATACCAAAATTTGATGTTAAGCCTAGAGAGGATCTGTTAAATTATGTAATGAATTATCACCTATGGTGTTCTTCAAATTCATTAAATGATGATTCCATTAGGTTACAAATTTTCCAACAGACTTTAATAGGTCCAACAACAAAATGGTACACTGAGTTACCATGTGCCTCTTTCCACTATTTTAAATCCTTAGCAACAATATTTTTAACTCATTTTCAATTACCTATTTGATATGAAACTAGTATTAAGATTTTGACTTCATTAAAACAATATGATTCCACCCATATCTCGGATCATATACATGAGTGGAGATGTAAACTTCGTTTAGTCAAAGTTTACATTCCAAATCAATTGTTAGCTGAATGGTTTGTTAAATCTTTACTTCCTGACATAACGAAAGATGTTGCTAAGGGAGGAGTGGTTATGGAAGAGCAAGTTATTGCTCATGCCCAATACTTAGACCTTGTCTATTTGTAATCCAACACCTTGTACAATAAGATTCAAAATGCACCTCGTACATCCAACACAAATCAACCATCTTTAGCTCCTATAGGATATCACACCTTTGATGGTGTAATTGGTTTTGTTAGCCAACAGTGAAAGACTAAACAATATAAGAGTAATTTTAAAACTACTCCTAGTGTGTCTGCACAAAATTCACCCAATGAAAATACTATTCCTAAAATTTCTTTTGAGGTTAACACAGTAGAATCATCTACTACTAAGCCTCAACAACCTAGAAGTAAAAAAAGGGGAAAAGGAAAATAAAAACAAAACAAATCTCAAAAAGAAAAACCAATGAAAAGTGAACCTTTTGAAGAGAAAAGGAAACCTCAGTATCCTTGTTTGTTTTGTAATAATGACCATTATTCTAAGGAATGCCTACATTGTGCAGAGGTTAATAAATTTGTCAAAGATTCCTCTGCACTTTCTATCTTAAAAGATCCTTTTCCTTCTCAGGACAATAAAATATTTTCTCACAATTCGCCATCTTCATCCACATCTGCAGATATCATGATGACATCCTCTCAAGTTTTGGTAGCAACAAGGTTTAAATATTACAAGGCTAAAACTCCTTTGAATGAAAATGATACCAATCAACCTTCTGCATCAGTTCCACCTCCTTCTGAACCTTTACAGATTGAGAAATCAACTTATGACATAGTAATTCATCCTCCTTCTAAAGGTGTTATTTGAAAATCATCTTTTAATCCACACGCCAGAGCAACACAAAATTATAACATTGTTAATGACTTGTCTCAATATCCTTCACCAATCTCAGCTCTCGAAGTGCTTCAAACGTATCCAGAACAATGGAAATTACTATTGTGAGCCATTCATTCAATTGATCCACAATATTCTAACCTCATAATCTTTGATCTTGAAAGTCATATACCTAAATTCCCACATGAACTGACATTTAAAAGTTCGGTTTTTGTTAAAACCAAAAGAGTTTTTTGTACAATAATTGATGAGGGAGATTCTACTTGTATTATGTCTATTGCTTGTTGGAAATCTTTGCATTCTTTGACAATCAATCAATCGCATACCACTCTCAAAGCTTTTGATGTAAGAGGATTTTGACCTTATGGTATTTTAAATGATCTACCAGTAGAGTTAGAGGGTAAAATGGTTGTTATTGAAGTAGAAGTTGTTGATGCTCAACTTGATTACAATATTTTACTAGGTTGAAGTTGGACTTATGCAATGTCTACAATGGTCTCATCACTTTTTCAATTAATAATATTCCCTCATCAAGGGAGGATAGTTAAAGTAGACCAACTATCTTTTTACACTTCTAATCCAAATTCCACTGGTAGTGTACCCTTTGTGGGGAAAACTACCAGTTCTTATGAGAATGTTGGAGGCAATTCTTTTAAGGATTCATCATTGATGGGAACTTTCACACTCCCTCCACCCAACACTCCTTTTATTGTTTCCCAAGTCAATATGATTTCATCAAGCACTCCAGAATCATATGATCCTTGGATCGTTCCTACACAATCAGAATTAACCACTTATGACGACCAAATGCCTCTAAGCCCATTGGAACTAGCTTATTAGGTTGTTCAATCATTTTCAAAACCCCTTCTTAATGAAACTGATCAAGTGAATGTGATCATTGATGAGTATTCTCAATCATCTTGGTTGGAACATGTATCATTCCCTAACCCTTTTGATAACATGTTTCCAACATATGAGAGTATAATGGAGGTTCTGACTTTAGATGAAATGAATTGGGATGATTATCATCATCGTTCCTGTTTTCTTCCAACCTTCGAAAATATTGAGAACAAATTTTATACAATGTGTTCACCTGAGATTATAGATGACCCTAAGTTCCCTATATCAATTTCGAATATGAATCTGAAAAGAATTTAGGGAATATATATGCAACAATTTCACTTAATATTCCAGTGAAACTTGGAATTGCAAAGAACATTCATATAGTTGGCTCATGCTCACTTGATGGAATTCAGACTTATAAGGTCCTATTTGAAGAATTCCATGATATTTTTGCCTGGCCTTATGAGGAAATTCATGGACTCGACCCAAGTAATGTAATTCATGAAATCAAGACCTACTTGGATGCTAAGGCTATCAGACAAAGATTATGTCTAGTGCATCTTAGAAAAGCTACCACTATCAAACTTGAAGTTGAAAAAATTCTAAAATATGGTTTTATCTATTCTGTTCCCTTGACCGATTGAGTTTCCAACACTGTTCCAATTAACAAGAAGTAAGGGACAATAAGAGTATGTGTCTATTATTTAGATATTAACAAAGCCTTTCCTAAAGATAATTATCCTACTCCTTACATTGACCAAATAATTGATAATTGTGCTAGTAACAAAATCAATTCTTTATGGACGAATTTTCCTGTTACAACCAAATTAGAATATTCCCTACAAATCAACATAAAACCACATTCATTTGTCCATGGGGAAATTTCACCTATCGAAAGCTTCCATTCGAGCTAAAGAATGATGGTGCCACTTTTCAATGGGCTATGTCTTACACCTTTCATGACATTAAGCATATTGTATAGTCATGCTTAGATGATCTACCATCACATTCGTTAAAATGTCAAGATCATCCAATGCATCTACGAGCAATTTTTCTCTGATGTCAGTATTATAATATACGATTAAATCCACATAAATGTTTTTTTTTTGTCACATCTAATCGTTTACTGGGATTTTTGTGTCTAAAGAAGGCATTCATGTCTAGAGAAGGCATCCTCCTTCCAATTTACGACAACTCCAAAGTTTGTAGGGAAAAGTAAAATTTTTATGTCAATTCATTCTGAATTATGCTAAGCTAACTAAAGGTTTCACCGCGATTTTGAAAAATGTCATCCCTTTCATTTGGGATGACACTGATAAAAAAATATTTTGATGCACTTAAACGTTAATTCATGCACCTTTATTGCATCCGCCTGATTATCACTAGGACTCTTTTTTGTATTTAGCTGCATCATACATTACCATCGGTATGGTATTAGTCTAAGAACGTGCATTAAACAATGAACATGTTGTTTACTACTTGAGTAGGAACCTTACCAATCATGAAATAAAATATGTACAAGTGGAGAAATTGACCCTGACAGCTATACAAGCTGTCCATATATTTTGTCATTATATTCTATTGCGCAGAACAACAATGGTTTTAGATTGTTTCCCCCTGGTTTATATTCTTACTAGAAAATTTCTTGGGGGAAAATATTCCAAATGAATTGTTATCCTATAGGAATTTGACATAGAATTTGTTAAATCCAAGTCAAAGAAATCACTAGTGTTTGCTGAGCTTATTTGTGACTTTCCCTATTTTGAGACAAAAACAGTGGCAGAGGATTCTCTTCCAAATGAATCTCTCTTTCTTATCAGTACACTAGATCCTTGGTATGGATATATTATTGTTTATCTCCAGACTCAAAATTTTCGGCTAGACTTATCTTGAATAGGCCGTTGTTTCGTTCGGTACTAATCCCAACAATACACTATTGTTGGTGATACAATTTATCATCATGGTGCCGATTCAATTTTCCGACGATGTTTAACACATGAAGAAGTTGAAAATGCTTTGAATTACTATCACTATCAAGCATGTGGTAGTCATATGTCAGGGTTTGCCACTGCTAAAAAATTCATGTGGACTAGATATTTCTGGCCTTCTATGTTCAAAGATTGCATTGTTGCAATCCAGAAATGTCATAATTGTCAAATATATCATTGCAAGATGTGTGCATCTCCTACTGCTCTTCACCCAATAATTGTTGTCATTCCCTTTGCGAAATAGGGCATCAATTTCATTACATGTAAAGCTCACTCGACTGGGGGGCATGGCTATATTATCATAACTATGGATTATTTTACTAAATGGGCAGAGGTGATGCTTACATTTAGGTATGATGGTGAAACCACTGCTCTTTTCATATTTAATCATGTGATTTCTCAGTTCGGTGTGCCACAAGCCATCATCACTAACCATGGCATCCACTTTAAAAACTTTATGATGACCAAACTTACTGCGAAATTAGGCTTATTCCATGATAGCTCGATTCCCTATTACCCGTAGACCAATGGATAGGTAGAAGCTGTGAACAAATTTTTGATTACTATGATTCAACAGATGATAGGAATCCATAAGCGAACTTGGCATCTAATTCCTTTCTTAGCATTGTGGGCATATCACACTTCAGCAAAATCTGTAACCAGATTTACACTCTTTCAGTTAGTTTACGGTTTGGAAGCAGTCTTACCTATTAAATGAAAAATTCTGTCACAAAATCGAGCAATCGAAATACTTCCTACTATTTCTGCAGTGGAGGAACATTTTCTATACATGACACATCTAGATGATACTCATTGTGATGCCACATTGGCTAGTGAGGCTCATAAGAAGTATGTTAAGGCACATTTTGACCAAAATGTAAATCCTCATGTGTATTTAGAAGGTGATTTGGTCTTGGTTTATGATCAAGAAAATGACAAGTTAGGAGATGGCAAGTTCAAACCTATGTGGCATGGTCCCTATATTATAAAACGCTCACTTGCAAAAGGTGCTTATGAGCTAGTTGACTACGATGAGATTCATTTGTCTAAGCCCATAAATGGGATTTACTTGAAAAATTACTTTGTTTAGGCTACTAAATGAGTACGTTGTATATTGATGTATGATATTTTACATGTGTGGTAATTTTATTTATTTTTTACAAACTCCTTCTATTTCTCCTGCTTATCTTGTCTTACACTTGATTTGTAGATGTTGACGCTCCCTCAAACTTACATTGGCTATGTTGATGGTTCTAGTTGTGGTACTTGAATCTTTCTTCTGTTGCTTAGAGCATCTATTCACCCACCAATGACTTAGTGAGTCTACATGGGGTATGCCCTGGTCGCACGATGAACAATATTGCAGAATACAATTTTGTGATTAAACTATTATTTGATGTCATTTCATTTGGTATTTGTCATTTAATTGTCATATTAGAATCTTGATTCATAATATTACACTTAAGTCACATTTATTCAATTAGAAGTTATTCAATGTTAAGGATGTTTTTAGTGGTCTGTCTCTTGGAAAGAGAATTTGATTAGAATGAATACCAACACATTCTAAGACATTTAAACACATTAATTGATGCATTGGAAAATTATGTGTTAAATTATCATTTGCAAAATTTGTAAAATAAATAATAGTCATTCAAACATTGTATAAAATAAGCTGAGTAAATAGTAGTAGTCTCCATAAATTATAATGTTTGTAAAAAGGTTTTTTTTTTTTTTTTTTTTAATACCAAAATGAAGTCCAAAACATATGAGGCCCACCACCTTTATTAAATGAATATATATCGATAGGCCAAAAAAAAAAATCTAACTTTATGCCTCGAAACTAAGCATGGTGCTCATGATAGCAGATGATAACATGAGCCATGTTGAAAATAGCAACAAGAAATGATAAAAATAGAATCTAGAATATTCCAATTTTAATTTGTCCTTGAATTAAAATTCGAATTTAGTCTCACCAGCTGCTTGGAATTAATTATTTAATTCATTATGGATTAATTAGTTGGAGAAATTCAAGTTAGAAGTCTTTCTGCAGTCATGCAACAGTTATCCCTTAAATTAAGGAGATTATCCCTTAATTAAGGAGATAAGATTGAGTTATATTTGAGTTGTAGTTAGTTAACTCAGTTTACTGAGTTAAGTCTAGTTAAATTAGTTCCAAACTATTTGAGGAACTAATTGTGAGTTATCAGCCAGTTGCTGCATGCATGCACTGAACTAGTGTACTCCAGATAACTGAAGATTCCCTCATCAGAAACTCATGCATGTCTAGTTTGAGAAAGACCCAATTGAGCTAAATGTCAAGGACAGTGTACTATCAGTTGCATGTTTTCTCTTATAAAGGAAACTCATGCATGGAGTCAAGGCAAGGTTCCTTGAGGATTGCACAGTTCTGACAGGGTGTGAGATCAGTGTTCCACTTGGTAACAGGAGGATCACCTAGGAGAAACTGCACAAGAAAATAGGAGTTTGGAGGGCAGAGGAGAAGGCTTGTGAGAAGCTTTGATTTCCTATTAGCATCCAGGAGGATTGTACTGAGAGCCGGCTAGCTATGAGAGCTAAGGCTTTGTATAATTCTAATGTATTTCCACCATGTATGATAATACAGATAGTGGGGTTTTGAGCTGAGGCTTTCCCCTGATTATTTTTTGTGTTTCATGTGCATTGATTCTCCTTCTTCTGATTATATGTGTTCAACTCGATCTTACTCAATATTTAAGCTTCTACAAATTGAAAGGAGAATTAGATTATAGTTTTTTTCTTTGGTATATTGCATTATCAAGTTAATCTACAGTTAGATTTTCTATACATATCTCAGAGGGAGATTTGTAGAGAATTTGCAGAATTTCTACATGGTATCAGAGCCAGGTTTTGTAGAAATTTATACATGGTATCAGAGCCAGGTTTTGTAGAAATTTCTACATGGTATCAAAGCTAAGTTTATCGGAGCAGTGAACAATATACGAAGAAGAGAATTCAAAGTTTGAAGTTCAGGCTTGCAAGTGCAAATCGAATTCTTATCATACTTCAAGGTTGGCCAATGACGTTCTATAGCTTGAGACTTGAGTATGCCTTAGAAGGAAGCTTGAATTACATAGCATGGAAAGATCACATGGAGGCTATATTTGAAGACCACGACTTGAAGGATTTCATTGATCAAGAAATCCCAAAGCTAGGTTCAACTAATGCACAAGAGTTCGCTGAGTGGAAGAAGCGTGTGGTGAGGGCGAGATGGATCATCCTTGAGGGAGTTTGAGACCATATTGTCTCGAGTCTCCATGGGAAGGATACTCCATATTCAATGTGGAAGACATTGAAGGACCTCTACCGGAACAATAGCGACAAGAGGAAATTGGCACTCAAGGATAAGCTTCGAAGAATCAAGATGGAGAACGAAGATACTATTTCCACATATCTGAACAAGCTCACCACTTGCAGAGATGAGCTTGGAAGTGTGGGAATAACTACTGCTGATGATGATATGGTGAGCCTCACTCTCCTTGGCCTTCCAAAGAGCTAGAATAACTACCAGGACTCTGTGAATGGAAGGGAGAAATTGCCGGATTGGGAACGACTCTGGTTGGATCTCATGCAGGAGAAGATTAGGAGGAGCACACGAGATGGTTCTTCATCCAAGGATGATGATGAAGAAAGTCTAGCCTTAGCGAGTAAGGCAAGGAAGGGAAGGGGAAAGATTCCCATTCCAAATCGAATTCTTCTCATGGAGGGAAGAAGGGTGACAAGTCTAAAGTGATATGATTTAATTGTCACGAGATGGGACATTATGCAACTAATTGCCCATCGAAGAAGTCCAAGAAGGGATCCTTGGAAGGATCGAAAGGTGAGGCATTAGACTCTCAGTTTGAAATGGACTTTACCCTCATCGCATGCATGGTGTCATCAATGATGGGTTATGGTTGGTATCTTGACAGTGGAGCCTCATTCCACATGACCAACGATAAAATTTTATTCAGTACCTTGGAGGAGAAAGACCTCAAGATGCACATAGAGATGGGTGATGACAAAAGGTATAGTGTTTCAGGAGTGGGCATGGTTGCATTTGAGAGGGAGGATGGAGCTCCTATCACCTTGACAGATGTGAAGTATGTGCCTAGAATGAAAAAGAACTTGGTATCAGTTGCGATGTTGGAGGGCAAAGGCTACGATGTTGTCTTTAGTAAGGGAAATTTTTTCCTTAGACACATCACCATGAGACAGGTGAAACAGATTGGTTCACGAGTTTATAATCTGTATGATCTTGAGGTTCAAGATGCATGCAAATCCTTGAGGAGCAAGGCAAATGTTAGAGACTTGGTGGTTGAAAGGGAGAGTATATTACCTCTCAACATGCAATCCCAGAAGAAGTCTCAGACAATTGTGGAGGAGCCACAATTGGAGAAGTGGGTAGAGGGATCACATGCAGCCATACCTCCAGGTGTGAAGTGCGGCGATGTGAAGTGATAGTCTCAAGAAGGCTGAAATTGGCCAGGGTCCATTGAGAGGTTTATCTCATGGATCGTACCTTGCTACGGGATCCCAAAGTACATAGTAGTGAGAGGAATCAGTGGGATTGATGCAGTCAGAGATCAAAATGACAGAGGCTAGACCAGTCAAATACTGAAGAGCATAGAGAGGATTGGAAACAGTGCAGAAAGGCTGAGTCAGTAGAAGCGCAAAGTTTTCAGTTGACAGAGGTAATAGCAGTTAGAGACTTTGATGACAGATGCATCATACTGATTCAGGTTGGATGTTTTTTTTTTTGTTTCAGGAGTTGCTGGAGCAACAACACTAGAGAGAAGTGTTGCATGAAATACATTCCAAAGGTTCAAGATCGGGATCGTGTTGAATTCCTTTCTTGTTGAGAGGGAGTGTTGAAGATAGCAACAAGAAATGATAAAAATAGAATCCAGAATATTCCAATTTTAACTTGTCCTTGATTAAAATTGTGAAATAAAATTCAAATTAAGTCTCACCAACTACTTGGAATTAATTAATTAATTCATTATGGATTAATTAGTTGGAGAAATTCAAGTTAGAAGTCTTTCTGCAGTCATGCAACAATTATCCCTTAAATTAAGGAGATTATCCCTTAATTAAGGAGATACGATTGAGTTATATTTGAGTCGTAATTAGTTAACTTAGTTTACTGAGTTAAGTCCAGTTAAATTAGTTCCAAACTGTTTGAGGAACTAATTGTGAATTATCAGTCAGTTGATGCATGCATGCACTCAACCAGTGTACTCCAGATAACTGAAGATTCCCTCATCAGAAACTCATGCATGTCTAGTCTAAGAAAGACCTATTTGAGCTAAATGTCAAAGACAATGTACTATGAGTTGCATGTTTTCTCCTATAAAGGAAACTCATGCATGGAGTCAAGGTATGGTTAATTGAGGATTGCATAGTTCTGACAGGGTGTGAGATCAGTGTTCCACTTGGTAACAGGAGGATCACCCAGGAGAAACTGCGCAAGGAAGTAGAAGCTTGGAGGGTAGAGGAGAAGGATTGTGAGAAGCTTTGATTGCCTGTGAGCATCCAAGAGGATTGTACTGAGAGATGGCTAGCTGTGATAGCTAAGGCTTTGTATAATTCTGATGTATTTCCACCTTGTATGATAATACTGAGAGCATCAGTTATCTAGAGTACACTAGTTTCATGCATGCATGCATTAACTGACTGAACTCACAATTAGTTCCTCAACCTGTTTGGAACTAATTTAACTGGACTTAACTTAGTTAACTGAGATAACTAATTACAACTCAAATACAACTCATCCTTATCTCCTTAATTAAGGGATAACTTCCTCAATCAAAGGGACAACTGTTGCATGACTTCACAAAGACTTCATGTTTGAATTTCTCCAACTAATTAACTCAAGATGAATTGATTAATTATTTTTCAAACAGTTGGTGAGACTAAATTCAAATTTTAATTCTCAATTTTAATTCAAGGACAAATTAAAATTGGAATATTCTTGTTGCCACATTTCAACAACATGCAGTCCCAGAAGAAGTCTAAGACAATTGTGGAGGAGCCACAATTGGAGAAGTGGGCAGAGGACTCACATGCAGCCATACCTCCAGGTGTGATGTGGGGTGATGTGAAGTGATAGTCTTAAGAAGGCTGAAATTGGGCAGGTTCCATTGAGAGGTTTATCTCATGGATCATACCTTGCTACGGGAGCCCAAAGTACATAGTAGTAGGAGGAATCAGTGGGATTGATGCAGCCAGAGATCAAAATGACAGAGGCTAGAGCAGTTAGATACTGAAGAGCACAGAGAAGGATTGACCATAGTGCAAAAAGGCTAAGTCAGTAGAAGCGCAAAGTTTTCAGTTGACAGAGGCAATAACAGTCAGAGACTTTGATGACAGATGCATCATATTGATTCAGGTTGGATGTTTTTTTGTTTCTGGAGTTGCTGGAGCAACAACACTAGAGAGAAGTGTTGAATGTAGAAATTCTCATTGTAGATTAACCTGATTATGTAATGGACTAAAGCACAATACTTAATCTACTTCTACAATCAAACTTACGAAAGCATAATCAATTTGAGAAAGGTCACACAAAACACATATAACAAAGAAGAAGAATCAATACACATGAAACACAGAAGAATACTCTCGGGAAAGCCTCAGCTAAATACCCTGCTATCTATATTATCATACAAGTGGAAATATCTCAGGATTACACAAAGCTTTAGCTCTCATAGCTATCCATCTCTTAGTACAATCCCTCTGTCTGCTCGTAGACAGACTAGACAACTGATATGCCTCTCCCTTTGTCCTCCAAGCCTCCTATTTCCTTGCGCTGTTTTCCCTGGGTACTCTAGCTGTAACCTTGTGTGACACTGATCTCACACACTACTCCAACACACTGTAAAACTGTGCAAATATCAAGGAATTAATTCCTTCTACATGCAAGAGATTTTCTTATAGGAAAAATCTTGCAACTGATAGTACACTGTCCCTGCCTTTAATCTCAACTAGGCCTTTTTCTGAACTGAAATGCATGAGTTATTTATGAGAGAATATTCAGTTATCTGGAGTACACTAGTTTCCTGCATGCATGCATTAACTGACTGAACTCACAATTAGTTCCTCAACTTGTTTAGAACTAATTTAACTGGACTTAACTCAGTTAACTGAGCTAACTAACTACAACTCAAATGCAACTCATCCTTATCTCCTTAATTAAGGGATAACTTCCTCAATCAAAGGGATAACTATTGCATGACTTCACAAAGACTTCATGATTGAAGTTCTCCAACTAATTAACTCAAGATGAATTAATTAATTATTTTTCAAATAGTTGGTGAGACTAAATTCAATTTTTAATTCTCAATTTTAATTCAAGGACAAATTAAAATTGGAATATTCTTGTTGCCACATTTCAACACTCCCTCTCAACAAGAAAGGGATTATCTACCACCCCGATCCTGTCTCTATGGAACTCGAATTTACACTTTGACAATGCCTTAGTCAAAATGTCAACATCTTGCTCCTCGGTCGAAATATACTGCAACAACATGATCCTCCTCGCCACACTGTCTCTGAGATGATGATACAAAATGTCAATGTGCTTGGACCTGTCATGAAATACTAGATTCTCAGAGAGTTTGATACAACTCAGATTAACACAATAGATCACAGTTGGATCCATCCTCTGATCAAATAAACCAACTAGAATTTTCCGCATCCAAATGGCCTCACATGCTACCTGACTTGCAACCATGTATTCAGCCTCTGCTGAGCTGAGTGAAATTGACCTCTGTTTCCTACTATAACAAGAAACTGCAGCTGACCCAAGGTTTAAAATTCCTCCTAATGTGCTCTTCCGATCTGATGGACTCCCTGCCCAATATGCATTTGTGAAACCCTGTAGCTTCACTCCCTTTGTTTGTCTGTACCATAATCCATACTGAGATGTGCCTCTAAGGTATCTCAAAACATGCTTAGCGGCCTTCCAAAACAACTTGGTAGGCTGAACCATAGCTTGACTCAGCTGGTTCACCACATAGCACAAATCTGGTCATGTGTTCACTAAGTACATGAGTGAACCCACAAGCTACCAATACACAGTAGCCTCTACTACTTCTCCTGAAGTAGCATCCTCCTTCCTCCAGTTACCTGCTAGAGGAGTTTGCATGGGCTTTCACTTCTCCATGTGGAATCTCCTGAGAATCTCATTGACATACTTGCCTTGAGACACAAACAACTCCCCATCCTTCTGACACACTTCCATGCCAAGGAAGTAGTGCATGAGACCCATGTATTTCATCTCGAATTCTCTTGCAAGGTCCTCCTTGAGGGACATGATCAACTGATCATCACCTGTCAATATGAGATCATCAACATAAAGAACAATGATCAACAACTTACCTTCTACCATGATGCGGTACAAATTCGCATCCGCTTCACTCTGTGAAGCCCAATCCAGTGAAGTAGTTGTCGATCCCGGTGTACCAAGCACGAGGTGCTTGCTTCAGCCCATACAAAGATCTCTTGAGTCAACACACATGCGACTCATGATCGAAGGTCTCAAAACCTTCTGGCTGCTCTTTTTACATCTCTTCCTAAATCTTGCCACTGAGGAATGCAATCTTCACATCCATCTGATGGATCTTCCAACCCATCTGTGTTGATAGTGCCAACATCAATTTTATAGATGAGTACCTTGCTACAGGAAAAAAAGTCTCATTATAGTCGATCCCCTCGACCTGTGAGAAACCACGGGCAAAAAATCTTGCCTTGTGTTTCTCCACACTACCATTAGCAGCTTGCTTTACCTTGTAAAGCCAATGGGAACTCACAACTGACTTGTTCTCTGGTCTTGGAACAGCATCCCAAACACTGTTTCGAACTATGAGTCATAATCCTCCACCATATCATCAACCCAAATTGGCTACTGCAATGCTTTCTCAAAGGAAGATAGCTTGGTCTCAACACATTCCTCAACAAGGTCCATGTATCCAGTGTACCTATCAGGTGACCTCCTTTGTCTACGATAAGAAGATGGTTCTCCCACATTCTTTCTTGCATCCGATAATAATCTTTCAGCTTCGCTTGTGCACTTCCGTCCCTCTCTGGAAGACTCTGCTTGAGTGGATGTCTCCACTCCCAGAACCTCTGCATGCAGCTGCTCCGCATCAGTCTAAGGCTCCTCCTCCTTAGGAACAAAAAGTTCCTCCACAGCCTGTAGTTGGAGCTCCCTCTCAAGGGAAACTCACATGGCCTTCTGCTCATCAAACTTGAGATCTCTGTGAACCACTGTCCTCTGACTGGTAGGCAAGTACACCTGATAGTTGTGGGGTGTATCAGTGTACCCCACAATTATCCCCAACTCAGCTGTCAGCTCAATTTTCTTCCAGGCATCCTTGGCCACATGGAACTATATCAATGAGCCAACGATATTGAAGTGACCCACATCTGGTCTCATCCCAAGAATGAAATGTAGGCTTATATTTGGAAAATAGACCGCTATGTTGCATGCCTCAGCCCATAAATGAAGTGGTAGGCCTTGGTCATGTAGCATCGCCTGAGCTGCGCCCACAATCATTCTGTTCTTCCTCTCGGCCACCCCATTCTACTGTGGGTTATGAGGTTCCGTCAACTCCCGTTTAATTCCTTCCACTGCACAGAAGTCCTTAAACTCTTGAGAGACATACTCTCCACCATTGTCGCTTCTTAAGGTCTTGATCTTCTTCCCTGATTCTTTCTCAACCAAAGCTTTGAACTCACAAAACTTTGAGAAGGTTTGAACCTTCTTCTACATGAAATAGATCCAGCATTTAAGAGAAAAATAATCAATGAAAATCACACAATACCTTTGTTTCATGGTGGAGGCTGTCGAGAATGGTCCACACACATCTGTATGAACTCGCTCCAAGATTGCTTCAGCTTGACTGTCTTGATCATGAAAGGAAGACTTGGCATACTTTCCCAAGGTACAACCTTGCATGTGTCCACTTGCTCAAGTTTACCTTTGGGAAGTCTGGTAGAAATTTGCTGCATTATCTTCAAGACCCCATGATGCAAGTGGCCCAACCGCTTGCACCAATTCTGCTTTCAAACTCAATGCAACACGATCATCTACCTCTAGCTTGTAGAGATTCTTCACTCAGATCCCAATCCTCTTGGTCTGACTCGTGGCTATGTGTCTTAGGAATGCCTTTCCTTTACTAAAGAAAACATCATAGCCTTTGTCTTCCAACATCGTGACCGATACCAAGTTCTTCTTCAGTCTAGGCACATATTTTACATCAATTAAGGTGAGAGGAGCTCCATGCTCCCTCTAAAAAACAATTGTGCATTCACTTGAAACACGATACTTTCCATCATCGCCCATCTCTATGCACATCTTGAGGTATTTCTCCTCCAAGGTAATGGAAAAACTCTTATCGCCAATTATGTGGAATGAGGCTCCATTGTCCAGGTAGCAAACACAAATCACCATCGATGAAACTATGCGTGCGATGAGGGTAAAATCCAATTCGAACTGAGAGGCCAATGCCTTACCTTCTGATCCTTTGGAGGATCCCTTCATGGATTTCTTCAATGGAAAATTACTTGCATAATGGCCCACCTCATGAGAATTAAAGCATCTCACTTTAGATTTGTCAATCTTCTTCCCACCATGAGAAGAACTCGATTTGGAATGGGCAGACTTCCCTTTCCCTTTCCTTGCCTTACTTGCTAAGGCTAGATTTTCTTCATCATCATGCTTAGATGAAGAACCATCTCTGGTGCTCCTCCTAATCTCCCACTGCATCAGATCCAACCACAGTCGTTCCCAATCCAACAGTTTCTCTCTTCCATTCACTGAGTCCTGGTAGCTATTCCAGCTCTTTGGAAGACCGAGGAGAGCAAGGCTCACCATATCATCATCGGTTGTCATTACTCCTACACTACCAAGCTCATCCCTACAGGTGGTGAGCTTGTTCAGATATGTAGAAATAGTGTTTCCCTTTTCAAACTTTATTTTTCGAAGCTTTCCTTGAGCACCAGTTTCCTCTGGTTGCTACTGTTTTGACATAGGTCCTTCAATGTCTTCCATATTGAAAACAGAGTCTCCTTCCCATGGAGACTCAAGACAATATGGTCTTGAACTCCCTCCAGAAGAATCCTCCTCGCCTTCGCCACACACTTCTTCCATTCTACCAATTCTTGTGCATTAGCTGCAACTGGCTTGGGGTTTTCTTGATCAATGAAATCCTTCAAACCAATGTCTTATAATAATGCTTCCATTGGATCCTTCCATGCTATGTAATTCGAGTTGCCATCCAGTGCATACTCAAGTCTCAAGCCATTGAACGCCATTGGTGAACTTTGAGGTGTGATAAGAATTCGATTTTGTACTTGCAATCAAGAACTTCAAACTTCGAATTTTCCCTTCTCAGTATGCTTTTCACAGCTCTGATCACCTTTTCTCTGATACCATGTAGAAATTCTCACTATAGATTAACCTGATTATGTAATAGACTAAAGCACAATACTTAATCTACTTCTACAATCAAACTTGTGGAAGCTTAATCAATTTGAGCAAGATCAAACAAAACACATATAACAGAGAAGAAGAATCAATACACATGAAACACAGAAGAATACTCTCGGGAAAGCCTCAGCTAAAAACCCTGCTATCTGTATTATCATACAAGTGGAAATATCTCAGGATTACACCAAGTTTTAACTCTCACAACTATCCATCTATCAGTACAATCCCTCTCTCTGCTCATAGACAGACTAGACAACTCATATGCCTCTCCCTCTGTCCTCCAAGCCTCCTATTTCCTTGCGCTGTTTTCCTTGGGTGCTGCAGTTGTAACTTTGTGTGACACTAATCTCACACACTGCTCCAACACACTGTAAAACTGCGCAAATCTCAAGGTATGAATTCCTTCTACATGTAAGAGATTTTCTTATATGAGAATTCTCGCAACTGATAGTATACTGTCCTTGCCTTTAATCTCAACTGGGCCTTTGTCTGAACTGACATGCATGAGTTATTTATGAGAGAATATTTAGTTATTTGGAGTACACTAGTTTCATGCATGCATGCATTAATTGACTGAACTCACAATTAGTTCCTCAACCTGTTTGGAACTAATTTAACTGGACTTAACTCAGTTAACTGAGCTAACTAATTACAACTCAAATACAACTCATCCTTATCTCCTTAATTAAGGGATAACTTCCTAAATCAAAGGGATAACTATTGCATGACTTCACAAAGACTTCATGTTTGAATTTCTCCAACTAATTAAATCAAGATGAATTACTTAATTATTTTTCAAACAGTTGGTGAGACTAAATTCAAATTTTAATTCTCAATTTCAATTCAAGGAAAAATTAAAATTGGAATATTCTTGTTGCCACATTTCAACAACATGCAGTCCCAGAAGAAGTCTCAGACAATTATGGAGGAGCCACAATTGGGGAAGTGGGCAGAGGGATCACATGCAACCATACCTCCAGCTGTGAGGTGGGGTGATGTGAAGTGATAGTCTCAAGAAGGCTGAAATTGGGCAAGGTCCATTGAGAGGTTTATCTCATGGATCATACCTTGCTATGGGAGCCCAACGTACTTAGTAGCGGGAGGAATCAGTGGGATTGGTGCAGTCAAAGATCAAAATGACAGAGGCTAGAGCAGTCAGATACTGAAGAGCGCAGAGAAGGATTGACAACAGTGCAGAAAGGCTGAGTCAGCAAAAGCACAAAGTTTTCAGTTGACAGGGGAAATAGTAGTCAGAGACTTTGATGACAGATGCATCATACTTATTTAGGTTGGATGTTTTTTTGTTTTTGGAGTTGCTGGAGCAACAACACTAGAGAGAAGTGTTGCATGCAGAACATTCCAAAGGTTCAAGATCGGGATCATGTTGAATTCCTTTCTTGTTGAGAGGGAGTGTTGAAAATAGCAACAAGAAATGATAAAAATAAAATCCAGAATATTCCAATTTTAATTTGTCCTTGAATTAAAATTGTGAATTAAAATTCAAATTTAGTCTCACCAACTGCTTGGAATTAATTAATTAATTCATTATGGATTAATTAGTTGGATAAATTCAAGTTAGAATTCTTTCTGCAGTCATGCAACAATTATCCCTTAAATTAAGGATATTATCGCTTAATTAAGGAGATAAGATTGAGTTATATTTGAGTTGTAATTAGTTAACTTAATTTACTGAGTTAAGTCCAGTTAAATTAGTTCCAAAATGTTTGAGGAACTAATTGTGAAGTATCAGTTAGTTGATGCATGCATGCACTCAACCAGTGTACTCCAGATAACTGAAGATTCCCTCATCAGGAACTCATGCATGTCTAGTCTGAGAAATACCTAGTTGAGCTAAATGTAAAAGACAATGTACTATGAGTTGCATGTTTTCTCCTATAAAGGAAACTCATGCATGCAGTCAAGGAAAGGTTCCTTGAGGATTGCGCAGTTCTGTCAGGGTGTGAGATTAGTGTTCCACTTGGTAATAGGAGGATCACCCAGGAGAAACTGCGCAAGGAAATAAGAGCTTGGAGGGTAGAGGAGAAGGCTTGTGAGAAGCTTTGATTGCCTGTGAGCATCCAAGAGGATTGTACTGAGAGCTAGCTAGCTATGATAGCTAAGGATTTGTATAATTTTGATGTATTTCCACCTTGTATGATAATATAGATAGTGGGGTTTTTAGTTGAGGCTTTCCCATGAGTATTTTCTATGTTTCATGTGCATTGATTCTTCTTCTTCTGCTTATATGTGTTCAGCTCGATCATGCTCAATCTTTAAGCTTCTGAAAATTGATAGTAGAAGTAGATTATAGTATTTTGCTTTGGTATATTGCATTATCAGGTCAATCTACAGTCAAATTTTCTACAGAGATCTCAGAGGGAGATTTGTAGAGAATTTGCAGAATTTCTACAAGCCACTCATCATAAAAGACAACAAATCCATCCAGGTACACCTATTGTATGCCTTTGATAACGAGGAGGAAGGTCATATACCCCGGTGTTTGGGATATCCATAGTAAACCTCTCTAGGTTCCCCTCAATCTCAACTAAAGTCTCCACTGCAATAGGACCTGATCAATAGGAATTGGTTGTACACCACGCCTAGTTGTTCATAACATCATTGTTGGTCTAACTGGTCCCATATCTACATAATATTTACATAGTTAATTTTTGGCTCAAATATAAAAACATAGCAAAAAAAATCTTGAAAAGGAAAAAAACAACCAAAGTGAGAGTTTTACCTAGGCCACTCCATTGCATTCCTTCAGTAAGAGGCATATCTTGATCACCTTTAAAACATATACTTGCATATGGGTATTCCTAAACCATGAGGAGTTGCTAGCCCAACCATCTGAAAAATGTAGGAGTGAATCTAATCATTGAGCCACGAGGATCTCTTGGACCCATCATATCCATGGAAACATGTGGGCATAGTATGGGGATCATCTCCAAGGAAAATGATACTACAATTGAACCATATCGAAAGTGCTTCAGTTGTCCTGTCTTTGCTCTGGTGAGCTATGTTTGGTCAATTTAGTGTGTTCTAAATTGCTATTTAAAATGTCAATCCGAGATTCGTAAGCTGATGAAGTGAAGTGTACTATATGTACTAGATAACCATTTCCTTAATCTTTTGTCGTTTTTGAGTTTTTAGTTTATTTTTGGATTTACCTTTCCCTAATGTGTGATGGTGAAAATGAAAGTGAAGTATGGATGATAATGGTGATGGTGATTTCTACACTGATTTTTCTCAAACTTAAAAGTGCTCAAAAAGAAAGCTTTAAAACAACTGTAATGAAATCAATTCTTAAGAAAAACAGTGAACTAATGACAATGGCCCAGTATCCTTGCTGCTGAATGAAAAGAAAGTAAAAATTGAACTTAAAGCAACTCAAAGCAAATCAACTAATTCACACTACTTTAACTCTTCTGATCCTTTACCCTTCAGCTCAATCTACCTTGTGGGAAGCAATCATGAACAAGTCAAGCAATATGATATCTAAATGGCAAGAAATTAAATTGCATAAAAGAAACTAGTCACACTACTTCAACTCTTCTGATCCTTTACCCTTCAGCTCAATCTACCTTGTGGGAAGCAATCATGAATAAGTTTAAGCAATATGATAACTAAATCACACTACAATGAGTAATATTTTGATTTCTTACTAATAGAGTCACTTGACTATAGAAAGAAACCATAAATTGATGAGCAGTATGATATCTAAATAACAGAAAAAACAAATAAGCAAATCACAACTTGAAAAAGACAGTGCTGGAATTAAACTTCAGAAAATGAAAGTTAGCAGGAAGGACAAGATGATCTCATATGTCAATAGTTATCAAAAAGATGAAAATTTGCCCGGGCTGCCTAAGAAAACCTGCAGAAAAACATTGATCAGCTGACAGCTACAAGAAAGCAGAAGTGAAAGTATAAATAGCAGTGAATTAAGAAGCATCAAAACAGCGTGTTATGTACAAGCTAAAGATTATGAAAGCAGAACATAATAAAACCAAATGAAAACTTTACAAGGCTTCAGCACGCAGGGGCCCTCTGCCACTTCAGCCAGTCAACGAGTAGTCACACGAATGAACTCAGAAAAGTCTTCTCATGTATTAAAGCAGCAACATATATAAAACAGTGGGGTGATAACAACAACAGTTCGGAAAATTACATATCCAAAAGCTTTTTCACAGCGTTCATCAACGCGTTATTTATAATGAAAAAGTGCTGAACTAACTAACTGAATCATACGCTATTAACTGTGTTGCCAAAGACACATAGATCCCTTCAGTCGAGATCTAGCGTAACTGTCATCATGTCTATTAAATCTTCGGAGTGGTAGCTGTTGGATTCAGGTTACGATGATGATCTCCAGGTGTGCCGGTGTCTTCGTGGGCAGAGGACTGTGCCACGTAAACGTTCACGTGCCCAAAACAGAGACGTGCCACCGCTGAACTCCTTGGTTGGCTTTGCCTTTGACCCTCGTTGACCGTGACCTTCCATGGATGATTTGGCTGATTTGAAGCGACACGTTCCATGTATCCGTCACATGTAGCTTGCCCATGTAGCTTGTTTCTTCATAGGACACCTGTAGCATAGCTTTTAACAAAATAGCTGCGGAATCTTGTGCTGGCTGCGGAAACCTGTGTTGGCTGCAGAAACTGAGAAGTTTCCGCAGCTGCATGAACAAAAACTAAACCAAACAACAGTCATAAGCATAGTCAGAAAACCATGTAAAAAGCTCTTTTTAAACTACAATGCAATGATTTAACAGCTGGGTGGATGAAATAAGTGGAAAAAGAAGGTTGAGAGGGTGTATAGGAAGGTGCAGGTTTGAGGCTCAACAAGCTGTCCTTTTAAATTGGCTAGAACCTCTTCACACCAATTGAATACGGTAGGGTGTATGCACCCTAATGTAATTTGCATTTGTGCCTTTATAGCTAGGTAAAGCGTTGAACTTATGCATAAGCAAGCAATGGTAAATGCGATGGTCCTCAGTGGAAGTTCTCTTATGTCCTTAATTTTAATTCTTCCACTGATTAGTTGGGATCCACAGATACAATACTTGCTTAGGTAATAATCTTTTGGTTCACAGCCCTGCCCTAGGGCTGGATAGTGAAATATTGATTCCTCGGCATGAGAGCCCTGTCAGAAAATAATTATCCTTGACATCAATGCTTAGTGTGTGATCAATAATCTTAAAGCATTGTTCCTTGATATTCCAATCTCTCGTTAACCATGTCAGCATATCTATATGGGCCCTCATGCTCGGAATCTAGAATTTTTTTGCCAGAAAATATTTCCTAAGTGCTTGCATTGTTGTTGGATCATCTGCTACCTCAACATATTGGGCTTCATGTTCTCTCTCTCTCCATTCCATTTTGACAAGAAAAAAGACTGCAACGAATGAGGAAAATGTGTTAGATAAAAGCGATCAAAATATTGGGAGAAATTTTTGAGCATTTTAATTATTTTTTGGATGCTCTCACGACCTTGTGCAATTTTCATTAAGAAACAAAGCACATCCATACATTTTTCTTCAGGCAGAGTGCACAAGTCGCACTTTCTCGTATTGGGAGAGCAAGGTCTGTGCACCTCTCAATACAAGATAAGTGTGATAGCCCGGAGGCGCACTCTTTAGTTTTAAAACACGAAAGAAACTAAAAAAACCACCAAAAATGGATAATAAAAACCGTGAATGTCAAGAATAGGGACATACCTCTTACCTGGAGAAGACGATACTCGAAATGGTCCACCAGATCAATCACAATCTGCTCCAGAAGATTTGGAAGAAAATGCACGCTCAAGAGATCTAAAATGGTTAAAAATTATGTACTTTTTGACTTTTTATGAGCAATTTATGCCTATTAAATAATATTTTTTTTCATATAGCTTTAAAATTTCAAATATTTTAAATAATTTTCACTAATTTTGACCATTTATTATGATTTTGAGACTCAATGTGCAAAATATAAACTTATTTTTTGAAAACAAATCATTTTGGTGACAAGTATACTTTTATCACTTTTTTAGACTCTTTAAACTTACAAAAAAGTGAAATCTTGGAGTTATATTTAAGCTCTTTTCTAACTCTTCAAACATGAAAATATTGTCAAAGTACACTTGTTTATTTTGAACTCATACAAGTAAATGAAAGGGTGTCTACCTAGTATAAGTTTACCCCTTTTATGGACCAAGTATACAAGTTACGAAAAATGTATACTTTAGTCGATCATGGCTAAAAGATTTCTCTCCTACATTATTTTACCCTTTTCCATGCTTGAGAGACTAAATTTATGAAAAAAGACATTTTGGAGTTTACATAATTTTTTCCCCTAACTCCCTAAACATGAAAACACTGAGCCTCACTTTCTTTGGGCTCATTAAAACTTTACATTAAAAGAACAACATGACTTTTCTTTTTGCCTCTTTTTAAACTCTTAAAATATGAAAAGGAGTTGAGTTACCCCGATATTGGACTCGTAAATTTAAAAATATAGGACTCGTTAATTATGATGAGACCAAACCACTCCTTCCTAGGGTTCGTTAAAAATACTTCGAAGGACTCATCCAAAGGATGAGCTTGTAGGAAAAACATATGTTATCCTCCTCAAGCTTGCATAAAATAAATATGTACTTGCCAGTAATGGTGGCGGAAAACGGGAAAGAAACATTTATTTTTTGGGTTGTGAAAAGGCAGTATGTCGCTCTTGAACATGGCATTCTGTCACTTTTGTGTCTGGGTTGGGAAATCCATTTGCCTCTTAGTCGATCATACCTCATCAAAAGTCTTCAAAATGATTCTTGATCGTATTTTTTGAGTCAAATGTTGCCAAGTCAAAATTTTGTGTTGACAATATGTTCAAGAGAAGTCGAAATTTAGTCAAAATTACCTTGCAAATCATAACCTTTAATCGTGTCGGCCATCCCTAAGTTGATCCTGAATCACTCCAAATTTGTTGTTTAAAACTTGACATGGGTTTCATGTCGTAGGCTGTATTGTGATAGAACGCTTCCTATCAACTTCAACTCATTATCTAGAAGTTGATATATAAACCTCCTTTAATACCTTGCACCCTGCATGCCGCAATGGTAGGTTTCTCCCTTTTGATGATAGGCTTTCATTATTGACCTTCGATCAAATGATTCTATGGGTGTTCGACTTCATGATATTTATTCACACCTCGTAGATTGTATTGGAGTACCTTGAGAACCATTTTCAATATTGGTGGTTTCTCTCACACCTATTAACGATTCACATCATTGATCGGTATTCAGGTGGTTTCTACCATGTTTGAATTCGAGACATTCACTCTCAAGGTTAGATTTGTACCATGGGTCGTTAGAGATGGAGACCAAGACCCTGGCTCTAGTTGCATCCATCCAGGTTGTGTGGAGTTTTTAAACATTCTTTATTGTAAATACAAATCTATATTTGATGGCTGCATCCATACTAAGTCTATTATTGACATGGATCTTTGTACATTTCCATACTTGTTATTTGAGATACTTATACTCTGAGTATGGGAATGCCTACCTCAGTGATGATTATATGAAGATATTGTATTGTAATCCTTGATTGTTTGTTTCACGTCTCCAACCAATTGGATTCTAATCCAATTTTGTTCATGATAAAGCGCTTTAGTCCTCAAACACCTATTTTGACTTTGCATTTTCGCGGGCAATTTGTTACATGTAATTTTGCCACCATTAGGCAAATGACCGCAAATTTGGATCTCTCACTATCCAATGAACTCTTGCAAGGAATCCCCTACATTGTTGGAAGAAAAACCATTCTAAAAACAACAAGAATCCCATATTACATTGCTAAAAATCCTATTATCAAGCAGTGTTGCACTTTTCCTAACGACTCTCTGCGCAAACACAATTTTAATGATTGTACCATGCGCAAACTGTCACTCTGTTTTCCAAAAAAAAAGGTGACAACCTTTTAATGTAGGTAAAAATAAAAATCAATTTATAGAAGCCTTGTTGGGGAATATTATACCAACAAGAAGGACTTGAGCCCCTACCTATTTGAGCCTCATCCCATGGTTCATGAATCTATTCCCTCTCATTATGGAAACATAATATCCATATTTGTGGATTTGATCCTTAGAAAGATGATATCTAATCCTCTCCTCTTGTCTTATAAATTCACTACAGACCAGAGGGGAAGGGGTTGAATTTTGATGTAAACTTATGCTGTCAATTTGAGGTTGGAAGCTTGTCACTTAAGGGAGGATTGGAGACTATTGGAAGGAGATTTTCCAACATCAAGGCTAGGTTGTATCTCTCCTTTTCATTTAATTATAATACAAAATAATATTTCTTTCTCACTATATTCTCCATTGCATTTGATATATAAGATGTTCAATTTCGTTGTCCATTGGTTATGATATTAGGTATTAGTGTCCTTGATCACTAGTATAGGTTACATTGAATCATTTATATGATATGAATTTGATACTTTGTTTGTTAGTGTGTTTGCATGTTTGAATTATGAGCATTGAAAGGTTGTATCAAATCATAGCAAGGATCTTCAACAAGCATTTCAATTAAAAGGTATGGATGCTATAAACCATTACTCTTGTTTATGATTAAATAAAGATGAATCTCGAGAGAGATTTAGTGGTTTTTTTTGCTTGTTACTAGATTCAATCATTGAGTTTAAGGAGATCTTGTCTTGTTCACAACATGAGATTTGTTCGCCTAACACTCACTAGCTGAATTCATATACTTCACTGCAATGAAGTGAGTTGGCTTACTTTGCCTGTCAACCAAAACCATGATGGAATCATGCTGTCTCAATGTCCTCGGAAAAAAATGTAATGAAGTACATGGAAATGACATCCCATTTCCATTCTGGAATTGGAATAGGTTGCAATAAATCAGTTGGATACTTGCATTCAACTTTCACCTACTGACAGTCCAAGCATCTTGCAACAAATCCAACCACCTCTTTCTTCAAATTTGGTCAATGATAGAACTTATTAACAACTTTCAAAGTCTTATGGTATCCTAGGTGGCTTGAATATGGCTTGACATGAAACTCCCTCAAGATAAGCCTCTTGAGATCTCTACTATTTGGCACATAAATCATGTTCCCAAATCTTACCAAGCCATCTATTACTAGGTGATACACCTCATATCTACCACTTTCACCCTGCTACTACAATATCTGATTCAATAACTGTTACTTCTCATCATGTTTTCTTGCCTACAAGATCCGCTCCTAAAAATATGTCCCATAAGAGATCACAATTGAAATATGGTTCACCTGCACTCTCCTACTAAGAGCATATGCAACCCTGTTCTCCTTGCCCTTAATGTACATGATCTCAAAGTCAAACTCACTAAGGTTAGCCAACCATCTAGCTTTCTTGACATTCAAATTAGGTTGGTCAAACAAGTACCTCAGTCCACTATGATCACTCATCAAAACAAACCTCCTGCTAAGGAGATAATTTCTCCACATCTTCAATGCATGAATGATCGCTGCCAACTCAAGATCATGAGTCACATAGTTCTGATCATGCGCATTCAACTTCCTTGACTCATAGAAAATTACCTACCCTTATTACATCAGGACTCCAACAAGTACTTCCTTACATGTATCTGTACAAACCTCAAACTCCTTATCGGGATCTATAATATTCAAGACCAGAGCATTTGTAACCAAATGGTTCAACTACTCAAAACTAGTTGCACACTCCTTAGTCCATTCAAATTTCTTCCCTTTCCTTTGCAAAGATGTGATAGGATAGCCAATCTTTGAGAATTTCTTGACGAACTGCTTGTACTAACCTTCTAGTCCCATGAATGATCTGAACTCATCAACATTCCTAGGAGTTGGCCACTCCATGATACCTTTAATGTTTTCCGAATCCACTACCATTGCTTCCTTGGAAAATACATCTACCAAGTAATGAATTTGAGTCTAAAACAAATGACACTTGTTGAGCATAGCATACAATTTATGATCTCTCAACAACCTCAATACTTGTTTCAAATGATTTTCCATATCCATTGCATTCATGGTAATTTGGAGATTAAAGTTTTGAATCCACAACTGTGGTTCATCTTCATGATACAAAGGATACTACTTCCAGATGCTCTGCATGCTCTTCCTCATTCTTTGAACATACCAATATGTCATCAACAAAGGCTATTACAAAATTATCCATATAGGGCGCAACACATTGTCGATCAAACACATGAAGGTGGCTAGAGCATTGGTAAGACCAAAAGGAAACACCACAAACTCATAGTTCCCATACCTTGTACAAAATGAAGTCTTGTAGATGTCTTCTTCTTTGATGCGCACTTGATGACATCCTGATCTAAGATCAAGCTTTGAAAACACTGCAACTCCCTTTAGCTGATCAAACAAGTCATCAATCCGCGAAAATGGATACCTATTCTTAATAGTCACTTTATTCAACTTCCTATAATTAATGCACCACCTGAGAGTAACATCCTTCTTCCTTAGAAATAATATTGGTGTTGTCATTAACTATAAAATGTGTTTTCAGTCTCCCAAAGTGCAAAAGAGTAGTAAGGTTTATAGCCATATAACAAGCCACATAAGCTCTCAAAGCTAAATCAAACCCTCTTCATTGGATAGGTCTCAGAATAAGCTCTCTAACGGTATATGCAACTCCTCAAATGGACCCCAGGATCAAAAGATATGGCCTGTTAAAGATGAGGGTTTTTGTCAACTTTGAAACAATGAAAGAATCACAAATTGGAGGTTTGGGAACATATCGCGAATCACAAATCGGTGGTTCCAGGAATATCGATGAGGAAATTAGAGGTTTGGGGTAAAACTAGTGATCACCGATATCGCAAATCAATGATCGATAGGTCTAGGCATATCAGCGATTGATAGGTCCAATGGACCACTCTTAAGAAGTTGCGGGAGGAATACACTGATGGTGTTAAAACATCGAGAGGGCTGAAAACAATTTAACAAAGGTTTGCAGTGAAAAAACAAGGGCAGGCGGACCCTTTCTCTCTCCTCTAGGGGGCCACATGGAAGATCACTATTGGAGCCGATAAAGACATTGTGGCGTCGACGCCACCATGATGTGGCAATACAAAGGACACGTGGCACACAGATCTGGAATTTTCAAGGGTCCAAAGAGAGCATATCTGAGTGACACGTGTCACCACTCAGTAAGTTCCATGTGGCAATGATGAAATCACATCGGCAATCACAAATTGGAGGTTGAGGCTTATCGGCACTTTGTGATGCAGTGCACACACAAGAAAGTGCGATAAAGGGGCTTCGAGACAGGGCTTGGACCACAATCATATAAAAAGTTAAAAGAACCAAGTGCTAAGCATGGAGGGTGATCGATGGTCAGTGATCAGCAGTTGTGTTGTGCATAAAAAAGGATCACCGATTGCGAACCACCGATAAAGGGGATGGTCCACGATCACATAAAGGGCCGAGGAACCAAGGGCTGAGCACTAAAGGGCTATCACAATCAGAGGTCGCAAACATGTTGCGGCTCCAATGTAAAAGTCCCGACTAGACACCCTGATTGCGATCTGTCGGCTGGGGAGCTTCGATATAAATGCTGAGCCCTAGGTCATAGCCCACGGTCCTATTATGAATAAATACCGAAAGGGGCTAAACCAAAGGGGTCTAAGGAGCATCATGACTCACTATTTGTGACGTCCTCTAGAATAAAAATCCTGATACAATGATGCCTCGATAACGTGGTACAGTGATTTAAAGTTGGATGAGTTGGCAATTGAGACTTTGAATAGAGGTATGAAGCAGTTAGAAAGAGATATGGGATAATCCTATGGAAGCCTCTACAATAAGAAACCAAGGACAAAAATCGAATCAGAAATGAATTTGATTGCTTCGCTACATGTCTTCAGAGAGTAAATGGAGGTATGGGACTCAGGAACAATTAATGGCTCAACATGGGGCTTCACTCAGATACACAATGAAGGAGTTCCAGGACATTCTCCACTTCTACTCTGTAATAGGAAACTCACAGTCGATCCACTCCCTGCTCTGGAGAACGAACGATTTAGGCAGTTAAGGTGAAAGCGACAGAAACTGGCCAAGCAATAGGAGGGACACATTGTGGTAGAGATGTGGTCTAATCAGGGGCCTTCACAGGAACTGCATGATGATATTTTCCTCCATCATCATTCAATTTCCTCTTTTCTATTTTTTTGTAATTTCTTTTATTCTGTAGTTTCTATATTTCCAAGAACAGAATCAAATATGAGGAAATCAGTTTGGGAAGTAGAGCTATCGTAGGCCTAGACAACTATCCCTTGGCTAAGATATTTTGTAAATGTGGATTCAAAGGCACCCTTCCCTGTATAAATAAGGGGGAGAAACACTTAATATAGGGTTCTAGAATTTTGCACCCACAGTGATCCAAATTTTGTGATTCGACTTGGGTTCTAATTGGTTGTTCATCAGGGACTAAAATGATACATTGCTGAATGTTATGGATTGGTTATTTGGACCCTCCAAGTATTAATGAAACCATTATGGTGATTCCAAGCATATCAATGCGCAATATGTTTCCTCTTTGTAAATCTCATTTCATTTGTATTTTCCTTTCTTTGAAATAGTGTACTGAAGCAGTCGGTTTCTCTCTGATTCATGAATTTATCTAGGCTGTTAAATAAGAAAACAACCCCTGCATTTAAGATAGAGTTAGTTCTATTAGTCTGTAACCTGCAATACCTGTGTACAAGACATATTTACTTATGTTATTCGATTAACCTGCAGTACCTGTGTGAGCCCATATTTACTCATGCTATTTGGAGATAAAGGCACCCATGATATATCTGACATGAAACCTTAATTAGCGCTCCGCTATTTCTACCTTTCAACCTCCACCCTCTTCCATATTTCTGCTAGAACATTGTTTCTTAGGATTTTATTTGTTTACAGCCCTACGCATTTGTTTCCCTCCTTTCTCTCCTCTTCTCCACCTTTACTACAACCTCAATATTAAGCTGCTCATTGTTATGTGCCAGCCACCAGAACCAGACATTCCTCCTAGAGATCAACCCGATTTACCCCCTGAGCATTTGGATCCATGTATTGGCTTGAGTTTACCTTCATAAAGGCTTATTGAACCAAGCCCCCTTTTATCCTCTTTTTCCAACTACGTGAAAATTGGAGTGTAACCGAAAGCCCCTCTTGAAAATATTCCATGCACTCCTCTATCTAAGATGTCCTAGGCACTGGTCTATAATCAACCTAGACATTGTCTCTAGGAAGCTTTCTATGTCTCCCGAAGCACTTGTTCTACGGGTGCCAGAAAAAGCGACAATGACTAGTGCACCCCAAGGAGATACACTTGGCCTAATGTATCCCTTATCAAGCATTTCCTTAAGCTGTAACTTTAGTTCCACCAATTTCAGAGTGCTCATTCTGTACGACGCCTTAGATCCTGGCATTGCTCCTGACATCAACTAAATAGAAAGTCCACCTCTCCATGAGGGGGAAAATATGAATCTCTGCAGGAAACACATCCTGAAACTACTGCAAAACATGACACTTCTTCAATATTTCATCATCCTCATCCTCCTTCTCTTTGTCACTAGAAATATGAACTGCGAAGAATACACATCCATTCCTATTACTGCGGTTTGCCTGCATAGTTGTAACCATTCTCACTGATACAGGCTTCTTATTTCCATGCACGATTCTCCTTTCCCCATCATCATCTAGGAATTCAATGGCCTTGGCATAGTAGTCTACCTTGGTCTTGTGAAGGAAAATCCAATCCATGCCTAAAAACATGCTATATGATCCCAAAGGAAGCACATTTATATGTGTTGATGTAGACATACCATTAAGCTCAAATGCACAAGATCTCACCCAATGATGAACTCTTCTCTTGGTTCATGTAGCCAACTGCACAAACCAATATTCTACATGCACTTCTTTACTCAACCAACATCGATCCACCGGGTCATGACTAATATAGCTTTAATTAGATACAAGATCAATCAAAATAGAAACAACTTGATCACAAAGCTTACCTTCCATCTTGATAATAATTGCCTAATGATCTACCTACTTATTATCCACCACTACATAAATCCGGGGTATACTCTGACCAACATCTCCAACTGTCTATGCCTCTCGAGCATTGTAAATTTAAGGTTTTCCACCTTGGTGTGATGGAGAATATCTCTTGTGATTCTCTCCGCTACAATTCCAACACTTCTAAGGTTTCCTTCCATCACCTTTATTCTGTTGCTCCTCAGGATGAGACCCGTGTCCTCTCTTAGTTGCATTGAACTTCTTATGAGGTCCCACATTCTCCTTGTCACTTGCATCCTAAGATCTTCTTCGCTTCTTAGGCCATTTTACTTTTGTCTTCTCATTACCTTTCCAGTCATGCTTGAACTCAGGCTTGTGCTCAGAATGCTCATAACAATGCTTCAACTTCCCAATGACTTTGTCCAATGACCGAGGTTCATCATACTCAATAAAATCTTTGAATCCTAAAGGAAATCCATTGATGAACCTTTGGACCTTTGTTTTCTCATCCTTGAGGTAGGGCACATACCTCAACAACTAAAGAAACTTGGTTGTGTACTCTTCATGTGTCAAGGAACCCATCTTAAGATCATATAATTCCTTGTCCTTCCCATCATAATATTTTTCATACAAGTACTTATTCCTGAAGAGTATTTAAAACTTTTGCCAACTCAGCTCCTCTTCCCTGATGCCTCTCACATTCTAAACATCTTGCCACCAGATATCTGCTTTTCCTTGAGACTGAATATAACTATCTCGGCTTTCATGTTCTTTGAATAGTCATGAAATTTAAAAAACTTATTCATCCCAAGAAGACATGCTTTTTCATATTTTGATTTCTTCACTTCCCCATCAAAATTAGGAGGCTTGACTTTCTTGAAATCATTTGGAAAGTACCCCCTCTCACTCCTCCTATAACTATGTTGCTGATAATGATGATGATGTCTCTCAGAATCAGAGGTAGAATAAAATCCATGAGTGCTAGCCTGCTTTTCAGGTGTATCAAAAGATCTACCACCTCTAATTGTATCATCTCTTTCCATCATGTGTCTTCTTTGAGACCTGCTACCATATGCCCCATTGGTTTTCTCCTCTAGTCTATCTCCATGAATGTTCCCTTGCTGTCCTAACTTATTCAAATATATAAGGCTCTGAAGAATCATTGCATTTACTTCTACTTGCTTTTCCTGAGCTCTAGTAAGTGTTTCCTATGCCTCAATCAATCTAATATTATCTGCATTAAAACTTTGAATATCTCCCCTTAAACTCCTCAACGTATCTACTAGATTAGGAGAATACTCTTCTCCTTGCTGCTCAACTGACCTTTCCCATTCCACTGATTTCACATCAGGCATATAAGGTGAGCCATGTGAACTGTAGTCCATTACTCTTCTCTTCATCTCTAATCTTCTATTTCCTGTAAACATGCCATGTTAGATAAACCAAATAGAAGACATAATCAAAATCATACCTCAGTGTATCACAAGGGATACTATCACATATTCACAACTCAATCTAGATTAGAAAAATACATATATATAACAACACATATCAACATCATGATGCATGCATGATGATAATACAAATGCACCAAAAATTTCACACATGATAATCATAGCTATTTTCATGGACCCTGAGGTCTAGTGCCACAGCCTTACTCTAATACCACTCTGTAACATTGGTATCAGAGGAAGGGTTGTAGGGAATGAAACTACTCCAATACCACCCTGTAACGCCTCCTCCCACATTTACCCACTTTTATAAGCTCTATAGGGTAACATGAGTTGAGACTTACTATGACATGACCTGACTTCCAAGTTCAAGTTATGGAAGTGGTGCCTACTATTCGGAGCTCTTACTGCGACCCATCAGGGACACTAGATCACTTAGGAGTCGGAAAAACACCCCTGGTGATCAATCCCTAAGTTAGAACTTCTTTCCATAATCTTTACCTCCCAATCACACCCTTGACACACTATGCGTGTGGTTAGAAGACTCCAACCACACCCACAAGCCTTCCTAAATGCGTTTATGAATGAAATCTTCCAGTTCTATGCATGTAGTGGTAAGATCTATGCCACTTTTTTAGGGTTGGCTTACATGCCACTGCCTAGAATTTCCCAGAATTTTCCAGAGTCAAGTCTCAGGTGATAACAAGTCTAAACAATCAACACTCAAGCAAGATATTTACCAAGAATGCTTAATACATTATACACATTTCATCAAACAAATAGTAAACATTGAAGCTACAGGTAATGAATGCATATATGATCATAAAATTCTAAACTTCATAAAAGAATTATCAAGAAGGTCAAATGCCCTATCAAGGTAGCTGCAATAACACTTGTTAGCCTATACATTCATCAACCATTAATTAACTTATAAATCATGAAAAATATCCATAGAAATAGAACATCATATAACCATGCATATAACCAAATTATAACCAACATAGAATCCATGACAAACCAACCATAAGATAACCATAATAATCACTACAAGTGCTCATCAATCACAATAAGAAAATAACTTATATTAACATATGCAAAAGCCAACCAAGTCAGGGACTTCCACATACCACCCCATCATAGATTGGGTTGAACCAAGTTTCTCTTTTAGTCAATCACCCTCGTGCCATATTCCAAGCATGAATGTGGGATCATATGGGTTAAACCAAAATAGAAGGGTTTCTAGATGCCAAACCACCTCAACCCTCAACCGTAGTGATTTCACCTAATTGGTCCGGAAACCACTAACATCAAAACAAGCTTGGATTCCTCCAACTTCCTTCACTATCTCTAGAGGAATTTTCCTATCTCCACCCATCTGTCAAGGGCTTCATGAGAAATCCCATCTCCACCCTTGAACCTTGTGAATTTCCCAGTGACCACCTCAACTAGGATCCAAGTCTACTGACCATCCAAAGCTAAATCAAATAGAGAACCACTACATCATGGCTAACTATGAAATGTCAAGGCAAGACTAAAACCACTATCAATCCAGGCAAATCCCATGCCAATGACAAAAAAATAACCAAATAACCACATGAATGTACCATGCATCCAAACCTTAGGAAGGAAATTACACATGCAACCTATTACCTGCAATGAACTCCATCTGTAGCTGCTGATCCAACCTTGTTTTCCACTGTCCTCAAATTCCTTGCTTGTTATTTGCTTGCTTCTATCCAAGGCCAAGTGAATGCTAGAATTATCCAAGAATGCTCTAAGTATCCAAGAGTGTAAGAGTATGGAATTAGAGAGCCAAAAGATAAATTGGAAAAATTTGTAATGACCAAAAAGTTGTGAACTATTTCTCTGATGCGTTTTTATCATTGATGTCTAGTCTCTTCCTTTATTTTTTCCCTTTTTATTCATTTCCTCTAATTTCTCTCTAATTTCCCTTGCATGCATATTTGGGTCCCTTCATCTTCATTTTCTCATATTTTCCTTTATTTCCTTAATTAAATGCCATTTATTGCCTCTTTGCCTTTTCCAATGCCATTTCCAATTTCCATAGCCATTAATAAACCACAAGTGATGTCCACTATAATGTTTTCCCACCATTTAGCTTGGAGTACATGTCCCATGACCTTGGTATTATTTTATTTACATGGAAAATCAACTAGGGGCTGTTACAGATAACCCTTCTAATGGGTGGACGATGGAAGTTGGTCGATCTAGCTTAGGTTCCAGTCTTAGAACCCTGGCCACTGGGAGACCATCCATCGCCAAATTTTGTAATTTACTAACTTTGTAGCGAGCGAAATCGTGAAGGAGTGTTCACTCCAACATGACATGGAACCTACTCTCCACTACGTAAGAACTTGTGGACCCCGTTGTGGTGATGTTAGTGGGTCATGTGAGCTTTGTGGAGGTCATGTGGGTATTATAATGACATGGCATTTTTTAATAGGCCAACTTCTAACAAGCATAACTTTTGATCCGTGACTCAGATTGAGATAACGTTTATATCACTAGAAATATATCGAAGAGATAATCACAATGGTGGTATTGAAATTAAAATTTGTGAACTTTCAAAAATGAGGTTTTGGCAATCCCATCTTCATAATAGACCTTGGAGATCAGGTCAAACATGCAACACTTCCACGTCTTAGGATCGATAGAGGGTGGGAGGTGTTACAAGGGAGATTAAATTGTTGGCTCATATCTCTCCATTAAATTCTTCCTCAGTGTAGATTCCTAGGTTTCTCTGGCGATACTACATATAATCAATGACAATTATGGATAAGAGACTTTCCTTTTTCTCCATGCTAGTGAGAAGGATCACACAATTTCTCAGTTATGAGTTGTTTCTCCCCCACAAGTGTTGTTGAGCCCAAAAATACTGTCCTCGAGCCCCATTGAGATCCAAGAGGTGTACTTATTCAAAGAGAGAAAAGGTTTCAATGTGGTGGGGAAAGACCTGGATCTTGGGGAAATTTCACCAATGTTGGGCACAAAATTGGTGTATGGTACATTGTTAATGACCATTTTTGTTTAGCATAAACACCAAATTTGGCATAATACACCCAACTTATATTTCATTTTTCTCAATTTATCTTTATTTTGGTTTGAAAATATGTGAAAAAGGTATCCAAGTCATCCTTTTTCTAAATGATGAAGTTTTGATATGGGGTCCCCAAGCTAATCTGGATGCCATGACTGAGTTCTTCCTTAGGAAACTAATTAGATGGAGGGACATAAGGGCTAGTGCGACCATTATTGCTAAAAGACTTGATATATTTCTAATGGCAGAGGACCTAGTGAGTTCCCTTCCTTCGTTTATACAATGTATTGGCATTGGGGGTATCTTAGATCATCTACCAATATTCATGGAACTAAATGGTGGTAGTCGGAAGCCTGATAGTCCTTTTAAATTTAACCATTTTTGGCTCATTGAAAAAAGTTTCACGCAATTGGTTAAGGATTTATGGAGCCCATATAACCTGGATATTTATACTTCGGTGGCTCAACAATTTGTGGAAAATCTTAAAAAATAAATGAGGGCTACAACCTAGTGGTCTACATAGAAAAATGCTCGAGAAGAGGTGAAATTGAAGTCAGTTGAGGGGGAATGGCCCGGTTGGAGGCCCTTGAGGGTAGAGGATAAAAATCTACTGAATCAAAACGAATGATTATGGAGCTAGAGGAAAAATAAGAAGAATATTATGGAAGATAGGGAGGAATAATGGAGACTTAAGAGTCGAGTTGTATGGCTAAATATGTTCAAATCCCTAGAAGAAACCACCATTGCTAAGGTGATTCTCTTGGCTCAATCCTTCCCCCATTTTGCAAGAGGAAGACAATCAGGACCTAATGGAACCTATATCAGTTGGGGAATTAGAAGTAGCCCTTAAAGGTATGCATAAAGACAAGACTCCAGGGTCGAATAGGTGGACTGTAGAATTTTTCTGGGGTTTCTTTAAATTATTAGGAAATGAACTATTGCGGGTTATTAAGGACTCTAGAACAAATGGTAGAATCTTTGACCCTACCAACACCACCTTAATTTCCCTCATCCCTATGCTTAATGATCCTCAATCATTTGATGAATACATGCCCATTTCATTGTGCAATTATGTTTACAAAATAATTGCAAAAATCATTGCTAACCTTCTTAGACCAATCCTTTCCAAAAATATTTTCAAAGAAAATTGGATTTTTGGAAGGGCGTCAAATACACGAGGCCATTGGAGTGGCTTAGGAGGGCCTCCATAACATCAAGATGCAGAAGTTAAAAAGGGTGGTTGCAAAAATTGACCTCTCCAAAGCATATTATAGGGTTAGTTGGGTCTACCTTCAGATGATTCTCACTCATCTTGGATTTGAGGTTCCCTTTATAAATTGTGTCATGAGCCGTGTCATCTTTTACTTTTGCCTTATTGATAAACGAATTGGCTTCCCCATTTTTTCATGCACAAAGGGGTTTGAGGCAGGGGTTTCCACTATCCCCCCTCCTCTTCCTTTTGGTTGCTAAAGGTCTAATAAAACTCTTGCTGGAAACCAAGAAGAGGGGAGACCTCAAGGGGACCGAGGTTGTAAATAATATGTTCATTACACACCTACTCTTTGTTGATGATGCCCATATCTTCTATAATGGGTCTCATCAAGACTTGGATTCTATTAAAGAGACCCTCATTCTTTTTCAGAAGGCCATTGGTATTATCATCAACATCCAAAATTCCACCCTCTCTCAATCAAGAATGTCAAGGGGAGAAGTCAGAAGGGCAATGCACATCTTCCCTTATACTGTTAAATCCATGCAAGAAAGAGGATTGGAATTAGCTGGTTGATAAGATTGAAAACAGGCTAAAACATTGGAGCTTCAAATGGTTGTCCCAAGTTAGTAAATTGATTATGAGTAAATCTGTTCTGGAAGCCATCCCAGTCTATTAGATGGTCCTCACCTAGGTCCCTAAATGAGTCATTGAGGTCGTTTAGAAACTTTGTAGTCAATTTCTTTGGGCTAGATCCAAATATGAAGTGGTCTTACCTTGGGTTCTTTGGGACGACATAACTCTCCCCAAGGCCTTAGGTGTTTGGGGTTTAAAAGACCTTAAACTATTTGCAAAAGCTCTAGCTTCCAAGGTTAGTTGGAGAATTGTTTTTTACAGAAAGCCTCTGGACCATGGAGGTTTACAGGAAATATATTTTCCCCATGTCTTCGAATGAATTGATTAGGCTGTCAGATAAGATATTGCAAAATCAATCCACTATATGGAAAGTTGTAATCGCCTCTTTGGATGTGATTGGAAAAGGGTTAGCTTAGAATATTGGTAACGAAAACCATCTGAGGGTTGGGATGGGCCCTTGGTTGGGTTTTTCTGGAAATTACAATATCCCTATGGAGATGGTATAACTTCTAAACGATCATGGGATAATATTTTGTAGTCATATTGTGGATGATACACACACTACAATATTGTCTCAGGAATGGAATTCTACAACTTAGTTACACTTAGAAGATGAATATGTTCTCCTCTGTAATGAATAAATCAACTCTGTTAAGCAGTCTCATGTGAGAATTAGGGACAGGGAAGACATTCTTTGCATGATACATTCTCTTATAGGGACCTATACTCAAAAGGCAGGATATAGCTATCAAATTGATGATAGATTACGATATCATCAAGAATGGTGGTGGAAGCAAATTTGGAAGCTTGCATGCCTTGCAAAAGCCAAACTATTTCGCTGGTGTATAATCAGAAACAAAGTCCCTACTTGGGAAAATTTACAAAAAATATATAAAGAGGGTCTTAATTGGTGTATCTTATGCAAGAATGTAGAGGAAACAACCACACACCTATTTTTGTAGTGCCCATTCACCCTTTGTGTGTGGGACAAATCCAAACAAATGCTTGGTTGTACTTTACAATGTGGGGGGATGGTTTCTTGGATGCTTGGAGGTCCTAGAGGGAAGTTGTTAGAGATGTGGCATGGAGGAATATCCAACCTTTAATTTTCTTGGGGGTATGTCTTGCCTGGAACAAACGAATTTTCAAGGACAAGGATTTTGCACCAGATATCTTGTTAATTGAAACCAGAGCAATCTTTTCACTTCTTCCCTCAAAGGAACCACATCATGCCCATAGGGCCATGGATGAAGAAGAAAGAAATAAGTAGATTCATTGGTCATATTTTGATGGGGCCCCAAATGAGGATGGATCGTGCGAAGGAGGATTGATTTTATATCTCAATGAACACCATTTCTTGAAGTCCAGAATTGGTTTAGGCCACGGATCGAACAACTATGGCGAACTGCTCTCATTAAATATTTTGATGTGTTGGGATCAAGAACATAACCACCAATCCTTATAGAAAATTATGGATTCACTAAATGCCATTAATTGGTTTAATGGTACACATAGATTTCACAATCACACACTTCTACCTATTCTTGAAGAAGTATTGCAGCTTAAACGTCTGTTGGAATTTATTTCATGCTATCATAAATAGAAGGAGAGAAAATAAGAAGTTGATATCCTTTATAAGGAGGGTACTAGACAACATTTGGGCTCTTGGAAGGTTTTAGAACATACTAATGGATAGATCTAGGAGTACCAACATCAACCTTTTTATGCAAATTAAACTCATAGCAGTGCAATTGCAATTTTTTGATCCTCTTTAGCAACATTTTTTTTTTTTTTTTACTCAGCAGTCTTGTTATCAATGATATGATCAACAAACATTTTCAGCTATGTTAGTTATGCTTATGATTGTTTGTCTTTTTGATATGATGGTAGTTATTTGATGGATTATCTCATGCATTTTTTGGATTATTATTTTTGATGATTGGGCTCTCTCTTATATTGTAGTGTGGGCCCTATTTATTTGATGTATATGATACTATGAGAAAGTTGGGAGGAATGCTTGGAAATGAATCTGCTTAAATAAATTTTTATTATGTTAATAGAAAGTTACAATTTTTTCTTTGGAAAAAAAATTCTGAATTTTTGATAAAAAATTGTCCATTAGAAAAAAATCTAACCAGCAAATTACTAAACTTTTTACAAATTCTCATTCGTTGGAATATGTGTAGGATAGCTGGGAAAAAACTAAAGCATGGGTTTTATTCCTTGGGACCAAGAGATGGAAAAACACATATTCACTTTCCAAAAATTAGTCTGTAACATGCCCAGTCAACGCTTAGTCAACTCAGCCATTTTTGAGGAAAATACCATGTTTTTGCCTACAAATCAAATCTATTTTGGGTTTTTGGGATTTTGACCAGATTTTGAGGGGCTACAAGGGTGGAATTCAACCCAAATAAATTTCTAAATTAGTACTTTAATTTATAGCTCTTTGAGTTTTTAAAAATTGTATATAAACACTCAAGTGTGTGAAGACTTAAATAAGTTTTCATTTTTTATTACTCAATTTAAGAGCTTTAGTTTTATACTCTCAAGAGTTGTGCTGTAGCTCTATCCTTGCATTTTTCTTCAATAATTGAATCTTTTTGAGTTGTTCTAGATGATATTCGTAAATATGTGTGCCTGCTTGGAAGTGGAGGGCCCCCACAACTCAACTTATGCACTAAATTTTCTTGTTTTCCATCAAGTGTACTTTTGGTATATATTTTCATGTTATTTTGATGCTAGCATACTTTCCTTTTTCTGTACTTTCTCAATTCATCTTTTATATTCTCATAGTTCTATCTCGATATGCTCATAACTATTCATAACTAGTTTATAAAGCTTGTTTTTCATGCTTATTTGTTTACTGTTCATACTTGTTTTGTTTGCTATCCATATCTCTTTAACTAATTATTGTTGACGAGCAAGGATATCATAGATTAGTTGATGTGCATGAAGTCAACTTATTGATGAATTCAGTAAAATATTAGGACAATCCATCTCTTCAACCATCTAAAGAGAAAATTCCCTAATGCATTAAGTGATTCATCAAACTAGTATTGTCTCAAGACCTATTAAATCGTTCTTTTGTATATCAAATCATGTTTTCATAGATTATACAATGATTGGAAGTTCAAGCCTACTGTTGGATGATGCAAAAGGCTAAGAGTGATCACTCAAATATATCTATTTTGGAAAGGCTGTAGTGAATGAAAATCCTTCATACTGGACTTATTCTATCATTGATTCATTTCCAGTTAATTTCTTTTCAAAGAACTTGATTTTAGTGTGATACTAAAAAATCAACAATACATGACAATGTAAAAAGGGAAAAAATTAACCATTGTAATCTTGAGAAACCAAGAATATTGCAACATTTGGGACATCGATGCATGCCTGATCATTCAAATGGTTTTGGGTATATTTGTGTTTCATTTTCCAAGTAGTGTGATTAGATTAAGCTTTGTTTCATGCTTTCTTAGCTTAGTCCTTAACTTTTGTTAAATTATAATTCTAGATCTTAACCTTAAGTGGCTAACTTTAGTACTTAGTCTTAGACATAACAAAAAATCTAACCTAGCTCTTACATATTGTAATGTGCTTTTAAGTTTATGAACACCCGAATTGATATAATATCATGTCCTGATCTATGCCCATGGCTTAGCCTGATAATTGTTAAGGTGTTTCCACGGTAAGTTTGTAAGAAAACAACGCTAAAATCATGGGTTTTTTCTCATTAGGTTCCAATTATTGGTTATTCCCATGTTTTTCACAATCTTGCAAGAGGATGAATTTGTTTCTCTCTAAATTCAGGGGAGGATGTACTAAAAATATGCTCACAACCCTGGTCCTGAGGGCCTTCCAACCTCTTTTTGTAGAAATGGGTAGTTGATTTCGATCCTGTCTGCACTTTAATTTATGTTTAACAAGTTTTCCATCTGGTTGATCCTGCCTTTCGTTTTTTGGTTTGAGTTGGCTCTTTAGGAAATTGGTGGCAATTTGGGACATTACATTTATTTATAACCTAATTAGTCTTCTCCTAAAAATAGGTTGTGGGGATGGATACTGATAGAGGTGGACCTAAGGGAGGACATCTTAGAGGAAATGGAGTTAGTCCATAAAGATCAGGTCTAGAAGTAGAGGATGGATTATTGAAAGCTTCTATTTAGATGCTTCAATTGTCATGAAGTGAGAAAACCTCAAATACTCATAGTTTGAGAAGATGGACCTTCACATCAATTCCATAGATGACTTAGTGAATAAGTCAATGCAATTGGTATGTCTACATCCCCTTCTTCAATTTATTGTATTTTCTCATTAAAAGTTGATGTTTCAGATAAGCCTCCTCCTCCCCCTGGGCCACTTTCTTCATCTCTTTTGTCTCCTTAAGGTATTTTGTTTTCTTATCCTGTTCCTCTTTTAGATTTCCCAAAACCTAGAGCCTTTGGGGATTCTAAAGGATGGAAAAACTCAACAATAAAGAGCCAAGCCACATAAACTCCATAGACACTGAGATCAAAGGTTGAAATTGTAGATGAGTGCACATAAAAGTGGGGTCTAGCCCTAGATCCTCCTATTGCCAATGATGTTAGTCATAAGTCCCACATTCTTTAGGTCCAATAGAAGGAACTATAAGAAATGAAAAAAGGCAAACAATTCACCATTTTTTAGGCCCTTGGAGTAGGGAAATCATGTCCCCCAGTTCCCCATTTACCATTATTTCTCACAACATTTGTGGCGTATGGGGTGCCCAAAAGCAATAAGCCCTAAAAAGGCTAATCCAAAGCTAAAACCTGGATATAATTTTTCTCGATAAAACTATAACTTTGGGTGTGCATATTATTTCATTACTTGGTTCTTGGCTAAAATAATGGACTTTTTCCTCTTTGGATGTAAATGGAAGGCCAGGTAGGTTGGTTACGATATGTATCCCGTATTTCTTTGCTCTGTCATTCTCTATTGCACACTCATCCATTTATGTTTCTTTAGAGCAAAAAAACTCTAATATTTTCTTCAAAATTTTAAACATATATGGTCCTTATTATGGGAGGCAACCTTTTTGGGACTAGTTGTCAAGATTAGGAAGGCTAGATTCTCCTTTGATTCTTGTTGAGGGTGATTTGAATTTCACATTGTCTCCATGTGAAGTATGTGGTTCTAGGCTAAGACATGACCCTATTTGATTCTATTTTCAATCTCTTTTGGAAAATTATCATCTCCTGGATATTTAGCAAGTTAAACTATTTCTACATGGAGGAATTTGGATATATATATTTTTATCAATGATATGTGAATGCTAGACAAGTTTAGAATAAAGATGTGGGTTTGATTTAGGGGATCATCATATCATCTCTCAATGTCCTCATGATAGATAAAGGATTAAATAAGCCCCCAACTGATTTCAAACTTAATCATGATTGGTTTACATGGAGAATTTTTGATGTCAGGTGGAACGAACATGGATACCTCTCTCCTCAACCTCTCATATATCATATATGCTGTAGTTTGCAAACAAAATTTCAAGGGTATGTTGATAGAAAGGAAGTGGGAAAAATCTTGCAATGAAGGGTTGTCCAAGACCTAAAGGAGTTAGAAGTTAGGAAAAGGATAATAATACACTTGAAGCCTTAAATATCACTTGTTTGTGAGGCTTGGAGGATGCCAAACATTCAACACTAAAGATCAAATATCATATTAGGACATGGTTATTTATATAATAATAAAGGCAGCCTCAAAGCTTCTTGGTAGACCAAAGTGTTTATTATCATAATGAATTTCAGAGTGAATGTAATAGTAGGAGAACTCAGCATGCATTTTGAGCGCATTGGAGTGGCATTTGAGAAGTTGGGCCATTTAGATACAGGAAGGTGACAACAACACATTTTTTTTTCACAAATATGCAAATTACTAGCAAAATTTGAATACTATTTGGAACATTTAGTTAAGCAATGGAGACACTCTATGCACATTCTTGGATATGGCAGAGGAGAGAATAAATGATTTTAGTCAATTTTTTTTAGAGCCTCCAGGTTATCCCATTCGAGAGATTTTGGAAGTGGTAAATCATTTTCTCTAATGATTTCATAGGAAATGAACACGTGCATGTCAACATAAATAATTGAAGCAAAGGTCACATATGCCCTACCAACCATGTAGAAAGACAAGAGCCCAGGCCTACACAGTGCGCCAATGGAATTTTAAACCAATTTTTATGATTGGATTAAACCTAATAAAAGTATTAAGATTTCTCAATAAGTCACATATCTCTATCATTCCTAAGAAGTAGGATGATATCACATTTGTTGATTATTGACCAATATCTAGTTGCGATGTAATTTACAAACTGATGGCTAAATTCATTGCAATCTATCTAAAGCCAATCTTGAGTGATGTTATATCAAAAGAACAATTCAGATTTTTGTAGGGAAGATAGACATAATGTAATGCTCACACAAGAGTCTATTCATATAGTTAAAACATTAAAAGATTTCTGATGTTGGTGAAGATCAACTTGTCTAAAGCCTATGATAATTTCAACTAGACAAAATGGGCTTCACCCTCTAGGTGGTTAATTTTATTATGGGGAGTCTATAATGAATTTCCTTTTATATACTCATTAATGAAGCACCTAATCATTTCTTCATTGTGACAAGGGGATTTAGATAGAGATTCCCTCCATCTCCACTTCTCTTATTCATCATATAAAAGGCCTTGATCAAGCTCATAAGTCATGAAAAGAGGTTGGGTTCTTTTGTAGGTACATAGGTGACTCCAAATGTGATCATAATACACATTCTATTCATGGATGGTGTCCTTTGATTTATAGATTGCACTTTGGAATACATTATATTTCTGAGATCTATTATGACTTGCTTCTATGCTTCCATAGGTATGGATATCAATTAAGACAAGTATTATTTACTATTTTCATATAATTTACATCCTTGCCCTTTTTCACTCGTTGATTACTTTCCTTTCCCCTAAAGGGATTTGGATTTGCATTTCATATATTTGGATTTTTTTCTTAAAACCAAATCAATTATCAAATTAAATATTAGTCTTGGCTCACTAAAAAAGTGGAAGCACACATTTGTATATGGGTTATTTGTTTTTTTGTAAAGGGGGTGCAAGTTAATCTCGATAAATTTTGTGCTAGACACCATCCCAATGTAATAGATGTCTACTAAAACCATTCCAATCTCCATATTGAGGCATATCAAGAAGTTGAGCTTCCATTTCCTTTGGAGTGGTTCGATTGATTATGCTATTCCATTGAAAAAATGGGATAATATCGCTTCTTCAAAAACCCTTAGAGGGTGGGGTCTAAAGAATATATTTCCTTTTTGAAGCGTTTTGGTGGCAAACAACCTATGGAGATTATGACAGAATGAGGCATTGTGTGGGTAAGTTATGGAGTAAAAATAGTTATGAAATTTATCTATTGTTGAATGTTTCAAGTACAAAACAAATAAGTGGTAGGGTATATAGTATAGAAGGCATTGGTAATATCTTTCCCATTTATTGGAAACTGGGTGGTGTGGAAAGTTGGAAATGAAATGAATATATGAATTGGGGAATATCCTTGGTTGGGAGTGGAGGAACACTATAGGATGTTAGATGAGCTCAGATGTTTCTTGAACAAGGAAAGCATTTTTGTCCTAGTGAATGAAAACTCAAAATATCCATAGCTTGTCGGCTGAGTTGGTTGGAAATTCGCGAGGGTATTTGGGCTTGAAGGAATGTTGGACAAGGAATGGGAGGCATATACAAATCATTTGTCTTTGTGCTTCATCATATTGTGCAAAGAAGTGGAGGAAATGGTCTAGAATTTTAGCCACGAGTCTTTATATGACAAAATTGGGTTATAAAGTTTGGTGTGAGGAATCCTAACATGGGGAGGTCAAATATTCGTGGAAATATCTGTGGAAGATCAAAGCTCCATTAAAGTGTGAAATATGTTTCCGGCTAGTGGCTAATGATAAAATTATTTCATGGTATAAATGCAAAAAATGTGCATGGGTTGACTCGAGATAATGCCCTTTGTGTAAAGTCCACAACGAATCCAACCTACACATGTTCATCTCATGTCCTTATACAAAAAGTGTGTACACTTTAATAAAATAGGAATTCTATCACAAAGTAAGTTGGGACAAACCCACTCTCTAGAATTGTATGTAGGTTTGGTTCTCTAATATTTTTGTGTCATGATATGAAGGTTTCAATTGTATCTTATTACCATATCTAGTGGGTAATAAATTCATCTATGCTCAACCAAGGGGATATCTCTCCAAAAATTTCTATCTCATGGATTATTAGGATGACCAAAGAATATGAGGTTAACTGTAAATTCAAAATTCCAAGGATCCTGATTCAACCATCTACTGATGCTAACATTCCATTGGGATAATTTGATGGGGCATGCCAAGGAGACCCTCCTTTGTGTCACATTAGAGTGGTGGAGTGGTGTTATTCCTAGCTCAAAACTAAATAATTCACATGAGGTACACACATGAAAGAGGAAAAAATAGCAAGGTAGAGTTCCTTTGCCTTTGGTCGCTATTAGAGATGGAAAAGGATAAAGGAATAAAAAAGCTACAGGTCTTCAGTGACGCCCAACTTATTATAAAATGGGCAAACAAATAGATCACTATGGAAAATCTCCATCTGTCCTCTCTTCTTTAGATTATACAAGAACTACAACTATTTGAGTGGTTGTCCTTCAATCATGTTTACAAAGAATTAAATGAAGAGGTTGATATACTTTCCAAAGAGGCATTGGAGCTTTAAGCACCTTTATTTTTGGGAATATTTTGATGGGGAAACCACAGGAACTATGGAAGTAAGAATATAATTTTCTCTTTACATATGAACAAGCTTTCAACATGGAAAAAAAGCACTACTGATCAATCTTTTTTATGATAAAATTGGTGAAATAAACAATGGTTATTATGGATATTGTTGGGCCGTGAATACAACCACTTTTTAAACACTTATTTTATCCAATTTTACTCTTTTTTATCATGTCATTTATTATAATTTATTATATAAATCCATTTTATAATGATTTATGCTCTTATGGATGAATATTATTTATTTTCCTTTATTTATAATAAATTGATGATTATGCATGATTTTATCAATGATAGTTTTAATAAATTGGTTGTAACATTATTCACCATTTTTAGCCTCCAATACAATTTCCAGATTGAAGATTTGATCATTAAAAGTTCCAACTCAGAAATTCGCTGGAATAAGAAGTGACAGTGTTGCGGTTGCGATTCTGAAAAAATGAAGAAGAATCTGGAAAATCTGGAACATGGGTTTTGTCCAGAACAGACCAAATTAGCTTTTCTAAAGAACAATTTGCCCAAATTCAGCTTGTATTGAGAGAATCGCATGGCTCTTTGAGTACAATTGTCTCAAATTTACTGTGTGGTTGTTTTCCAAATCTCAGCTGCAAAGCCAAATTTGCCTTGCTTTTGTTGAAAGATAGGTGGAAATATATTTTCTTGTTGATCAATTGGTTAGAAGCAAACCAATTTTGTAATAGAAATCATGTTGTAATTATCTCTGTTGTAACTGCTCTCTGATCTCTCTATTTAAATGAAAACAGAGATCAGAGATGGGGATGGAAAAATGATGGAGAATTGAGGATTCAGAATTGGAAATTCAAGAATGATGATGGGATAGGATAGAATAGGAGGAAAAAGAGATTGTTGCATTACCATTGTAATTCTCAAAGCTTCAGCTGCTGTAATGATTTCACAGTTTGATGATGAATAAATAAAAGGGTTGTTGTTCATTCTTCTCATCTGAAGTAGCCCAGCAGCATCCGCTGGCGGCTAAGGGCCCAGCCTCTGGTGGAGTATGCTGCTGCTGTATTATATCTTTCCAATTTCCACCGTGTGATGGTTTGATTTAATTCCTATTTCTTTGAATCGTATTGCCTTGTAGTTTCATGTTTTTGCAACGAGCTGTTATAATATTTTATGAAATTGTTTTATTGCACAAGTTGAGATTGAATCGCGTGGTTGTTCTTTTCCAGCATAACAGAGATTATTATCCTTTTCTACTTATATTGTTATGTTGTTCATTTCAATTGTAAGGCTTTGCTGTTCATTTCAGACTTTGATATTCATTATAGACTGTTGATTATTCGATTCCTTTAATTACAGTTTACTGTCCATTTACTTTGTTGTTCATTTCTATTGGTTAATTGCAAGAGTTTGCTTTTAAAGAGTTTTCCTAATTTACTTTCAATAGCAGCTTTAGTTCAATTTCTATTTCCTTTTGATTGTTTTAAGCAGGGCTGTCAACTGTAGAGAACATTGGTTACTGCTTCCTCATTTTCAGATTGATTATATTGTTCTAGTTGATTTCAATTGTATCAATCTCTAGAGGAATGAGTTATTGCTACTGTATCTTCGATTGATGTTTGCTAAGTGAATAGTTGGATTTTAGAGCAATTGAGTTTATGTTGTTGTAGTTAGATTTCTTTTCAAGCATCCATTTACTTTTAAGCACTATACTGCAAAATATTGCTCTTGAGTAAATAGCCACCTCAGACTGAGTACACTCTTGAAATAAAAAGTTGTCCCTGGGTTGAAAATTAATGTGAAGATAATTAGGAGTTAAAAAGACACCTTTTTATTGCTCGACATTTTGGCGCCGTTGCCGGGGAGAGTGTAGCCATTTTTAAAGAGTAGTGTGCATCTGATGAGTGCCTGTTAGGAAAGAACTGGGTATTAAAAACGGAAGGTAAGAACCTGCGTACGAAGCATGTAGAAGCCTTGCTCCCTCGACCGCTTTCCAACAGAATTGTTAACGAACTTAGGGTAAATGTTTGAATTTTTGTGTGAATGACTAAAAAAAAATAGAAATTTTGAAAAACAAATCTCATGATTTTTCTCAAGTGGTGATGTAAGCACCACCCATTTCACTAACCAATTGACAGGAACATTTGAAGAAGGAGCTTCGAAGAAACACATGAAGAATATCTTCTGTTATGGTAAGAAACGGCTCACATTTCTACTTTTGAATTTCCTGCTCAACTAATTCCACACCCTCACCACAATAAACCAATACAACATGCTTACAATGTTGGACTGCAAAATTTACCCACCCTTGCCACCCATTCTATCTCACATGCGCCATTAGAAAAATTTACAATGAGATTCAGAATGTTTCAAATTCAAAAATTGTAGAAGTTATGGAATAAAATGAGGTTTCTTTTAGTTTGCATTAGCAAGCCATTTTAAAGCTCAATAAATTCATGATATGATGGATATGGGAAATCAAAAAAGTAAAGGATATATTGAAGATTGGTTTCACTCCATCATTTGTTTGCAACATCACTCTATGCTTCAACAATTTTTGATATCATTTTTTCAAGGGAAGTTGGCTTCTCATACCCTAATATTCATTAATATGCATTTTTCAAATTTGGGTATGTGTATACATGAAGCCTTATTTCGAAAATGGTCCACTGGAAGTACTCATATACGTAGTCATATTCATTTTTCAAATCAAAATAGGTTAGTGTAGAAAATAAAATAAATAAGGAAATAAATAAATGCATTTTGTTTTTTGTTTTTATGTAAAACTAGTTGTTTTTTGTTACAACATGCTATCGAAATGAACATCTGTGATAATTTTTTTAATTCATTTGTGTATGTAGATGAATTATAATGGAAATAATAGTTCTACAAACACTCATATTCACTTTTATCACCAATTTGAAAAAATGCTTGAATATCAATTTTTTTTTGGCTTGCGGGCTTGATGAAATTTCTAGAAAAATAGTCGGGACAGTCATGTTTTGAAGGACCAAAAGGGAATATTTTTAAAATCTATTTCTATCCTAAGTGGCCCTTGATGTCTACTTTCCAACCCAATTTCAATCACTCAATTTGGATTTGAAACGAAAAAGTTAGAACCAATTGACAGGGTGTCTAGCGGGCAGCTCAGGAACAGAGTTGGGACAGTTGATTTTTGGAGGCCTAAATGAATGAATTTTTAAAAATTGTTTCTATGGTAGATTCCCCTATGAATCTAGTTTACAAAGCAATTGGAATCACTCATTTTTGATATTGTATGGGGAAGTTATGATCAAAATACTGACTATCTATCGTAAATCAGCACTCTTAAAACTCTATTTTTTCGGTTGTTCCTTAGAGTATTTGACCTATCAATTTTTTTTTCTCTTCAAAACCTGTTTCTATTGGAGATAAAATTTTAATTATCTCTCATCTGGCTTTGGAAACACTCAATTTGGACAAAAAACAAAGAAGTTGTGATTAAAACACTGCTGGTTAGTATGGTCGACCACTGCTCTCCCGCATGTGACAAATAAATTTTACTTTGTTATTTTCTCCATGGATTTGTTATACATAGTAATTACTTTTTGTTTTTTGCATAATTATTGAATTAGGGGAGCCCGCGCACCTTTCTTTCTCCATGATTTAATGTTTTATTGCAAGTAGATACTCGTTTTTTGCAGGTCCTAAGAGAAAAAGAAGGTCAATTTATAGACAAGTGATTTTTGAAAGAAATTTTAATGAAACAAGGGAATTTCATCCAACTCATTACCCAATGGATTCATAATAGAAGAAATGAAGAATTGATTTCCATTTGAATATTCATGACATGTATTTTCTACCAAAACATTTTCGAAGAGATCATTTTTTTGACATAACATCATAGCTGTTGTAACTTAATTTATTTATTTACATACTGTTTTTAAATAAAATGCTATTTCTTTTATGATCTCTCTTATATTTTGTATTTCAGGTGTTGCTTCATTCAAATTGTAACTTATCCTCAGTATCAATACAATGAACAACTAATTCATTCTTTGCGTGCTTGCATTTTATGTTTGTGCATTTTGCTGTTCCTTTTCTGAAGGGACAACATTTGTATGCACTTTTGTTGTTTCCGCTGTTCCTTTTCCAAAAGGACAACATTTTCATTTTGTTGTTCCTTTTCCACGGTTCATTTTGGTGTTCCTTTTTTATGTTTTGCTATTCCTTTTCAAATGGAACAACACTTCTGCATTTTCATATTTTTTGTTGTTCCTTTCCGAAATGAACAACACTTTTGCACTTTCACTTTTTACTGTTCCTTTCCGAATGGAACAACACTTCTGCACTTTCACGTTTTGTTGTTCCTTTTCAAAGGCACAACACTTCTGCACTTTCACGTTTTGATGTTCTTTTCTGAAAGGAACAACACTTCTGCATTTTCAATTTTTTTGTTGTTCCTTTCGAAAGGAACATCACTTCTGCACTTTCACGTTTTTGCTGTTCCTTTTTAAAGGAACAACATTTCTGCACATTCACATTTTTGCTGTTCATTTTCAAGGGAACATCATTTTCGCATTTCTTGTTGTTTTTCTTAGGGAACAACACTTTTTCAAATGCATTTTTTCGTTGTTCCCTACACAGAACAACACTTTTTCATGTATATTTTTGCTTTTTGGTGTGCATTTCCTTTGTTGTTCCCTACAAAGAACAACACTTTTTTTGAGTGTTTTTGCTGTTCCTTAAAAAAACAACAATTTGGGAATATTTTCAAGAGCAACCATTCCTTCCTCTTGTGCGATTATTCCTAGTTTGTCTCAACCTCATTTTACTAATTCCCTTTCATGGCATGAAGTACACTACTTTTATGAGGACAAGAATTATGGATTCTTTTGAAGCAAGTTAATATCATTCACGTTATGATCTTTAACAAGACAACTCCTTGATGATAGATTCTTTTCAAAAGGGACACAATTATTTATATATTACTTCACTGCATTGTTTTCTGTTGAACATGATATTGATTGATCATCTTAATACCATGTTGGTTCCACCATTCCTGGTTATAATCTTCTTTGTTTGTAATAAATGAGATTATGGGTATATTTCTTTCTATTGACATGTTCAACTTCTTCCACCATCCCTACTCTTAAGGAGTACTGAGCCTCCCTCTTTTTATCATAAACATGTGTAATAACAACAAAATTTTGTTCGCAGATGGAGGATAGGGGGTCTCATTACGAGCCAGTCTACCACGTTCATAAGGCTGTAACAAAGTGACATTCCCATTATGGCCACCACACCAGGGTTATGATCCATTGGATAATCAAATTATCCTTGGAACAGGAGGTCTCATCACGAGCCGACCTGATCACTTTTGCTACATCTCAGTGAATGGCAGTGTGGTTATCTGGTTACCATGCCAGCACATTGATCTCTTCTGTAGAACAACATTGGAATTCTCCATTTATAAATTGAGGATCCTGGCTCATATGGGTTAAAAAACAACCCTGCCAAGGCTATGGACACCTGCGAGCAGCATAGGCTCTGCTTATGGTATTGAAGTTATATCTTATCATCAATTATTACTATAATACCCTTTTATTATTCTTTCTTTTTATCAGAGCAGTTATTTCCTTAATTTTTTTCTCTATTTTGAACCTTTACGCATGAGAAATTTTTTTTTGATCAATCACATCATTTTTAGCTAGAATATCATTAGTAAAGTATCCTTTTGGCATATTGTCGTTCTTTTTCTTTTTCGCATAACTTATCATCAATCCAAAGCATCATATCTTTTATTCATAACTATCTTTACACACTCTGCTCTCATTATAACCATAACTTTCACAGTACTATCATTGATATGTGTACTCTACTTCATTTACTGTTGTATTATTCATTCCCTTACGTTGTTATTAGCACAACACCTTTCATAGGCTTTATGGTCATGGAATCCCTTTTCCAATTGGAGGGGGGAATGTATGCATTATGAGATAGAATGCGATATGATTCCTGCACTCTGCCATAACTTGTTGATTTGACAAATTTGCATGTATACACAAGTTTTTCTGATTGAAATTTTTGCATGCATCTTATCTGTTGCTATTCAAAACTAACATTGTGGATTCAAGAACATTGTATGAAAAATAGTGATTTGTTTACAGGAGAACAACAAGTATGGGGGGGAACTCTATTTGCAGCATGACCACACTATTGCAACTAGTAACAGAAGAGGCTCGAGCAACTCGGGAACACGAACAATTTTTCAGACATGATGTGCTTGCCTGGATTCCACCTTTTGCATCAATTTCAACACCAACTCTATCTACATCAGCTTCAACAAATGCTAGTCCATATATTTCATTCCACATTTTTATTTTTGGAGGTAAAACTTGAGGTAAAATAACATAATTTTCTGATTTATTATGAATTTAGGAGAATTTTATGAAAATCCATTTTGAGAATTATTTATCATCCCTCATTCCACATCTTTACCACTTCCCATTTTTTGCGGCATATCATCTTTCAGTTTGGGGGAGTGTTGCTTTCCTTCATTTCTTTCTTATGACCATGTTATTCATAATCTTTATCATCCATTGATATTCTTCTTCATTCTCAACACCTTCCTTATTCCATGTTGTTTTACACCAAGCATAGAATTCAATAGATATTAGCAACCACCTCAATTTGTTTTCTAGCATCGCATGAGGCATGCTAATTTTTTAGAGAGGGGGAGGAATTTCTACATATGATGGATGTTTTCTACTATCTTTTTCATATAAGGCATACAATTTCATTTTTACACAGTGCAAAAATTGATTTCCATAATATTTTTAAAACTATGAACTCAATTCTTGTGATTTCTGGATAACGCAGACATATCATTAAAATACATAAACCCAGATAATTTCAAGTTAAATTACTTTGTAAAATTTCAGAAATCATGCACTATCACCTACAACCATTTTGTTTATATCTCATGATCCGTGCATCAAAATGATATGATTTTTGGATCATAGAAGCATTAATATAGTAGAAATCTACTTGCCAAATGTCAGCAAAGGATGGTTTGTAAATGGTTAATGAAGGTTGCTGTTACTTATATCATATTTTGCTGCAACTTCATATGCACGTAACTTGAACGTCAATGTAAAAATTGTTATGGCTTCATCAAGATTGCTAAAATTGAATATTCATTAATTAAGGAAGGATTCACTTGTTCTATCCATTTCATGAGTTGGAATAAACAAATTTTTATTGCTTGGGTAACACATGGGTTTTGTCTTTGGGTTGCATGAGGACATGCAATATATTCAGATTTTTTGTTGCATGAGGATATGCAATATATTCGGTGTGGGGGTGTGTTGGGCCGTGAATACGACCAATTTTTAAACACTTATGTTATCCATTTTTATTCTTCTTTATCATGTCATTTATTATAATTTATTATATAAATCCATTTTATAATGATTTATGCTCTTATGGATGAATATTATTTATTTTCATTTATTTCTAATAAATTGATGATTATGCATGATTTTATCAATGATAGTTTTAATAAATTGGTTGTAACATTATTCACCATTTTTAGCCTCCAATACAATTTCCAGATTGAAGATTTGATCATTAAAAGTTCCAACTCAGAAATTCACTGGAATAAAAAGTGACATTTTTGCGATTGAGATTCTGGGAAAATGAAGAAGAATCTGGAAAATATGGAACATGGGTTTTGTCCAGAACAGACCAAATTAACTTTCATAAAGAAAATTTTGCCCAAATTCGGCTTGTATTGAGAGAAACACAGGGTTCTTTGAGCACGATTTTCTCATATTTACTGTGTGGCCGTTTTCCAAATCTCAGCTGCAAAGTCAAATTCGCCTTGCTCTTGTTGAAAGATAGATGGAAATATATTTTCTTGTTGATCAATTGGTTAGAAGCAAACCAATTTTGTAATAGAAATCATGTTGTGATTATCTCTGTTGTAACTACTCTCCGATCTCTCTTTATTTAAATGAAAACAAAGATCAGAGATGGGGATGGAAAAAGGATGGAGAATTGAGGATTCAGAATTGGTAATTCAAGAATAATGATGGGATATGATAGAATAGGAGGAAAAAGAGATTGTTGCATTACCATTGTAATTCTCAAAGCTTCAGCTGCTGTAATGATTTCACAGTTTGATGATGAATAAATAAAAGAGTTGTTGTTCATTCTTCTCATCTGAAGTAGCCCAGCAGCATCCGCTGGCGGCTAAGGGCCCAGCCTCTGGTGGAGTATGCTGCTGCTGTATTATATCTTTCCAATTTCCACCGTGTGATGGTTTGATTTAATTCCTATTACTTTGAATCGTATTGCCTTACAGTTTCATGTTTTTGTAAAGAGCTGTTATACTATTTTATGAAATTGTTTTATTGCACAAGTTGAGATTGAATCGCGTGGTTGCTCTTTTCCAGCATAACAAAGATTATTATTCTTTTCTACTTATATTGTTATGTTGTTCATTTAATTGTAAGGCTTCCCTGTTCATTTCAGACTTTGATATTCATTATAGACTGTTGGTTATTCGATTCCTTTAATTACAGTTTGCTGTCCATTTACTTTGTTGTTCATTTTTGTTGGTTAATTACAAGAGTTTGCTTTTAAAGAGTTTTCTTAATTTACTTTCAATAGAAGCTTTAGTTCAATTTCTATTTCCTTTTGATTGTTTTAAGTAGGGCTGTCAATTGTAGAGAACATTGGTTACTGCTTCCTCGTTCTCAGACTGATTGTATTGTTCTAGTTGATTTCCATTGTATCAATCTCTAGAGAAATGAGTTATTGCTACTGTATCCTCGCTTGATGTTTGCTAAGTGAATAGTTGGATTTTAGAGCAATTGAGTTTATGTTGTTGTAGTTAGATTTCTTTTCAAGCATCCATTTACTTTTAAGCACTATACTGCAAAATATTGCTCTTGAGTAAATAGCCGCCTCAGACTGAGTACACTCTTGAAATAAAAAGTTGTCCCTGGGTTGAAAATTAATGTGAAGATAATTAGGAGTTAAAAAGACACCTTTTTATTGCTCGACATTTTGGCACCGTTGCCGGGGAGAGTGTATCCATTTTTAAAGAGTAGTGTGCATCTGATGAGTGCCTGTTAGGAAAGAACTGGGTATTAAAAACGGAAGGTAAGAACCTGCGTACGAAGCATGTAGAAGCCTTGCTCCCTCGACCGCTTTCCAACAGAATTGTTAACGAACTTAGGGTAAATGTTTGAATTTTTGTGTGAATGACTAAAAAAAAATAGAAATTTTGAAAAACAAATCTCATGATTTTTCTCAAGTGGTGATGTAAGCACCACCCATTTCACTAACCAATTGACAGGAACATTTGAAGAAGGAGCTTCGAAGAAACACATGAAGAATATCTTCTGTTATGGTAAGAAACGGCTCACATTTCTACTTTTGAATTTCCTGCTCAACTAATTCCACACCCTCACCACAATAAACCAATACAACATGCTTACAATGTTGGACTGCAAAATTTACCCACCCTTGCCACCCATTCTATCTCACATGCGCCATTAGAAAAATTTACAATGAGATTCAGAATGTTTCAAATTCAAAAATTGTAGAAGTTATGGAAGAAAATGAGGTTTCTTTTAGTTTGCATTAGCAAGCCATTTTAAAGCTCAATAAATTCATGATATGATGGATATGGGAAATCAAAAAAGTAAAGGATATATTGAAGATTGGTTTCACTCCATCATTTGTTTGCAACATCACTCTATGCTTCAACAATTTTTGATACCATTTTTTCAAGGGAAGTTGGCTTCTCATACCCTAATATTCATTAATATGCATTTTTCAAATTTGGGTATGTGTATACATGAAGCCTTATTTCAAAAATGGTTCCACTGGAAGTACTCATATACGTAGTCATATTCATTTTTCAAATCAAAATAGGTTAGTGTAGAAAATAAAATAAATAAGGAAATAAATAAATGGATTTTTTTTATTTATGTAAAACTAGTTGTTTTTTGTTACAACACGCTATCAAAATGAACATCGGTGATAATTTTTTTAATTCATTTGTGTATGTAGATGAACTATAATGGAAATAATAGTTCTAAAAACACTCATATTCACTTTTATCACCAATTTGAAAAAAAGCTTGAATATCAATTTTTTTTGGCTTGCGGGCTTTATGAAATTTCTAGAAAAATAGTCGGGACAATCATGTTTTGAGGGACCAAAAGGGAAGATTTTTAAAACATGTTTTATCCTAAGTGTCCCTTGATGTCTACTTTCCAACCCAATTTGAATCACTCAATTTGGATTTGAAACGAAAAAGTTAGAACCAAAGCATTGACAGGGTGTCTAGCGGGCAGCTCAGGAACAGAGTTGGGACAATTGATTTTTGGAGGCCTAAAAGAATGAATTTTTAATTTTTTTTTCTATGGTAGATTTCCCTATGAATCTAGTTTACAAGGCAATTAGAATCACTCATTTTAAATATCGTATGGGGAAGTTATGATCAAAATACTGACTGTCTATCGTAAATCAGCACTCTTAAAACTCTGTTTTTCCGGCTGTTCCTTAGAGTATTTTACATTTCAATTATTTTTTTATTCAAAACCTATTTCTATTGGAGATACAAATTTGAATTATCTTTCATTTGGCTTTGGAATCACTGAATTTGGACAAAAAACAAAGAAGTTGTGATTAAAACACTGATGGTTAGTATGGTCGACCACTGCTCTCCCGCAGGTGACAAATAAATTTTACTTTGTTATTTTCTCCATGGATTTGTTATACAAAGTAACTACTTGTTGTTTTTTGCATAATTATTGGATAAGGGGAGCACACGCACCTTTCTTTATCCATGATTTAATGTTTTATTGCAGGTAGATACTCGTTTTTTGCAGGTCCTAGGAGAAAAAGAAGGTCAATTTATAGACAAGTGATTCTTGAAAGAAATTTTAATGAAACAAGGGAATTTCATTCAACTCATTATCCAACAGATTCATAATAGAAGAAATGAAGAATTGATTTCCATTTTAAGATTCATGTCATGTCTTTGCTGCCAAAACATTTTTCGAAAAGATCATTTTTTTGACATAACATCATAGCTGTTGTAACTTAATTTATTTATTTACATACTGTTTTTAAATAAAATGTTGTTTCTTTTCTGATCTCTCTTATATTTTGTATTTTAGGTGTTGCTTCATTCAAACTGTAACTTATCCTCAGCATCAATACAATTAACAACTAATTCATTCTTTGCGTGCTTGTATTTTATGCTTGTGCATTTTGCTGTTCCTTTTCTGAAGGGACATCATTTGTGTGCACTTTTGTTGTTTCTGCTATTCCTTTTTGAAAAGGACAACATTTCATTTTGTTGTTCCTTTTCCACGGTTCATTTTTCTATTCCTTTTCCATGGTTCATTTTGCTGTTCCTTTTCGAATGGAACAACAACTTATGCATTTTCACATTTTTTGTTGTTCCTTTCCGAAAGGAACAACACTTTTGCACTTTCACTTTTTGCTGTTCCTTTCCGAATGGAACAACACTTTTGCACTTTCACATTTTGTTGTTCCTTTTCAAAGGAACAACACTTCTGCACTTTCACGTTTTGCTGTTCCTTTCCGAAAGGAACAACACTTCTACATTTTCACATTTTTTGTTGTTCCTTTTCGAAAGGAACATTGTTGGCATTATGACATAGGTTTTGTCCTTGATGGAAACTCTCTTTGGTAACAGATCTCAGTTCAGGCTTTCAGAATGAAGGAAAAGACATATACGCAGGTTCATCTAGACTAAGACGCGTATACACGCAGGTTAGACGTTTTAAAGGCGCGTATGCGTATACACGCACTTTCATGCAAGAAAAAGCACGTATATGTTGGAGAACTTGCCTTTGGTCCGTGGTAGTTAGTCCTTGGTATTTGAACCTATGGTTTTAGACCATGGTACCTCGTCAGAAGTGTTGATCCCAAGTGTTGGGTCCGTGGTATTGGTTTATTATGGTTTTGGACCGTGGTATGGTGGAAGGCCTAAAACTATAAAAGAGGAAGGAGATCATGTGGCAAAAGATCATCTGAATTATTATTGAATATCTGATAAAGTGCTAGATCTGGAATACTGGTAATTGGGTTATGGTGCAAATATGGATCTGAATGAAGGAGGAACCTTAACGCAAAAGAGAAGGATAAGTTCTATTGATGGATCATAATCTTTAAGCTTGAATGATAGTATCTTTGTATGATTTTGATCTGTTATATGTGGCACTTGCTTGATCTATAAATCTGATAATCTGGGTTTGAATATCTGAAGGAGTGAATTATCCTTTATAGATATGTACGCAAGTTCAGTGAAGCGAAGGCGTGTATACACGCCGGTTCAGTGAATGAAAATAGCGTATACGCAGGTTGTTCCATACACAGAAGCGTATGCACGCAGGTTTCAGGTTATTGAAGTAGCGTATATCTTTTGAGTTGTGATCTAGCTGCTTCTGTTTATTGCTGCAGTGTTCTGGGTTCAGATTTGGTGTGTGGTTTATGTTACTGTGATCTGGGTACAGTCGTCAGAGAAATGTTTATTTTGATTAAGTTTTGATTGGTGAAAAGGTGATTGGTTGATGCAGAAATTCTTGATGTTTGATTGATGTTATTTGTGGATCCAGTTTGAAAATTTATGAAACATGGTCCCTGAAAGAAAGAGAAGGTTGTAGCCTTCTGTAGGTCAGCACCTACGTACTAGTATCTTGGCTAGTGCAAGATATAAGGGCGTTGTAGCTCCCTTCCAGGAGAAGCTGGAAAACTAGAGAGGGTTGTAGCTCTCTGCAGGTTGCAGCCTGCGTACTGGTAAAGGACTGCACTAGTACAATTGTAAAAAGAAGTTTCTAATTAAAGAGAAGATAGAGACGAATTGCAGCAGGTGGTTTTCACCCACATTGGGTTTCCACCTTATACCTTGTGTTCTTGTGTGCGATTGTCTTTCTGCTTTGTTTTACTGTTTCTGGTTACTGGTTATTTGATTCTCAAACATAGATTAACACTCAACATCAGAAAGATAAAGTAAATTAAAAAGTTTGCATTGTATACACGAGTTTCCTTCTGCATAGTTGCATATATACGCGGGTTTAATTAACTGAAGTAACATATATCATTTGATTTTGAAAAAGGAATATTTGACTTGATAATACTGATTCACCCCCCCTCTCAGTGTTATTTCCAACAAACATCACTTCTGCACTTTCACATTTTTGCTGTTATTTTTTAAAGGAACAACATTTCTACACTTTCACATTTTTGCTGTTTCTTTTCAAGGGAACATCATTTTCACATTTTTTGTTGTTTTTCTTAGGGAACAACACTTTTTCACATGCATTTTTTCGCTGTTCCCTACACGGAACAATACTTTTTCGTGTGTATTTTTGCTTTTTGGTGTGCATTTTCTTTGTTGTTCCCTACAAATAACAACACTTTTTTTGAGTGTTTTTGTTGTTCCTTAAAAAACATCACTTTGGGAATATTTTCGAGAGCAACACTTCCTTCCTCTTGTGGGATTATTCCTAGTTCATCTCAACCTCATTTTACTAATTCCCTTTTATGGCATGAAGTACACTACTTTTATGAGGACAAGAATTATGGATTCTTTTGAAGCAAGTTAATATCATTCACGTTATGATCTTTAACAAGACAACTCCTTGATGATAGATTCTTTTCAAAAGGGACACAATTATTTATATATTACTTCACTACATTGTTTTCTGTTGAACATGATATTGATTGATCATCTTAATACCATGCTGGTTCCACCCTTCCTGGTTATAATCTTCTTTGTTTGTAATAAATGAGATTATGGGTATATTTTTTTCTATTGACATGTTCAACTTTTTCCACCAGCCCTACTCTTAAGGAGTACTGAGCCTTCCTATTTTTATCATAAACATGTGTAATAACAACAAAATTTTGTTCGCAGATGGAGGATAGGGGGTCTCATTATGAGCCAGTCTACCATGTTCATAAGGCTGTAACAAAGTGACATTCCCATTATGGCCACCACACCAGGGTTATGATCCATTGGATAGTCAAATTATCCTTGGAACAGGAGGTCTCATCACGAGCCGGCCTGATCACTTTTGCTACATCCCAGTGAATGGCAGTGTGGTTATCTGGTTACCATGCCAGCACATTGATCTCTTCTGTAGAACAACATTGGAACTCTCCATTTATAAATTAAGGATCCTGGCTCATATGGGTTAAAAAGGAACCCTGCCGAGGCTATGGATGCTTGCTGGCAGCAGAGGCTCTGTTTATGGTATTGAAGTTATATCTTATCATAAATTATTACTATAATACCCTTTTTTTATTCTTTCTTTTTATCAGAGTAGTTATTTCCTTAATTTTTTTTTCCCTATTTTGAACCTTTACGCATGAGAAATTGTTTTTTGATTAATCACATCATTTTTCAGCTAGAATACCGTTAGTAAAACATCTTTTTGGCATATTGTCGTTCTTTTTATTTTTCGCATAAATTATCATCAATCCAAAGCGTTCTATCTTTTATTCATAACTATCTTTACACACTTTGCTCTCATTATAACCATAACTCTCACAGTCCTATCATTGATATGTGTACTCTACTTCATTTACTGTTGTATTGTTCATTCCCTTACCTTGTCATCAGCACAACACCTTTCATAGGCTTTATGGTCATGGAATCCGTTTTCCAATTGGAAGGGGGAATGTATGCATTATGAGATAGCATGAGATATGATTCTTGCACTCTGCCATAACTTGTTGATTTGACAAATTTGCATGTATACACAAGTTTTTCTGATTGAAATTTTCGCATGCATCTTTTCTATTGCTATTCAAAACTAACATTGTGGATTCAAGAACATTGTATGCAAAATAATGATTTGTTTACAGGAGAACAAACTCTATTCGTAGCATGACCACACTATTGCAACTAACAGAAGAGGCTCGAGCAACTCGGGAACGCGAACAATTTTTCAGACATGATGTGCTTGCCTGGATTCCACCTTTTGCATCAATTTCAGCACCAACTTTATCTACATCAGCTTCAACAAATGCCAGTCCATATATGTCATTCCACATTTTTATTTTTGGAGGTAAAACTTGAGGTAAAATAACATAATTGTCTGATTTATTACGAATTTAGGAGAATTTCATGAAAATCCATTTTGAGTATTATTTATCATCCCTCATTACACATCTTTACCACTTCCCATTTTTTAGTGGCATATCATCTTTTAGTTTGGGGGAGTGTTGCTTTCCTTCATTTCTTTCTTATGGCTATGTTATTCATAATCTTTATCATCCATTGATATTATTCTTCATTCTCAACGCCTCCTTTATTCCATGTTGTTTTACACCAAGCATAGAATTCAGTAGATAGTAGCAACCACTTCAATTTGTTTTCTAGCATCGCATGAGGGCATGCTAATTTTTCAGAGACGGGGAGGAATTGCTACGTATGATGGATGTTTTCTACTATCTTTCTCATATAAGGCATACAATTTCATTTTTACACAATGCAGAAATTGATTTCCATAATATTTTTAAAACTATGAACTCAATTCTTGTGATTTCTGGATAACACAAGTGTATCATTAAAATACATAAACCCAGATAATTTCAAGTTAAATTACTTCGTAAAATTTCGGAAATCATGCACTATCACCTAAAGCCATTTTGTTTATATCTCATGATCCGTGCATCAAAATGATCTGATTTTTGGATCATAGAAGCATTAATATAGTAGAAATCTACTTGCCAAATTTCAGCAAAAGATGGTTTGTAAATGGTTAATGAAGGTTGCTGTTACTTATATAATATTTTGCTGCAACTTCATATGCACATAACTTGAACGTCAATGTAAAAATTGTTATGCCTTTATCAAGATTGCTAAAATTGAATATTCATTAATTAAGGAAGCATTCATTTATTCTATCCATTTCATGAGTTGGGAGGAACAAATTTTTATTGCTTGGTTAACACATGGGTTTTGTCTTTGGATTACATGAGGACATGCAATATATTCAGTTTTTTTGTTGCATGAGGACATGCAATATATTCGGTGTGGGGGTGTGTTGAGCCGTGAATACGACCACTTTTTAAACACTTATTTTATCAATTTTTACTCTTCTTTATCATGTCATTTATTATAATTTATTATATAAATCCATTTATAATGATTTATGCTCTTATGGATGAATATTATTTATTTTCCTTTATTTCTAATAAATTGATAATTATGCATGATCTTATCAATGATAGTTTTAATAAATTGGTTGTAACATTATTCACCATTTTTAGCCTCCAATGCAATTTCTAGATTGAAGATTTGATCATTAAAAGTTCCAACTCAGAAATTCGCTGGAATAAGAAGCGATAGTTTTGCGGTTGAGATTCGGGGAAAATGAAGAAGAATCTGGAAAATTTGGAACATGGGTTTTGTCCAGAACGGACCAAATTAACTTTATTGAAGAATAGTTTTCACAAATTCGGCTTGTATTGAGAGAAACATAGGGTTCTTTGAGCAATATTTTCTCAGATTTACTGTGTGGCCATTTTCCAAATCTCAGCTGCAAAGCCAAATTCGCCTTGCTCTTGTTGAAAGATAGATGGAAATATATTTTCTTGTTGATCAATTGTTTAGAAGCAAACCAATTTTGTAATAGAAATCATGTTGTAATTATCTCTGTTGTAACTGTTCTCTGATCTCTCTCTATTTAAATGAAAACAGAGATCAGAGATAGGGATGGAAAAATGATGGAGAATTGAGGATTCAGAACTGGAAATTCAAGAATAATGATGGGATAGGATAGAATAGGAGGAAAAAGAGATTGTTGCATTACCATTGTAATTCGCAAAGCTTCAGCTGTTGTAATAATTTCACAGTTTGATGATGAATAAATAAAAGGGTTGTTGTTCATTCTTCTCATCTGAAGTAGCCCAGCAGCATCCGCTGGTGGCTAAGGGCCCAGCTTCTAGTGGAGTATGCTGCTGCTGTATTATATCTTTCCAATTTCCACCGTGTGATGGTTTGATTTAATTCCTATTTCTTTGAATCGTATTGCCTTACAATTTCATGCTTTTGCAACGAGCTGTTATAATATTTTATGAAATTGTTTTATTGCACAAGTTGAGATTGAATCACGTGGCTGTTCTTTTCCAACATAACAAAGATTATTATCCTTTTCTACATATATTGTTACGTTGTTCATTTCAATTGTAAGGCTTCGCTGTTCATTTCAGACTTTGATATATATTATAGACTGTTGGTTATTCGATTCCTTTAATTACAGTTTGCTGTCCATTTACTTTGCTGTTCATTTCTGTTGGTTAATTGCAAGAGTTTGATTTTAAAGAGTTTTCCTAATTTACTTTCAATAGTAGCTTTAGTTCAATTTCTATTTCCTTTTGATTTTTTTAAGCAGGGCTGTCAACTGTAGAGAACATTGGTTACTACTTCCTCGTTCTCAGATTGATTGTCTTTTTCTAGTTGATTTCAATTGTATCTATCTCTAGAGGAATTAGTTATTGCTACTGTATCCTCAATTGATGTTTGCTGAGTGAATAGTTGGATTTCAGAGCAATTGAGTTTATGTTGTTGTAGTTAGATTTCTTTTCAAGCATCCATTTACTTTTAAGCACTATACCGCAAAACATTACTCTTGAGTAAATAGCTGCCTCAGACTGAGTACACTCTTGAAATAACAAGTCATCCCTGGGTTGACAATTAATGTGAAGATAATTAGGAGTTAAAAAGACACCTTTTTATCGCTCGACAGACATGTTGTGTACAATTTTGTTAGAACTAAAAAAAAAAGGAGAAAGAGATGTATCCAAAAATGGTTCAGTTTAGCCTTTTGACAAGTTGAAACATGCATATTTCCATTTCTTGAAATATAAAGTTATTTTTTTTATGGGGGACGGGGGGCGGGGATAGAATACAGAAAATTGAAATTTGATTAATACAATTAAATTAAATTTTTTAATATACATCCAATCAACAAGGATGTTTCTTGATAAAAATATAAAAATTTATACCATAAAATTATAGCATAGCCGTAAACAATGAGATGATAAAAACTACTAATTCGAGATCAAATAAATAGATAACTCTTATATTGTAGAAACAAAATATATAAATGTCCAAAAATATTACGTCTCGATATTTCTTATATGTACATCATTTTTTTTCAAAGAAACCAATAGTATTTTGTATTATAATGAAAAGACTAACATTAGGCCAGAACCCTTACATTTTGCTTCATGTGCCAAAACACTACTAAATTTTCAAAACCCACAAAATAGAGCTTCTATACCTATTACAAAAGTTACCCATTATTATGAAATAGAGCCTACTATAAACTCTGCAAAGGACTCCTAACAACAATACATATCTACAATACATCAAAAAACTTCAGATAAAGAGGAACCCTAGGTTGCTCACTTTATTGTGTCGCCATCCTCAGGTTTTTGTACTCCAAATATTCAATCTTTCCAGCTATGTCCATATACAATTTTGTTCCATTGCTAAACTTGCTCTCGAGTTTTGCCATCCTGTGAGACAATACAGACAATTCTGAGCACATATCTGACTGAAAGCTCTCAAACTTGCTTTGCAATAGTTCGTATTTCGTGGCCATCACTAGCTGAAAATCCATTCTCCCTTTTTCCTATATCAATCCCCATGAATCAAAGTTTGCATCACTCCAACCGACTCCATCAAGTTTTCCATATGGAAATTCAGCTTGGTCAACTCTCCTTCGTGGGATGCTTCCCCTAGATCCTCCATGCGAAGAACTCACATCTTTGCACAATTGAAGCTAAGAAGCACTACCAACTCTGATTCTTGCTATGTTTCCTCAACGATGACACTAAGTAAGGATGACATTAAATGATACCCTTCTGCTTAAATCCAAATAGTCTACATATTTTCCACCCTGGTACATTTAATTTCCATGCCTTTGTATCCATAATTACATTACAGAGGATTCCTTAGAATGTCAACCAATTGATGCAAAGAAACATCATAAATAACTTTGACTTATTGAGGTTTAATTGCAAATTCGATGTTATACCTCCCATCACTTGAATTAACACAATTCCTTCTTGAAGGGCGAAATACAATTGCCACTAGCACCTTGCTAAGGAAATTCTCAACTACCAGATGGAGAAATAACGAAAATAAAGGACGTTCGTCCCATCTTACCCTAACAAAGGAGTTAATTCCAGCTGACATTCCATTCCCAATCTCAGATTTCTGACTAACTTTTGTGTACAAGCCTTATTTATATAGTTGACTTTCTGCATGAGAGACGGATCCATTATTCTTTTGATTGAGTCTATTTAAATAAGACTTGATATTATAGTATTTCCTTTTATTTTCATGGGAGATGGGATATTGATGTTACCCTTTGATTCACTTCCATAACACATTGAGGTAGGGTGGCTCCTCTATTTCCATTGAACCGACTTTAATATTCAATTATATTAAGATGCAAAAGAAATCAATTTGTTCAAATTGTCGAGATAGTAAGATTATCCATTGTAAATTCGGAGGGAGATATAAATTTGGTGAATCCCTTGTTTTCCTCACTTGACAAGTTACATATCATTGAATCTCTAAACAATTAAAGTTTGGTGATTTTCCTATCAATTGCCAATTCTAGTCCTTGCAAAAGATTGAGATATTCTGTTTGGTTGTTGGATGCTAATGCCAAGTCCTAAGAAAATTACGTCTCTATTTGTTTGTTGGGATGAAAGATTACCCCTCTAACCCCTGCCGCCCCTTACATAATTTTTTTAAAAAGATATAAAATTCTAGTTATTTTATATAACATGAGATTGAACGAAAATCGTGATAACTATTGGCTTTTTCTTTCTAGTAATTTAAGGGACTTCTACTTTCAAAGATTTATGTCCTGTAGCATTTTATGGTCAATATCATCCTTCTTAAACTTTGAATATATATAAATTGTCAGCATATTTTGATTGATAGTTGTTGATAGAGATTGTGACTTATGGTTGAAAGTCACAATATAATACTATTAAGTAAGTGTATTAAATAAAATACTCTAATAAAGGTAATTGCAGATATACTATTGCAACCATATAAATTAAATGGTTAGTAAACATCGATAGCATCCATTCATTGTAGGCATCAAAAAACTTACGTTATGATTCATCACACATTACCAAGATTAAAAAAATAACAATAATGAAATTAACTAAATTATAACTTTATTTTAAATTATTATTATTAATTAAAAAGAATTATTCTATGAATTAAACATGTAATATACATTTAAAACGCTTGTAACAAGAAAAACATAGTGAAGCAACAATAAGCAATAAGAGTAATGACACTTAAGGACATGCCATTTTTTAATTAAATTAAAAAGAAAAAATGACATAGCTACATTTAAGATAAATCTCGACTTCCTATACTAATTATTATTAAAAACATTATGTGGAAGGTAAATTGCTACTATCCACATAATATTTATTAATACTTACATTAAATTTTTAGAAGCTTTATTCCAAAACAATACAATTACCAACATAATTAATGAAAATTACAAAAATAAAATTTAAAATATATTTATCTTGAAACAATGATGTTATTTATGTAGTTATCATGATATATAAAGTGGCAAAGTACTTGGATACACCAATATAATCATGGTCTCTCAATATTTAGAGTGATGTGCAACAAATGATATACTTAAAACAATCCACTTTGATTTTATGTTTATGTTATAATTTGTAATCAATATATTCATTTGGATAATTAACCACACACGCACATTATGGCAATGAGAACATTTGTATTATTTGTAAATCTGTGCCTGGATCACAAATTAACATCAGGAGTTACATTATGATTTTCTTCCATCTTTAATATCATCTACAAAATCCTAAACCAAAATTATCACAACTAATACTAATCATACACAAGTCTTTGGAGGTGAAAACTTTCCAATAGAGCCCCAAACTCAAGCAAAACTGGCATTACATATAGCCTACTTCAAAATATAATCCTTGAGTTCAACATATTTCCCTGAATCCACATTGGCTAGTAGGACCCTCAAAATTTTTGATATTTGAACATATGATTCATGCTTAATCCACTAAGGGATGGAGGATGAGCTTAATTGACCATTAACCATCAACTCTCCAAACTTCAAATACAACCTTGGTTGGCACATTGATACACTTCCTGGTTATTGTCCCTCAGGATGTGCTTGAAACTCATTTTTGGGATATCATTTGGTACCTTCTTAACCCAATTTTGAATATTATCATGAAATTTGTCTCTACGAGGAGATAATTTCACCAAATAATGAATTATTAAAAGGGAGTCATTAAACACAATGAGAGAAGAGACGTGGAATTATTTGGCAAGAATAATGCCTTGGATTAAACCATAGTATTTTTCCTGATTATTTGTCGTCTTCCCCAAGCCCCATGAATACTCTAAAACTTTGATTTCTCTAGGGCATAAAGGATCCCTCCCCCTCTCGCCACCCCTGGATTTCCTTTTGATGCATCATTAAAGCTAAGAATGTAGTCATAAGAGGCTTGTCTCCAACTCTTGAAGTCCATCACTGTAGAAGAAGTTTCCATGCCTTTGCATATGGACTTTTAACATCCCCCAAAATTTGAGATTTAACCGAATTAAAGGAAAAATTTGGAGAGACATGAAGCTTCAGAAAGATCCATTCCATAGTTGGAAAGAGTTTTAGATGTCTTATTAGACCAAAATTCTAAGCACATGTACAATAATTTTGATGCTACTGACTAGGGAGGTGCCTTTGAAGCATTAAATATACACTTATTTGGAGCTAACCAAACTTCACAACAAGTGAGCTTTGGTAATTCCTCCCAAATTTTCTTGAGAAGGGACTTTTGAATGAATCTTCTAACATATTTCGAGAAATGGGAAGAGAAGCAATCAAAGATCAAATTCGGCCAAATCAATCTATTAGATAAATGAGACAAAGCCTAATACCTGACCTCCTTGGTGAAAGAGCACTCTAATAAAATATGTTGTATGGTATCTTCATGTTGTTTACACAAGGGGCACTGCAAAGGATCCTAAATGCCTCATTTTTTCAAGTTTTTTGTTGTTAAAAGTTTCTCATGAACCAACAACCAACAAAATGTGTTAATTTTAGGGAGGTAACTTGGAAGCCATACTTTAGACCATCAATGTGATTTTGGTGGAGCCCCCTAGGGGAAGAGGAGGGAGGAGTACCCTTCACAAACTAAACAAGTCAAAGACTTCTAGCCATGCTCATCCTTAGCATCTTGATTCCAAGGAGAAAATCTAGTTATAAGACTACAAAGCTAAATTGATAGGAGGCATTGCAAAGGGGGAGGGATGAAGTCTAATCTCTAACTAATTCGATTACCTTCAACATCCCATCTTGAAATATCATCCAATGTGTATTTACTACTATCTGTGAATACTTAAGAAGCACAAGTTCGTTGTCCCATACTTTCAAAATATATATGAATTAATGAGTGAGACAGAGGGCACAAAACTCTTCCAAACCGAAGAATTTCCGTGCTATAAATGAAGAGAGTTGAAACAAAGAGAACAAACAAGGATATATTTTACTCGCAACAATTCTTTCCACATTCTTCTTTTGGGGATAAGGACCTCCAAAGTAGTTTGGCCCCAATAGCTTTGTTCATTAAGGATGGTTCCGTGATACCAAGTTTTCCATGTAGTTTAGGCAATTAGATTGTGGCCCATTTAATCAAATGAAACTTCTTTGTTTTGGATTTTCTTCCTTCCCAAAGGAATTTATAGATTTATTTTTCCATACTGTTAAAGAATATTGTAAAGATGAAGTAAGGCAACAAATTGATAAAGAGGAAGGGCTATAAGAAAAACCTTAATAAAAATAAACCAACCTACTAAATTGAGATAGTGAGTGCCCCATTGGGAGAAATTTATTTTTAACTTATTAATTGTCCCTTCCAAGGCCTAAGATGAATGTATTTTTAGACCAAAAGGGATATCGAGATACCTAAATTCCTTCAAGGATCCCACCAAGTGAAGTCATAAAATTATCATAATTTGATCTTGCTTCCTTGAGCTAATATTCCAAGAATAGATCTATGATTTTCAAAAATTGATTAGACCCCCAAATGCATCAAGAAAATGATCTAATATAATTTTAAATCTCATTGAAATAATGGTTGAAGATCCACCCAGAAGTAAGGTATCATTCACAGATTGAGAGTGATTGATACTCTTGATTCCCCTTGTCTAACAAATACTCAGAAGACAACCATTTTTCCTTTAAAGCTCTAGATGCCTACTCAAAGAGTCTGCCATAATAATATAGAGGAAGGGGGAAAGGGGACAATGATGAAAGAAACCTCTAGAGGCTTTAAAAAACCCAACATGACACCCATTTTCCAAGGGCGAGATCCAAGGACCTAAAATGAAAAGAGAAACCTATTATATAAATCTATTTTTAAAACCAAATCTATACATTACCTCGAAAAGGAAGCTATGTTGAACACAATCAAAGCCATTTTCCATATCCAATTTTATCACCACTTCTTTTTCACTTCTTGATTGAATGGAGTGGATAGCTTCCTAGACTAAAATGTTGTTGTTAATGAAAAATCCCTTGTTGATTTTCACTAATGATTTTTGGAAGATAATCTTGAGCCTAGATGCCATAATATTAAAGATCACTTTATAAGATACATTACATAGAAAAATAGTCTTGAACTGAATGAAGGAGGATGGATTAGACTCCTCTACGATGAGAGCCAAAAAAGTTGAGTTAACACCCCTCAAATACAATTATGTTTGAAGAAATAATCAATCATTCTACAAAAGGTCAAACTTTATAACACCCCAATACTATTAATAAAAATGGGCTCGAAACCCATTTAGCCTTGTGGCCTATCCCAAGTAAAAGAGAACAAAATGGATTTGATTTCTTCTTCATAAATTCCTTTTATAAAAAGTAAGGTTATCCTTTTGAGAGATCCATTTTGGGATGTGCTCCAACATATAGCATTTTGATACTTATTTAGTTGGGCCTACATTGTTGTAGATCTCTTGATAATGAACAGTAACCTTTGTTGTAATTGAGAGAAATCATCTATTTTGTTTCCTTGAACCGTGATTTATTTGATATTGTTCTTCTAAACTTGATTTCTTCCCTGATTATGGTAGAATTTTGTATTCATATCACCTGTTTGGAGCCAAAGACTTTGCGATTTGGGTCTTCATTATTATTCCTCTTCCTTCCTAGCACTATGATATCACTCAAAATTAGTTTTTACCTTAAAAAGGAGCTCGTGGGTAATAGGGCCCCATTCTAAAGCTAGTTGGGTTGATTCTAATTTAGACTAGGGAAGTTTTTTGGAGGAGGATGAATCCTTTTGTGCCTTGGCCTAAATTTTCAAAGCAACTCTTTGAAGTTTGATTTTTCCTTCCTAAATAGTGATTGGATTGCCTACAATCCACTGGCTCCAAACCGATTTAACTAGATCATTGCATATTTATGATCTAATCCAAATTAGATTAAATTTGAAGGGAATAGGTCCATAGTCTCAGATTTCGACAATTTCAAGAGAAATGGGTTTGTGATCTGAGCCACAACTAGCCAAAATTTGGAATAACATATAAAATCGTGAACTAGAAGAGAATATGATACTAAAAACTGATCCAAAAAGGCAACGATACTACCAAGGCCTGATATTCTAGTTCTCTATATAAATGAATTGAAGGAGGGATTGCTATTGAGAAGAATTAAATTTATGTTTAGATCCTCCATTTGTTCTTGAAACTGATCTTTGACTATAGAGGCTCCTTGATTTTCCCAAGAATACAGGGTAGTACTAAAATCTCCACCTATGATGCAACCATACTTTAAGTTTACGAAGTCCATGAGAGAAGCACAATGATCTCCTTTTTCTCAAAAATGAACTCACATATATAAATTAATTATTGAATGTGCCTATTGGGAGGGGAGATGTAAAAATTACATTACCATTTGAAAAGGAGAGGAAAACTAATGAAAAAGCCTCAAATATGAGGAAGCCTAAAGAGTACAAAGAGCACCTAAAGCTCCCTTTGAATCGACTATTGAAGTGCCACTACCATTCCATAATTTATTCTAGTTTTGGAAAATCTCTCTATCCTCTATTTTAGTCTCCTATAGCTGGAGAATATGGAATTTTTATATTTTAACTAATGATTTAATCTCTGACATTATTTTATTCAACCCCAACACCCTGTAATTCTAGAAGATTGGTTTCGTCATTTGCTATTAGATTTTGCGACCCCTTGATTAGGGCCTGAACTACCTCCTTTTCTTGTATTTCGGTTCCCTTTGATGTGTTTGTCTAGGATACCTTGTCTCCCTAATTATTTATCCTTTTCAACTTTTGTGATTCAAACCTATATGTTCATTTATCTTCCCACCTTACGTTGAATGCGATCTTGGTCCTTCTCTTTCTCTATATCTTATTTTTCAACAGATGAACTAGTAAGGGAGGAGCTTATTTGAGCCACCTTATGATAGCGGAACTCACCCTCATTCATGGAAGAGTCAATCTCACCTGTCACATGGACAAGGGCATCCTCAAGGGGTATATTTCCATCCTTGGGAAGACTAGGAGAAGCTTTGGAGTCTTTCCCAAGAGAGGGATGGATGTTTCTTGAGGGAATTTCGCCTTCTTCAACTAGGTTGAGTGCTTCAAAATAATGTTATTAGCCTTCACTGCACCCTGATTGTTGGACCCTCTCATGGAGCTGATTTCACTTGGGTTGGAGGGGTTGTTCCCTTGCCTTTTTTCCCTACTAGATCGCTCTATCATGGCTATTTTTTTGGCTACCCCTCTTAATGTTGACTTAGTGGGTCATGACCCAGGTTTAGAGTTAGTTGTGCCAAACAAAACCCTACGCTACTGGCCCTTCCGGCATCAACCCGTGTAGCGCAGGTTGAAGTCTCACCCGAAGTAGTATGGGGGGATGCTGGCACTAAGTTTCTACATCCAGAGATCAGTGTGATGTCTTTTATTGCCCTAGATCTTCCTTTGCGCAAATCTATAAGCCCCTAGGGATCCACACTGTAATTCCCTTTTAACAGTTTCCAGACCTTCGGGAAGGTCTATGATAGGTCTTTGTGGACCCTTAACAGATGAATCAACTACTTATGCACACCATAAATTAACCGTAGATCTGTGTTCACACAGATCTACTTAAGTGCTTAATAAACTTAACAGAGCATATTATAATCTTTGCGTAACTACTTAACATGCATTGAGTTAATTTAATAAGACTTATCCAATAGAATTGGCATCAACACATCAATATTTCATAACGACATTATTTCATCACAACATATATCGTAAACATAAACAACAGTAAGCATATAAAACACATGAATTTCTTCAACAATCTTCTTTATTGATCTTCAATATGAAGTTACAGACTCAAATTTCCCTATGCACTTAGCTGCAGGGGTCCACGCACTCAGCTGCAGAATGTACTCTAGGCCTTTGCACACTCAGCTATAGATCCTTTTCCTCCTCTATGACTCACTTCTCTTCACTATCTTCTATTGACACATTACATCCATCATATCTGATTATTGATTACTGCCTTAGACTCTGTAAGACGCGCCTATTTATAACTTTTCTTCATACAATCCCATGGTTCACGGACCATGGGTAGATCTCAAAACTGACTTGTCTTTACATAGTCAAGAGGCTAACCCCTTTTGACTTCTAACTATCTACGCGCTATGCATCCACAATTTGCGGAGACTTTACATCTTTTTACCAAAATTTACATCAAAACTTGGGTTTTTAACCCCAAAACTGACCCATGGGACCCCATCCCAACAACCCCCCAACACAAAGGTCGTGACTCACCCTTGAGTCACTTGGCTGGTGTAGTGATCTTGCAACGAAGATCCCCAAACTCCACCTGCACAACTGCAACTTTGGCAGCGCTCTACACGGCTGCCTTCTTAACCTCTTCGACGAGCTGCTCTATAGCTGGACCTTCCGTGACCAGCTTGATCTTTGTTGTGTTTGCTGCAAGCCCGTTAGCTTCTCCTGAATGTTGGTTGCGACTTGGTAAGATTTGTCTAACCAAGGTCCCAACCTGGCCTTAAGCACAACCTCCTTCTGTTGGGCTACTTCTACCTGTGCGCAAAGCTGCTTCCCCTCCTGCAACTTGGCAAGGCACTGTGTTGGATCAATTGAGCGTGTTGTTGCCCAGACCTCATCATACTGCTTTTGTAGCTCATGAACTTATGTGTTCAACATATACAGGGTTGGGTCTTCCTGCAGAGTCGTCACTAATTCCATCACATGCTCAAATAAGGTGGAGCAGTCAGTGGCTGTGACATCCAAAGCTGTCATTCCTTCTTTTATAGTGGCTTCGCGCTGCTCCTTGATCTCGAATGGAGTCGAAGGGTGTAATTTGAGCTGTAGCTCCGTGATTTTCATGTTGAGTTTAGATTGAATTCTCCCAACCTCTACCTTGGCCTCGTGGATGCCTTTAGCTAATTTTTGGATCTTGGCCCCTTGTTGTGCATCCTCGGGTATGTGCAAATCCGACACTATTCTACACGCCTCTGTTACTGCAGCTGCCAGCTTGGAACTCTCTGCCTGAATAGTATCTCTCTCCTTCAGGGCCTGTGTCTTCTTGGCAAACATTTGTTCATTGTTCACCCGGTACTCACTGATTAAACTGAGAGTGTGCTACTCCTGAGCTCTCAATTCCTCTGTTACTCCTGCCTGCAACGTATGAAGAAATTCGTTGGGGAGTGCTGCATTGCTCAACATGACATCCTTAGGGGTGCTCAAAATAACTTGGTCATTGATCGACTCCACATGTAGGGATCCTTCTGGTAGAGAAACTGTTCGAAGGTCCAATGTCCTTACCCGTTCTGCAGCTTGACTTGTCTCTGGTGCCAGGCTCGCTTGTGTGGTGCTCGTTTTACCTGCATCCACCTGTATGCTGCTGGTTTGGATCTGCATCTCACACAGATCCTTCTAGATGCTCCCCAACATTTGCATGTACTGCTACTCGAATTGCTGTAGCAACTCAGTTGTAGTATCCCTGACTTTTTCACCAATATCATCAAGATCGCCCTTCGTTAAGGTGATGGGATTCACCTACATTTTATCTGACTTCTGCTTCTTGCGGGAACCCTCCTGCTGCTGTTCTATGTGCTTCCTCAACCAAAATGGGGTGCTCTTCCCCTCATCCCCTCTGCCACTCTCTTTAGATTGGTCTTCCTCCTTTGTCATGGGCAAAGGGTATTAACCACTTCTTGGTGATTCACGTTGTTCTTGGTCAGCCTGATCCTTGGCAGTGTGATCTTGTTCCATCTGGTCCTTCTTGGTGGATTCCTTCTTCCACTGCGCAACCAACTTTTGCACGACCTATTTTGCTGCATCCTTCCTCTTTTTCTCAGCCGAGTTACCCACACACTTACTAGTTCCTGCGTCCAAATTTGACGGGGTGAACCACTCTGCCGAGGAGTGCTTGATCACCACCTGAATGTCATGATCCGTGACTAGGAATGGTAAGCCGTACCATTTTTGCTGCGGGTCCTTGTGTGCCTGAATGTAGATGCAGTGGAAGTCAACTTTAAAGGAGGCATATGCTAACAACTACTCGTACAAGGTTGGAGACAACCTTAGGCACTGGTTGATGGCCATGCAGATGATCCTTTCCATCAACACCCAGAAAATATTTGTTTTGGTGATCCACGCGTGATCCTTCGTGGCCCATAAAGAGGAAAACTACGCGGCCTTTGGCAACCCTTCCTTCAGTGGAGGAAACTGGTTGTCCTCCGGAAGCTCCCATGCGACCAACACAATTGATAGTAGCAACCACACATAGTGGAATGGTTTGGTCTCATCCTGGACCTTGCGAAAATTCACAAGGAATTCACTGCATAAGTACCGCGACCAGTTAAACTGCACACCCTTCGCGCATTGTGTAGCTAATGATACCACAGGCGCTAGAACCTCGTCTGCGCGACACTTTCTCATTACTTTTCCTGCCAGGATTTGTGTAGCAATCTGCACTGTGGGATCGTTGATAGACATGATGGAATAACTGCGCGACTTTTTCACAAGCTCAAACTCCTTTTTCATTTTATCCGCTAAATATTTTTCTCCTGCCTTTCCGCCAAACTCCTTGGCCAGATTCAAGCCCTCATGCGATAGGTGTGTGATCCTGTGGATGAGCATGTCTGTGATGGGTATAGGTGCTCCAAGCCATAAGCAGCCATCGTGCATGAGAGTAAGTAAATGCCACAGATAGGTGGTATTAATTGTAGTGCGGTTGTAGTGGGGCACCCACAATAGGTTCAACAACATGAAATTTTCCACTCCGCGGATCCATTCCACCATCTCTAACTCGGTGACACTTGAATCCGAGTAGTAAACACACTTCATATAATTTTTTGTTGCAAGGTGAGGGAATCGTTCATGGTCGGCCAGGTCCCAATCTTCCATTTTCAACAGGGGGGTCTGCACAAGGTGTGGACCTTCAAAGGGAACTTACTTTGGCAGTGGGAGCATAGAGATGAGGAATTTGTCAGAATCGAGGTCCTTGGTGACCTTTGTCTTCCCTTTACGCGGAGGGATGTAATCAGGTAACCTGGTAAAGGGCTCCACTCCCTCTACATCTATATCTTCAGTGCCCTATCCCTTCTTAGCCTCCAAGTCGACAACCCTCTCGAGCTACTTGTCCTTCTTCTACTTTTGAGTGGCAAAATGTTTTCGGGGTGACTCACACATCGACACCAGCTTCTTATGCTTATTCTTCCTTGGCTTCTCGGTTTCTATAACAGGTGTAGGCTTTGGCCTTGGTGACCTCAGTGCCATAGGCATAGGCACTGAAGCTTCCACACTCACAACCTTTGGAGCAGCTCCTTCCGATGTGACATCTCCCCTAGTGCTCATAGTCTCAACAGGGCTCAAACCTAACATGGTTTCAAGGATAAATTTCTGGTTGAACTCGGGTAAATTGGAAAATGCAGGGCTTGTGACCAAATCCTCAAATAACGAGAGGCTCATAAGCAACAAACAACTCATCTAAAAAACTCTAAGTGTGTAAAGTGTTATCTGTTGGACCGACATACATAATTTATAGGGGTTTTTGAAATCAAATCCGACTGTTCCCCCCAAAATTCGATCATTAATGCTATTTTGGCAGCCGATCTTCAAAGATTTTAGACTTAAATGCCACCAACCCACTCCTCTTAACCATCTTTTGGCTGTCAAATCATGAATAGTGACTCCAACGATCACTTTCCTGCTGTGCTGCACGTTACCTTCCTTCAGAGCGCATCTTTCTTCGCGTAGAGTCTTAGCCTATGATTTCAACATTTTCTGCGCAACCCACCTGCCGCGTAGTCCTCTAACCCGGGCAATGTATTTTATGGTCCCGGCTCCCTTGCAACTGCCTAGAGCATTAACACTGTCCTACCGTCATATAGTCATTGAGTTGGATCTCCAGTATATGGCTTTAATCGGTTTCCATTTACCCTTCTCAGAAAAAGCTTTCCAATCAGCTTTGTGAGCTGAACTGTGCCTCCATGTGTAATCTCTTTGATAACATATGGCCCAAGCCAATGCATCTGAAATTTCCCTAGAAACTTAGTGAACTTGCTATCATACAACAATACTATGTCGTTTGCCTTGAACGTGTGCAACTTAATGTGTCGATCATGCCAGTATTTTGCACGCTCCTTCTGTACTTGCTAATGGAATCCAGCTAAGAATCTATCTTCTTCAAGCTCCATCAGCTGTGTGAGTCGTTCTTCCAAGGCTTCGTGATCTACCATACCTGTGAAAGTTGCTATGCGTAAACTAGGCATGATATATTCCATCGGCATCACAACTTCTACACCATAGAGCAATCAAAAAAGTGTCTGACCTGTCAGCTTTTTGCAAGTAGTCCTATACACCCATAACACTATAGGTACACGCACATCCTAGTTATTTTGATGTGTGTTGCAAATCTTTGTTACTGCGTTCTCCAAGATCTTATTAAAGGCCTCAACTGTTCCATTAGCCTGAGGATGATATGGTGTGCTCTTCTGATGATAAACCTGGAACTCTTCAGTCAACGCACTGATTGTTTCGTTTAGGAAGTGCGTACCCCAATCACTCATCAACACTTTTGGGCAGCCAAATCTAGTCAACACATACTCAAACAAGAACTTTGCAGCTATAGCCCCTGTACAATCCTTTACTGGCTGTGCCTCCACCCATCTGGTTAGATACTCTGTTACGGTGATGATATAGCGCACACCTGTCTTCTTTCTTGGGGGTTGAATTGGTCCAACGAAATCAATTGCCCATTTTTCAAATGGATGAATTGATACTTGAGGATTCAGTGGCAACTCATCCCTCCATGATGTTCTGCCCATTCATTGACATGCATCGTATGCCATACAATACACTTTCGAATATTTATGTAGCGTAGGCCACCACAGCTTTGTGCGCAAAATCTTCTGTGCTGACGCCTTTCCTACATAATGTCCTCCCGCAGCTCAACCACGAGCTTTAGTAAGGATTCTACTTCGTTCAAAATCTAACACATACTATCGTAATATCTCGTCAGCACCCATCTTATAAAAATGTTCTGCGATCACTGAGAAGTCCCCCGCACACACTAATAGTTCCTTCTATTGTTGATTGGTGTATCCTTTTTGTGTCGTTCCTGTAGTAAAAAAGTGAATAATATCTGCAAAGTGGTTATCGGCTATGTGCACCGCAAAAATATGTTCATCAGGCAACCCTTCATCCAAATTAGTAGGTTCTTCCCCTATCTCGATCTATGATAGATGCTCAGGTCCTGAATTCAACCTTCCTCGCTTCACAATCACCTCAAAGTCATAATCGTGAAATAGAAGTAGCCATCTGCAGATCTTCCCCCCCAACATAGGCTTATTGACCAGGTATTTCAAGGCATAATGATATATGTACATTTTAAAATGTCTACCTAACAAGTAATGCTTGAACTTTTGAAGCACGTACACCATAGCCAATCCTTCGGGCTTTGTAGTTGATTAATTCTTCTCGACCTTTGATAATTTCCTGATCGTTAAGGCTATAGGGTGGTCCATCTCTCCTTCAATGGCCTGTGTTAGCACTTCTCCCAATGCAATGCATGAGGCATTAACATGTACATGAAATTCCTTTTTCCAATCTGGGAAGACCAAAATCGATGCTTTTCCATCTTTTCCTTCAATACATCCAAACTTCACTGACATTATTCATCCCAACAGAATGTAGCGTCCTTCTTTAGTAGTTTCTCCATGGGCGTGGTAATCTGAGCATAAGCCTCGATGAATTTCCTGTAATATCCTATATGCCCAAGTGTTGCACGCTGCTGTTTGACACTTATCAAGGCCTCCAAATTTACGATCACCAAAATCTTGGCAGAGTCCACCATCAACCCTTGCTTGCACACCACATGACTCAACAGGATCCCAAAGGGGACACAAAATAGACACTTCTTTAGGTTCAGCGTGATCTGGTATCGACAACACGTATCCAACATCAGGCGTAGACTTGCTACATGGCCCTTCACTAATCCGAACACTATCTAGTCATCAAAATACACCTCCAAGAACTTACAGATGAACTCATTAAATGATTCTATAACTATGCAAGAGAATATTGTGGGCACATTCTTGAGTCCAAACGGCATGACAGTATACCAAAAACAACCCCATTCAGTCGTGAAGGTCATTTTGCTCCTATCCTATAGCGCGATCTTGATCTGATGGTACCCAGAAAATCCATCAGTGAATGAGTAGGCCTCCTTCCCTCTAACTTTATCCAATATCTCATCAGTAACCAGTGTCGGTGTCTAGTCAATTTAATGTCTTAAATTGCTCTACATAAATTATCAATCCGGGTATCGTAAACTGATGAAGTGTGGTGCACTATATGTGCTTAGTTAACCTTTCTCTTACTTCGTTGTTTTATAGTTTATGTTGTTTTTGGGGTTTTGTTCTTGTTGGTTTTCTAAGGTCTTAAGAATACTTTTAAAGGACAAGTATGGATAAAGATTTCAAGACAAGGCCTATGTCCTTAATGGTAACTTCCAAAACTTAGCACTTCAAAAGAACTTAAAACATGTTATTGATGGAGTTAGTATTTAAACAAAAGTGTAAATGTACAACTAGTCCAATCAAAATAAAATGCAATAATCAAATAATGAGAGAATGACTATGAGACCCAGTATCCTTGCTACTTCAGCAAAAGGACAAGATGATTCTATCACGTCACTAGTTCATTAAAAGGCTATGTGCATCACTAATCTACAATCAACTTGAAAGCAATTTATGTACAATAATATACATGTTAAAAGGAAAATAAAATGCAGTAATTCAAACTGTACATTAATATACATGAAAATCAGAAAAACAAATGCAAGAAATTAAAGTGACAACTATACAAGGCAGGGGCCCCCTACCACCTATGAAATCAAATGCTTAAAGGAAAATAAAGACATCAAATAAAGAACTAATGACATCGGCCCAGTATCTATGCTGCTGATTTAAAATGAAAATGAAATGTGAAATCTAAGTGACACTACATAAAGGAGACAAATCACACTACTTTAACCTTTTCTTAACCTTTTTGCCTTTCAGCTAGATTTATCATGTGATAATAGTTATGAACAAGTCAACAATGTGAGTCTTAAAGCAAACTAAACCAAGCTGTACTAAGTGATATTTTGGCTCCAATAAAGTTATTTGATTATGGAAAAAGAACCATCAATAGATGAACAACTTGATATCTAAGAGCAGAAAGTAAAGTGCAAGTTAAAGAAATGATACTAATGAAAATCAAACTAGAAAAATAAAGGTCAGCAACATAGACAAGATGATCACATATGTCATTAGTCATGAAATCAAAGCAAAATTAAACACCCTTGCATGAATTAAAATTGCATGAATGAAAAATCTAATCTACCTTACATTCTACAAAGCAATATTTACAAAATGAAATCTACTCTACTTACATCCTAATATGCTCCATGACATCTACTTCACATCTCCTTCCATGTTGAGAACATCAAAGCTTTATTCAATTTCTTCAAAAGTACAAAGTACAAAAGCTTTCAAAAGCCATGGGACTAACAAGCTAAAAGGACTAAGAAAAGACTAAAAGGGAAGACTAACAAATGAAGGAGAGAGATCTCCTATTTATACAAAAAGATGAGAGCCATCTCATTAATGAGAATCCATGAATCTATCCCTCTACCTCTAGAGTCCTAATCAGAATAGGAACTGATAAGACACATCTCTTCTTAGAGTTACAATACAATTAGGAGATGTGACACATATCCTCATGATCCCATGATTCTTTCCAACCAAATTCGAATTTTGCCTTAGAGTGCCACATAAGGGTCTTCTAGAAGTCTCCTTTCAACCTACACATGTCAACAAACTCAACCCATTTGTTAGGTATAAGCATATGCACATTATTTTCTAATGTTTAACCACAAATTCACTTAAAAAGGCTTAGAAATAATAAATATTGGAAAAACATAAAGGTGGCCCAATGATAATGAAAGTGGGATGAATGTGGTGACATAGTAGTGAAATGGAGGTGATATAATGGACATAATAGTGAAAGTATAATGCAAATGAATGACATTTTCAAGACTCAACAGTCGGAAAAATATCATGGATGCAGGCATCATTAAGTTTCCTGAGATCTACAAAAATCCTTATTTCTCCCTTCTATTTCTTTTCTTGAACCACCATCAGGCTCACCCAATCAAGTTCCTCCACAGGTTTGATAATGCATGCTTCAAGCATCTTATCCAACTATAAGAGGACCTTTTCCTTGTACTTGGGATTAAGGAAATACAACCTCTTCTTAACAGGATTCACGTCTGGTTTCAAAGTGATTTTCATCACACCCAAGTCACCTATGATGTCTTTCAAATCCGAAAATTTGGTAGGAAAAAGATCCTAGTACTCACAAATTAGGTCAACAACTTTATCCATTGTGGCATCATACTAGTAGTCCCTGATCTTCACAAATTCTGGCTCTGCTTCAGTACCAATTTTTACTTGCTTGGTTTTCAATGGCATAATTATGTTCGGGTTATTTATCTGTGGACCTTCAACTTCGCGATGGCCTTATGCCTCCTAGATATTGATATTTCTTAGATCTTCATCCTCCCCCTCAGCGATCACATTATAAAATTCCAGGGCATGGTGCAACTGGGTGCTCCAATCGGGCTGCACCAACTCTAAAGGATCCTGTAGAATTCTGAAGATCATTGCCTTAACCGCCTATAGAGCTTCATCAACGCATTCAAACCCATCTTCAAAACTTAAGGTCATTAAGAATCGCTCCCTTAATATATCCCACTCCACAGTGCCATGGTGGAGCTCCGTTTCCAAGTACCAATTCATAGGGATTGTATCTAAAGTATGACAGAATAAGTGCACCCACTCCAGTTGTGACTCTATTCCATAAACTTTAATCATGCGGATCATTTCTCCCATTGTACTTATCAGTCAGTCGAATTTTATGACGACCAAATCGCAACCTCATCATCCTTCTCTAATCTCGCCATTCATCGAAGTTGTCCTTATGCGTACCCCACCATCGTGCAGGTGTAATGTGCAATGCCAAATGTAGTGCTTGTAAGCAATGATCCTCAGGGACTTCTTGTTCAAAGGAATCCAAAAAATTATCTACGCTAGTTAAAGTTACCATCATAATAAGGTAAATTTGTTATCTCTGATGACACACAGCTTAACAATTTAGTCATCATGTTGCAGCGCATCATAGATACTTCATGCAGTCAATGCTCCAGTTATTCATCTGAGTCTGAGGTACAAGAACTTTCATGGTCCCATGAAATTCGTTCATCGACTATTGGTTTAATCCATGCTTGATCTCACGCAGGTATTTTGTAAATCTTATCCAAGTCGTCATCACTTTCTTCATAATCACGGACCGGTTCAGTATAGTGCGATCCTTCTGCAAGGTCTAACAGTACTACATCCTGAAGCGATTTCCTCTCGAATGACATTGTTCTTTTCTTTAAGTTGATGAATCCATTCATATCAATGGCCTAGTCAATTCCAAGGAGCGCAAGGTATGGATTGTTGTCGTCCATGATTTCTATTACTTCAAAATCAACTAGCGCGCTTGCACCTTCTATATCTATGGCAACTCCATTTAGCTGTCCCACAGGGATGATTTTTTGTTGGTTTGCCATCCTCAGCTAAATTGGAGACCACTATAGTGAAGGTCTCCCCATTCTCTCCCATGTATGTTTAGGCAAAACATTTGTGTTAGACCCTAGATCTAGAATAACATGGTCCATCTCATAATCTCCTATTTGCACGGTGAGCCTCATCTCGTGTCCTATTCTTGCCTTATGATTGCCAATTTTTCGTACTACGTGGTGTCCATCAGGATCATTTTCTTTACCAGCACACTTGTTTATCAACTCCTACATACCTTTCATAGCCTTGCTATCGCACATAATTTTCATGCAGATTTCCAGGAACGTGGTAAGTACAAAGGGGTCAAACTTTGTAGGCACACTAGTTTCTGGTACTTTGTTATGAATTCCTAAAGTAGATGCCTCAACGAAGCTTTTCTTGGCTTCCATAAATGTTTCCTTCACGTGCGCCAGATCAAAACCAACTTATTTCTTTGCGGTCTTGTGAACCCATCCGTCTTCTTCAGGCTGTTTTCCCTTATCATCCTCTGTTTTTACTCCGCTTCTCAACACGATATTCACATTTAGATCTTCCTCACAGGGCTTGGCTCTCATCATTTGTAAGTTCTACGTAGGTTGTTGAGGTTGTGCTTTCTTCTCCTGCATATTAGCGATCAACACAAGGTATTCTTCTATAGCGTGGTCAAACTAACTATAGTATTGGCAGGACAAGCATGTCTAATTCTAACACTTCCGCATGTAGTGCCCTGGTGTCCCACAGTTATAGAAAATAACCTGTCTACGACCTCTACTCGGTCCTCCTCCTCCTTGGCCTCATCCTCGCCCCTGATATCCTCTGCGCACTCCCCCAATGCCTTGATGCGGAGGTCGAATTTCTGCTTGCATTTGATATGTAGGCATTCTTTCCATCATCAATTCATAGCTATGACATTGGTGCTCATCGTGGCCCACCGATTTGCAGAAATTGCAGAACAACTATTGCGGTGTCTGAACGAACTTTTGTAGCAAGTGACAATTATTCGTTACATTTTTTCCAGCCATCTGACAAATATCCCACCATAGCACGGGTCCCGCACTTGGTCTTGTTAGAGCTTCCTGCCTAAGGGGAAGCGGCTCCCCCTGTAATACAATTTGCGAAGACAAGGAAATGGTCTTTATCATGCCCCTGGCTCTTACATTTGAGGCACCAGATGTCCTCGTGCACCTATGGCCTAGCCTCCTTCTCTTTTTTCAAGTTATGCAATTCCAAGCAGAGGCTCTGCAACTGCGAATGAATCTGTTGGAATCCCAAAGTCGTGTCATGAATAGGTGTCTTGTGCAATCTCATTGTGATTTCCATGGTTTCTGCCTGATTTCATATCTTTTATTGTGACAAATCAATCCTCAGGTGGGGTAGAAGCTGTTATCGCCTAAATCTGCCTTAGGCTGAAGGAAGGAAAAAATTAGGGTAACCACAAACCACGCTCAGTCTCATAGCTAGCCCTACGAGAGCAGGAGAGGGATCTCTCTGAGTCACACTCAGTGAATGGATAAGAAAAATGGTCTGAGATGACTTGAAATGCGATATTTACCTTAGGCTAGTAAGTGAAAAAAGGATTTTGGAAATTTTTTTCAAAGTGACTGAACTTCTGAGATGTATCTGGGACTGGCGCTTAGCAAAGAACAGATAATTGAAAATGAAGGCACAGATTATTCCGTGAGGCAGGGTAGGCGGGAAGCGCAACAATTTTAACTTAAGGTGATGCGGAATGGAAAGATTGCTGAAGATGGTGAAAAGGGAATGGTCGCATGAATCCTTTTCAACAGAAGAATAACACTGCATATGAAATTTTCCCACAGGCAGAGCAATATAAATTGAATTCTACCTAATCTCACTTAGAAAATTTCACTGAAATGAAACATGAAATGAATTATGAAACATAACAAGATACATATGGAACATAAGAACATATTTTCTACACTCACAACCACAAGAATCTCATGAAACAGAGCCGTTGCCTTTCATTAAACTCTCTGTCAAAAATACACAGTGCAGAAACAGAGTTTCTTTCCCACAGTCTCTCAGAAGTTACAAGCCAGCCAACCCTTTGCAAATAAAATGTATACAATATATAGAATATGTGGAGAAGAGATGGAACACCCAAGGGTTTGGAAGTTACTCAAATCATTTCGAAATGGAGATGGAGAGCCAACCATCAGCTACAGGTGTAGCGCCCTCAAGCGTGACATTTGGCTGTGGTGACCCTCTGCATTCTTCGCCACTTGGATAGATGCCCACCTAGAGAGAAAAATCTTTAAAAGCCACCTTTGGTGCCAAAAAACCGAAGAGTGGATGATCGGGCCCACTTGGAGAAGTCGAGACCCGAAATTTCGTGAAACGGGAGCAAACTGGACAAAATTTCCTCTGTGCGTCGCGCGCTTTTCTCTATGCATCACGCTACTTTGGGGCCTATTTTGGGGCACTTGTAGGTGTCCAAAATGTGCCCAAGTGGGCTCATTGGAAAGCTTGGCCTATCTACTTTCTAACCGCACTAGAATTTCTCAATTTGGTGCTCATTTTTTCCTTCAAATCTTCATTCTCCCAAGACTGCTTTCTGTGTGTCCAAAAAGTGGTAGAGAGGCCATTTTTGGGTGTTTTTTGACCTTTAGGAGACCCCAAACTTATCAAAATTTCTTGCCCAGACACCAATAGACGTATTTTTCGATTATGAATCCAAATATGCAAACCTTTTCTCGATTGGAGTGCTAGAATTTTAGCGCCGCGTGGGGTGCGTGACGCATAGGGAGAAAAACCCTGTTTTTTGACGAAAAAATTTCCAAAAACACAAAATTGCCCCAAATTTTTTGAAATTTGGGCTGGGGGCTCTCTATGGAGTGCCATGCTGAGCCAAGGAAGCCTCAGTCAAGATTCTAAGTCTGTCTTGCTCTGTTTCCCATTTTTCCCTTCTTGTGGCTTTCCTCAATTTTGCTTTCAAACTCCTTATTCCGGCTCTCAAACTCAAGTTCCGTGCCCTGTAATGACGAGCCATGTGTCGCAGTAGTGTGTTGTCTTCGTCAGCCTTGTTCAACATGTTTTCCAGGTGCATGTTAACTCTCTCGAGAACAGACTCAAGATCATAAATAACCTGTTGCTCCAATGAAGTGAATTAAATCCTCCTCTGCTGGGTAGTTAGGCGATCCTCATGGATGTTCTGCAGCTCCATGATCACATGCTAGTCTTCCAGTTGTTTGTTCCTATGATCCAAATACCTGATGTTCCATTTGGCCATCTCCAACTTGAGTGTCAAGTATTGAATCTCTATCTCTTGCTCTTGGAAGATCTCTTTCAGCTGTGCATTTTGTGGACGTGTATTTGCATCATCATCATCATGAAGGAGAATGAATCCAGTCTCTCGTTTACCTGGTGGCACACCTGAAGGCCCCTCCTCATGCTTGGGCTTCTTGCCCTTGTCCTGTACCTGTATTGTTGATGTAGGAAGTGAGGCCCCTTCCACCCCGGGTGGAGATAACACTCGCTTTGCTGATGCAAACAAAGGCCTGGTGCCTTTTGGATAGCCTCTCTGATATGTGATGGAAAATGGCATCACCGTGGTCTCACGGTGCTCATGCTGATGAGAAGGACCACCTATCTCATGCTTTGCCTTTTCTACTACCCGTGGAGCAAGATGAAGTGCTCCCAAGAAATGCCCTGCAATCCCAAATTATGGTCCACCAAAATTTGGATAAGAGCAAAGTGATAAACGCTGTTGAGCTGCTGCCGAGGGGTCTTGTGCTGCATGAACTTTCTCATCCTCTCTATGTTCCCGCAAATGAAAAATGGGAGGTTCATCATACGCACCCTGGTAAAGTGCATGAGCAACCTGATGTGATAGGCATAAAGGGGAGAAAACCTCCCCTCACAACTGAAGTATTTCATGATCAATCTCATGAGCGGAGCATAATCATCTCTCAGAAATCTGAATGGGAAAACTCTCGTGAGCTAACTCAAACAACTGGCCTTTATGTAAGGCTCATAAAGTTCCCTTTCCACCTTCATCTTCTTGTGCCATTGTTCTCCAACATTTGGTATGCCTGTTGCCACTGATATGGTTTCGGGTGTCAATGTGAAAGTGACCCAAGCCCAGATAGACTGTCCTCCATGCAGGTGAAGTGCAAAAAGACGAGCCAACTCATGATGAATTCTAACATTTGCCACCCTCTGACAAAATTCGAAGCATGCTAAATGCTGGAAACAAGACATAGCGAGAGGGAATGCCTGCAACTCAGTGAGGGTGTTTGGTTCATCCCTGACATGTCTGCCACTCCTAGGTCTCCGGGGAGCCTGTTCTCCTGAAGTTGTGTCACTGTGGGTCTCCCCCTCATATTCTGATTAATTTTCTGATGCCATTTATGCTGCTTGTACCCTAAATTTCTTTGCTACCCTCTGAACCCACTGAACTGGTAGATGCTCTGTAAATCTGTCACCATGGGGACAATAAAATAGGGAGTATTAGGAGGGTAATGATGAAATAGGGATAGGGGTTTAAGAGGAGAAAGTTATTAGGGATTTAGGAGTATTTTGGGTATAGGTTTGATGGGGTAGGGTTTGAATTTTGAGCCATAGGAATAAAGGGGGAAAAAGGAATAGGATTACAGGGGTGTTAGGGTGATGACATAGGGAGGATAATGCAGGGAAAATGGTGATAAGGATAGGGTAGGGAAACACTTTGACAACCTTGTTACTGTAGCAAAACCCTAGGAGTTTATGTTCTTTGTGTCTCCTTTTGTTGGCTTTATCAAAACTTTTGCATTTGATTTCATATTCATCAAAATCCTGGTATTCTTTTCAAGTTTAATGCCAAGAGTGAAGGTAGTTGTTCTACCTTTCAAATTTGATAGGTATTCACAAAATTTTGGGTGATTTAATGCATTATTTGGATTTTAAGTCTGTGCGCCACACGCATTGCCTAGTGCGCCTCGCGCCGGGTATGCGCCCGCCAGTGGCAAATTTGCATTGTGGCCGGGCTCCCAGTGCGCCGCGCGCCCCGTGTGCGCCGCACATTGTTAAATTCGGCCAAATCTGCTTGAAAAACAAGGGGTGAGGGTTTTAGGGCGTTTTCCTTAGGAATCATGATGGGAATGGAGGCGAGAACAATGAGAAGTGAGGAGACAAGGGGAGGGAAGCAGACCTTGGTGACATCATTGCAAATTTGTAATCCCGCTTATCATTTTTGTTTTGATGAATTATTTTCATGGATGGCTAATATGCTTTGGATATCATTCAACATCTTACAAACCCCAAAGCATAGACAAAATTGATGAAGAGGAAGTTTCAATTGAGCCAACCTCTTGTTTGCCCGCCTCCACCGAGATTTTGAAGTAGTTTGCAAGGTTTTTTATCCTCCTGGCTCTGTGCGTCACGCGCCAAATCCAGTGCACCGTGCGCCTTATATGCGCCGCGCCTGTGGTGATTTTACACTGCGGGTTAGCTGCCAGTGCGTCACGCCCTCTGTGCGCGCCGCGCGACCTGGTTTATGTGCCGCGCTCTCTGTAATCACCTCTCAACTCACTCAACCGTTCACAATATCACTATTTTACCTTAGCACTGTCTCTCCTAGGCTTGCAACAACATAACACTTTTGATTTTGGGGCCAAACATGTATTTATAGGCTTGGGAGAGATGGGTTTGATTTTTTCCTCTTTAAAAACCCACTTTCTAATGTTTTAGTTTTGCACTTTTCATTGACTTTTAAAACACTGTTTTTCCTTTTTCTTCGAAATTTGGGCTCAAATAATGAAATTTTCGGCATTTGCTTGCAGGGACTATATGACAGGGCACCTGGTTTTGAAATCCATGACTGCATTTGAAAATGTCAACTGGCGATTTTTGGAAACTTTTGTCATAGTTGACCTTGTTTGACTTTTCTTCAAAACAGAGTTTTGAAGAAGAATCGATGTCTCTTTAGGCGATGATGAAGCTTTCTGAACCATAGTTGTATAAGGCCTCCCTCTGGCCTGCATGGCTTGTTTCTGGACATGTTTTTCAGAGACCAAACTGATGAATTTCTAGACCCAAACCATAAAAAATGACTCTTTCCTGAAATAGGACCAGACCTTGACTATCATGAATTCCATTGATTTTGGACCAAGACCTAAATCAGCAGAGGCCAGACATGAGGGAAAATGAGTAGCATGACTTTTTCCGTCAGATCATGACATGTCCCTAGCGAAATGTAGTTGAGTGGATGAAGCGGGACACCTAAAATTGAAATGCACAAAGAGCTTTGATCTCTGACGGAGGGCTGACCAGACCGAATCTAACATTGGCTCCAATGGGGGATGGTAGCTCCCATGGAGGTGCCAAGAACAACAGATCTATGGAGGATCTAGACAGTGCCTCTTGGTCCATTGGGCTATGGAGTCATCATTTTGATAAACAACACAAGACTCTGACTTATTTACAAAACTGGAGTAACTAAGAAATTGACTCAAACTTGACAATTGGAATAACTCAAAAACTGATTGTACATACTGAAACCAAACTGAAATAAAAATGGTATTTACAATGACAGTGGAAGCAGCATCAATAGATCAACAATGATACCGCTTGAGCAGGCGACCATTGATCGGCCCTCCAGGACAGTCTTCCCCATTCATTTCTTTAAGAAGAATGGCATTTTGACCCCTGTATGCTGCGATCTTGAAAGGACCTTTCCACAGATTTTCAAACTTTCCATGCTTGCCTTTCTCCTCATTTCTTGCATCCCACTTCAGCACCACATCATCCAACTGAAATTTGTCCGCTTTCACTTTTCTGTGATAGATTTTCTTTATCTTCTCCTGCAACTTGGATGTGTTTTTGAAAACTTCTTCTCTTGTTTGCTGCAAGTGGATCATTTGATTCAGCCTTCTCTGCATGGGATCTTCCTCACTACCGGCCTCCTGAAGAAGTTTGACCACTGGGGCAGCAAGGGAAGCGGGAAATATTGTGTCCACACCATAAACCAGCTCAAACGGTGACATACCAATAGACTTTTTTTGACTGATTGGATCTGCCCAAAGTGCATGAACCAGCCTTTTGTTCCAGCTCTTCTTATTAATTTCCAGCAGCTTCTTGATGATGTTGACCAAAGATTTATTCGAATATTCCGCCAATCCATTGCTTTGCGGATGATAGGCAGTTGAATGACCCAAAATTATATGATATCTATGACAAAATTCTACCATCCTTTTCGATTTAAAAGCTACTACATTATCAGTGATTATTTTGTTCGGACAACCAAAGTGAGACAAGATGTTATTTTCAAGAAATGAAATGATTACCATGTCCGTCGCTTGTCTGGTAGGGACTGCCTTAATCCATTTTGTGAAGTAGTCTGTGGTTGTAAGGATCCATCTATGCTGTCCGGAAGAGGCGGGATGAATTTCCCCAATGAAATCCAACCCCCACTGCTGGAATGGAGCGCTCACTTCGATAGGCTTAAGTGGCAAAGGATGTAATTTCTGTTTCCCTTCGAAAATTTGACACTTATGACAACGCTTTACCATCTTATGCACATCAACAAACAAAGTAGGCCAGTAGTACCCTGCTCTCAAAATTTTGTTAGCTGTTGATTTCCAAAAAAGATGACCACCACACTCTCCTTCGTGGAAATCTTCCATGGCTTTCTTTGCCTCCTCTTCCACCAGAAAGTTTAACAAAATGCCACCAGGATCTTTCCAATACAATGCAGAATTCAAAATACAAAACTTGGCAGCCTTCAATTTGAGTGTTCTCGCTTTGTTTCTAGCCATGCCGGGCGGTGGTGATAGATTTTTCAGCACATATATTATATCAGAATACCATTGGGACAAAGAAAACATTTCGGATACCTGAACTGATGTTCCTTCCTCATTTTCATCGGACAAGGCAGCGATCAGATTTATATCTAATGCATGCAAGTTTGATTCAGCCATTAGTTTTTCCAACCCCTGTCCTTTGACCATCTTCGTAGGCTTTATCTCCACATCATATTCTAGCAAGGCTGCAATCCATTTTCCTCTTCTCCCTTTCGGATCGGTCTGCACTAAAACATCTTTCACAGTAGTATTGGGAACATAGGCCAGAATGTGAGAATGTAAGATATACACCCGGAAATCCTTCAGTGCCTTTACCAATGCAAGGGCTTGCTTTTTAATGATGTTGTACTTCAAAGCTGCATCCCTTATAGCCCTGCTAAAGAATGCGATGGGCCTTTCATGATCATCCCTTTTCTGCAATAGTACCGCTGCCATAGTGTTCTCAGAAGCAAATGAAAACAATATGAAATCTTGAGTGTAATCCGGGCTGACTAGAACTGGAGCTGAAGAGAGGGCCAATTTGACCAAGTTGAAAGATTTTACAGCCTCATCCGTCCATTTCACCTGGCTATCCTTCTTAAGCATGTTGGTCATTTCTTTCAAGTGCTCCACAAGATTAGGCACAAAGCGACGCAGAAAATTCATCTTACCATTGAATGACTGTATCTCCTTTTTGTTCCTAGGCAAATCGATTTGCTGAATTGCTTGCACACGTGCTGGGTCTATACGGATGCCATCTTTTGAAATAATATGCCCAAGTAATTTTCCTTCCTCCATGGCGAACAAGCTCTTCTTAGGATTCAGCGATAGGCCATATTTCTTGCATTTTTGAAAGACAATTTTTAGGTGATGCATATGCTCTTCATCAGATTTTGAAAACACTGTCAAGTCTTCCAAGTACACCACCAAAAACACATCCTTCTCATTTGAAAATGCCAAGTCCATTGCACGCTGAAATGTGGCACCTGCATTCTTCAAACCGAATGGCATTTTGGCATAGTGAAATGTTCCCCATGGAGTTGTGAATGTTGTCTTATCCCTATCATCTTCATGGACTGAAATTTGGTTATATCTGGAATAACCATCAAGAAACGACATACGAGATGCCCCCACTACTCGCTGAAGTATATGGTCCATCTTGGGCAGCGGATAGTTGTCCTTCAATAAGACCTTCTTTAGATTTCTGAAATCAATGCATAGGTGGATCTCACCGGTCTTCTTTCGTACAAGCACTAAGTTAGATATCCAATCTGAAAATCTAATAGGCACAATGATACCTGACTTGTACAACCTATTTACCTCTTTTTTGATGGATGGCAGCAACTTTGGATTGATCCTTCCCAGCTTTTGTCTAAATGGTTTGTGATTGGGCTTGATAGGTATGGTGTGCTGAATGATGTTCGTATCATAGGTCTTTAAATCTGAATAATCCCAAGCAAATACATCTGCAAATGAAGCCATCAAACTGATATATTTTTCCTTGATCTTTGGCGGTAGTGTCTTGGACAATTTTACCAATTTTGGATTTGCTGTTGTACCGATGTTGACTTCTTCTACACCTTTCTCCTTGGGCTGCAAAGTGGGCTTGCGGGCTACGTCAGCCTGATCGAAAAGTTCTTCTAGGGGTATCAAGCCTTTAGGAATGATGTTGTTTTTTAGTTGCAATATGTCCATTTGATTGATTTGAACTTCTTCTATACCATTCCCTTTGTTCTCATCGTTTTCCACATCAATTAAGGTTTCTTTGAACTTGCCTTGGTTGAGCAGAAAATCCTTAATCTCCTCATCATCTTGGAACACTTGCCAATGTCGCTGATTGTCTAGAATGGTTGGACGGTGCTTGACATGGATTTCAAATTTGTTGCTAGAGTTCATGGGGATCTTCAAGCTGCTCGCTGCCTTGGCAAGAGCATCAACAATGCTATTTTGTATTCGTGGTACACATGTCAAGGTGTATTCGGAAAATAGCTTCAAGATGTCCAAAACTGCATTACGATAGGCGCGCATCCTAGGATGTTTTTCTTGGTACTCACCTCTGACCTGTTTTATCACCAACTCGGAGTCGCCATATACTGAGATCCTCTTTGCATTCAGTTTTCTAAGAATCTTCAGGCCAGTAATAAGAGCTTCATATTCGGCTTCATTGTTGGAACATTCAAAGGCTAGCTTGTAGGAGCAAACTCTCACGCTGCTAGGTACTTTGTTTGGGGCGAAGAAAGGACTGCGTACCCAAATACCAATACCAGCTCCATCATTCCCTACTGCTCCATCAAAATCCATTGTCCATAAGCCTTCTTCTTCTTCTTGCAAGTGCTGAAAATCTTTTCGCTGTCCATTGTTTTCAACTGATTGCCCAATCTTTTGTTGCTTTTCTTGTGTTTCTTTCTTCAAAATCTCTCTAAAATTTTCTGTTATCTCTGGAATGTCGTCTACTTCTACTATCTGACTATCTATTTCATTTAAACTATCTAAAAACAAGAAAAAAGACTCTAAATCTGTATGTACATAGTTTACAGGATGATTGATCAGTTTCTCCTTGCTTGTGATCATATACTTCATCTTTTGTTCCCTATATAATTTCCTCATTTGTCCAAACACCAGGATTTTTGCATAGGAGAAATCTAGCCGTAGTGTCCCCTTCAATTTCGCTACCCAAGACCTGGAAAGAAGCATGCCAAACCTTGGAGGAATGTCTGCTACCACTACATCCATCAGAACATTTTTCATAGGAAGCTGATCTAAACTCACAACTAAGTCTTTGATGAGCCCTATGCACCTTACTCTGCTAGAATCGAATGAATAAAGATCATGATATTTCCGAGTGATGTCCAGACCGAGCTTATCCATGATAGACTTGGGCATGAGATTATGAGAGGCTCCGGAATCGAACATGGCATTGTGTAGCACAAAGTCATGCAATCGTAAACTGATATAGAAGGGTTGCACATCACTCTCAGGAGACTCACCATTTGTTGCTGGTCCAAAAATCATCTCGGGCTGATCATCTTCCACCTTTACCATGTCGGACATTGGGTCCAAATTTAACATTTTAGAAATCTGTCCTCTATAACTGTTGTTTTTCATGATTTCAGTCAAAGGGATTGATACCTTTAGCTTAGTAATCTCATTCTATAGGCTGAAAGTGGCAGTTCTTTCTGCCTCTTTGATCGGTATTTCTTTTCTTTCCTTCTCTTTTGATGTGGCTGGTTGCTGTGATTGTTCTGCTGATTTTGATTTTCTGCTCTCCGGAACAACCACCTCCTTTCCCTTTCTTTGTGTGGCTGATGGATCTTTATTTGTTGTTTCATCCTCCTTCTTTTTCTGAATTTGTTTAGCCGGCACATCTCTATTTCGAAGGGAATATAGCTATTGTTGTGTATACAAAGCATTCATATACCCTCTTTGATATTCTTCTGACTCTTCTTCCAACACGGTTTCGTTAGCTAGGATAAAATAAGTGTCTTGGTGTGTAGCTGAGCTCATTGCATATTCTTCTTCTTCGGTGATGTAAGTAGGCAGCTCATCTGGAGTAAAGAGATGGTTTTATTCGCCTATTACATTCCCTTCCTCATTTGATTTTGGTCCATGTACAAAATTCTGCTGCAAAGGTGTTTGTATCGGTTGTTGTGCTGTTTGCTCTTGAGTCCGCTGATCTCTTTGTCTTATCCTATATTGTAGCCGCTGTTGGCCACGAAAGTTAGGATTCCTAACTTGTGGCTCTGGCTTGTCAATTTTTACCCTTTCGAGCATCTGTTCTACCTTCTTTAGCAGTTGATCCATTGAAGAATATTATGCTTTCACTGTGGTTTTCTTCTCCGCTTTTGCTCTTGCTCTTTTGGACAACAGGTTAGCCTCAACGCTAACTGCAATTTTCTGCATATCTTCCATTGTAGCCGGTTCTCTCTCTCTCAATTGGTACGCCATGTCAGCATCGAAACCATCCAGAAACTTCATCATTGCTAGTCCCACCGGTGGCTTAAGATGGTCTGGGATATCATTGTAGACTGCGTTAAATCTAACACAATAATCTTGGACTGACTCACCAGCATTCCGCTTGATTTGTTCATACTCGGCCAGAATTTGAAGGGGATTCTTTTTGACTTCCCACCTGTTCAAAAATTGTCTTTGTAGCTTAGCCAAGGTGGTGATACTTGCCGCCGTCAAACCTCTGAACCATTTCCTCACATCAGCTGCAAATGTTTGTACAAAGAGCCTCATTGCCACGTTCTCTGCATCAATCTCATGAAGTTCATAGAAATCTGCTATTTTATCCACATGTTGCTAAGCTGTAATATTGTTAGGCGTGCCATCGAAAAACGAGATTTTACTTTGATAGTCATTTGGCATGTCATCTAGGATTTGGGGCAGAACAAGAGGAGCAAAACGGGCAGCCATCATTCTCGGTGGATTTGGCCTTGGAGGTGTTGGAGGAGTGTGCACAGTTTGCAAGGGGCTTGCACTTGGAGTTTGGGGCTGTGTGGCAATGTAGTTATCGATTAATCTATTAGCTCTTTCCGTCTCAAGGTCTACAAGAAATTGCAGATCAGGGACGGTGTAATCAACAGCCTTTTCGGATCTAGATTCAAATAGTGATATCTCAAATCGTTCGTCAAACTCAAGCTCTTCGAGATACTAAAAAATATTGGGACATGAAGGGGATTTGAACACGGGACTTATGGTGCTTTCTTAACGAAGGAGTCTTGGGATCAAATTTGGATTTTCGTAAATGTGAGGAGGGTCCGGGTCTGGATTCGCTCTGGTGTATCATCTTGAAGCTAGCGTGCTATTGAGAGAAATCACGGGACACAACCAAATTACTCAGCCTTTCCAATCCTAAGCTCATCATCCGGAAGCCTAGAATTCTTATGAAACAAGGAGATTTGATTTTCAACTTAAGTTTCCCAGTATGAGTCACCACTATGTTATCGCCTAAATCTGCCTTAGGCTGAAGGAAGGCAAAAATTAGGGTAACCACAAACCACACTTTGTCTCGTAGCTAGCTCTACGAGAGTAGGAGAGGGCTCTCTCCGAGGCACACTCAGCGAATGGATAAGCAAAATGGTCTGAGATGACTTGCAATGTGATATTTACCTTAGGCTAGTAAGTGAATAAAGGATTTTGGAAAAGATTTTCGAAGTGTCTGAACTTATGAGATATATATGGGACTGGCGCTTAACAAAGAATAGAGAATTGAAAATGAAGGCACAGATTATTCCGTGAGGCAGGGTAGGCGGGAAGCGCAACAATTTTAACTTAAGGTGATGCGGAATGGAAAGATTGTTGAAGATGGTGAAAAGGGCATGGTCGCATGAATCCTTTTCAACAGAAGAATAACACTGCATATGAAATTTTCCCACAGGCAGAGCAATATAAATTGAATTCTACCTAATCTCACTTAGAAAATTTCACTGAAATGAAACATGAAATGAATTATGAAACATAACAAGATACATATGGAACATAAGAACACATTTGCTACACTCACAACAAAGTTTCTTTCCCATAGTCTCTCAGACGTTACAAGCCAGCCAACCCTTTGCAAATAAAATGTATACAATATATAGAATATGTGGAGAAGAGATGGAACACCCAGGGGTTGGGAAGTTACTCAAATCATTTCGAAATGGAGATGGAGAGCCAACCATCAGCGACAGGTGTAGTGCTCTCAAGCGTGACATTTGGCTGTGGTGATCCTTTGCATTCTTCGCCACTTGGATAGATGCTCACCTGGAGAGAAAACTATTTAAAAGACACCTTTGGTGCCAAAAAACCGAAGAGTGGATGACCGGGCCCACTTGGAGAAGTTGCGACCCGAAATTTCGCGAAACGGGAGCAAACTGGACAAAATTTCCTCTGTGTGCCGCGTGCTTTTCTCTGTGTGTCACGCTACTTTGGGGCCTGTTTTGGGGCACTTTCAGGTGTCCAAAATGTACCCAAGTGGGATTTTTGGAAAGCTTGGCCTGTCTAATTTCTAACCCCACTGGAATTTCTCAATTTGGTGCTCATTTTCCCCTTCAAATATTCATTCTCCCAAGACTGCTTTCTGTGTGTCCAAAAAGTGGCAGAGAGGCCATTTTTGGGTTTTTTTTGACCTTTAGGAGACCCAAAAATTATCAAAATTTCTTGCCCGGACACCAGTAGATGTATTTTTCGATTCTAAATCCAAATATGCAAACCTTTTCTCGATTCGAGTGCTATAATTTTAGCGCCGCGCGGGGTGTGCGACACACAGGGAGAAAAACCCTGTTTTTGGACCAAAAAATTTCCAAAAACACAAAATTGCCCCAATTTTTTGAAATTTGGGCTGGGGGCTCTCTATGGAGTGCCATGCTAAGCCAAGGAAGCCTCAGCTAAGATTCTAAGCCTGTCTTTCTCTTTTTCCCATTTTTCCCTGCTTGTGGCTTTCCTCAATTTTACTTTCAAACTCCTTATTCGGGCTCTCAAACTCAAGTTCTGTGCCCTGTAATGACGAGCCATGTGCCGCAGCAGTGTGTTGTCTTCATCGGCCTTGTTCAAAATGTTGTCCAGGTGCATGTCAACTCTCTTGAGAACAGACTCACGACCATCAATAACCTGTTGCTCCAATGAAGTGAATTCAATCCTCCTCTGCTGGGCAATTAGGCGATCCTCACGGATGTTCTGTAGCTCCATGATCACATGCTAGTCTTCCAGCTGTTTGTTCCTCTGCTCCAAATACCTGATGTTCCATTTGGCCATCTCCAAATTGAGTGTCAAGGATTGAATCTCTGTCTCTTGCTCCTGGAAGATCTCTTTCAGATGCGCATTTTGTGGACGTGTATTTGCATCATCATCATCATCAAGGAGAATGAATCCGGTCTCTCATTTACTTGGTGGCACACCTGAAGGCCCCTCCTCATGCTTGGGCTTCTTGCCCTTGTCCTGTACCTGTATTTCTGATGTAGGAAGCGAGGCCCCTTCCACCGCAGGTGGAGATAACACTCGCTTTACTGCTGCAAACAAAGGCCTGGTGCCTTTTGGATAGCCTCTTTGATATGTGATGGAAAATGGCACCACCGTGGTCTCATGGCGCTCATGCTGATGAGAAGGACCACCTATCTCATGCTTTGCCTCTGCTACTACTTGTGGAGCATTGAAGAAGTCACGTGAGATGAATTCCTCCCAAGTAATGCCCTGCAATCCCAACTGATGGTCCACCAAAATCTATATAAGAGCAAAGTGATAAACACTGTTGAGCTGTTGCCGAGGGGTCTTGTGCTGCATGAACTTTCTCATCCTCTCTATGTTCCTGAAAATGAAAAATGGGAGGTTCATCATACGCACCCCGATAAAGTGCATGAGCAACCTGATGTGATAGGCATAAATGTGAGAAAACCTCCCCTCACAACTGAAGTATTTCATGATCAATCTCATGAGCAGAGCATAATCATCTCTCAGAAATCTGAATGGGAAAACTCTCGTGAGCTGACTCAAACAACTGACCTTAATGTAAGGCTCATAAAGTTCCCTTTCCACCTTCATATTCTTGTGCCATTATTCTACAACATTTGGTATGCCTGTTGCCACTGATATGGTTTCGGGTGTTAATGTGACCCCAACCAAGATAGACTGTCCTCCATGTAGGTGAAGTGCAAAAAGATGGGCCAACTCATGATGAACTCTGACATTTGCCACCCTCTGACAAAATTCGAAACATGCTAAATGCTGGAAACAAGACATAGCGAGAGGGCATGCCTGCAACTCAGTGAGGGTGTTTGGTTCATCCCTGTCATGTCTGCCACTCCTAGGTCTCCGGGGAGTGGTGGGCTCCAGTATTGTAGCAATAATTCTACAACTCCTGGGACTCCCTTCTTTAATTTTATCAACCCGGTAGTTCGTAACAAACTTGGAAGCGACGGTGCTGTATGCACAAGTACTAGCTCTTGCCGCAGCTGTCACTTGGTCAGCTGGCAAAAGTTCACTAGGGGCTCAAGCCAACTTCTATGAGCTCTTAGAAGAAGATTTTTAATTGATGGATGAAAGCTAACTCAAAGGAAGCTAATCTACTTGCGGAAAGAAACTGAAAGCCAAAAAGAAACACAAACTCTAGCAAACCCTAATTCTACCAGCTAGTCCTACTAATGCAAAGAGGAGAATGAAAAATATAGAGAGATGCCATTACTTTCTATGAAGGTAAGATACATGTGTCTAGACTACCTCTACCTGAAGAAAACCTCTTTTTGTATTTTTGAATAAGTTATTAGAATTATCATGCTTGTGCTTTTAACTGGCTTTTTACTGTGCAGAGGTGGATCAAGGAGGAGAAATGCTTGGAAGAGGTCGGGAAGGTTCAGAGAGGGTCTAAGGAGTCCCTAACACCCTTCCAAAGAGTTTCACAAAGTTTGGATATCAAGAAACCTCATTTGTGAGCTTCTACGGGAAGTCTGCAGGGGTTCTACAGGATGTTTCAGAATTTCTACAGGATGTTCTACAATTGGATTTTGGATGATGGGTGAGTGAAAGAGGATGCATGAATGGATAGGGAGGTAGGATAGGGGTCTGTAATGACTTAGTGACAGAGAGTTGAAGTGATGAGAGGGTGTGGAAAGCTAGCTTGTCTTAAAGAGGGCAGAGGAAATGGAAGGCCAAGAAGGTAGGGTGACGTGGGTAAAAGAGTAGTTGTGAGACAAGAGATCTAACTTGGAGATGAGCAGTTGGCCTGAACGAAGCTTAGATGGACGAGAGAGTGATGGAGATGCACCGCACAGTGTATACTTAACCGAATCAACCACGTCCTGCACACAATCAAAATATTAACTAATCTATCCTAACTGTTAATGAAACCAATGAACATCAACGTTATTTCTAAAGAGAACTATGTATAGTACTGAAGCAAAGAAACATTCCAAGAGGTCTGAACGCATGAATAACTCCTACAAATGAAAACACTTCACCGAAGATTGCATGGATAAGAAAACTAGTGTTTTTGTTGGGCAGCACTGTCTGCAATTCCAGCCCCTAGGAAGAGGTGAAAATGAGAGTGCAGGCAACCATTTTCTGGAGCTTTTATCACTTCTTATCTTATTACTCTATTCTAGACATCTGAAACAACTCTATTCTTCAACAATGACCTACTTAACCACACAACGAAATCTAACTCAACAAACTGCGTTTCAAATGCATACAAAGAAAATCATAATGCTGAAAGAAAAGATATCAATACAAAGAAGGAGGCCCTAGGCTCTCACGTTGGGCCCAACCCCGAGAGCTATGGCTCCTCTAGAAACTCAGAGCTGAGATCAAATCTGATTGCTTCCCATTAAAAAATAATAATCATAAGTCAAGAGTTATGCCAATAATGGCTACAAAAGAACGAAACAGAGCTGGCAGCTCGCAGTGTAGAATGTGCAAAAGTTTTTCCAAAAGTCCTTTTCGAAGGCTGAAGCCTTATCATTTATACATCACGAGGCCCAAGCTGGCCTCCTAAATCTATGGGACTTGGCTGACCAAACTGGGAGTGAACAACTACTTCCACAAAATCTGTTTGGCTGCCTTCTAGATCCGGTTTTGGTGGCTTTTGGAGCTCGGAGTTGGGGGTGAAGATCCCGAGGAAGGCTATTTAATGCCGTGGACAACCCCCCTACGAATCCTCAACCCCAGCTTGGCTGTCTCCTAGCCCTTGTCTGCTCGGTTTTTCTCCAACATGTGTCAAAAAATCCTGAAATGAGCACGTGTTAGCCACCTAGGAATAGTGACTACCCTTATTCGTACAAATGACATAAACATACTAAAAAATGATGCATAAGTTATGAAAAATGAAGGATTGAGCAAGGGTAGTTAGGCCAAATGAGCCCAAAATGTTACCAAATTTGGGGCTCATTAGGGAGCCTGTTCTCCTGAAGTTGTGTCACTATGGGTCTCCCCCTCATATTCTGATGAATTTTACGATGCCATTTCTGTTGCTTGTACCCTGAATTTCTTTGCTACCCTTTGAACCCACTGAACTGGTAGATGCTCTGCAAATCTGTCACCACGGGGACAATAAAATAGGGAGTATTAGGAGGGGAATGATGAAATAGGGATAGGGGTTTAAGAGGAGAAAGTTATCAGGGATTTAGGAGTATTTTGGGTATAGGTTTGATGGGGTAGGGTTTGAATTTTGAGCCATAGGAATAAAGGGGGAAAAAGGAATAGGATTACAGGGGTGTTAGGGTGATGACATAGGGAGGATAATGCAGGGAAAATGGTGATAAGGATAGGGTAGGGAAACACTTTGACAACCTTGTTACTGTAGCAAAACCCTAGGAGTTTATGTTCTTTGTGTCTCCTTTTGTTGGCTTTATCAAAACTTTTGCATTTGATTTCATATTCATCAAAATCCTGGTATTATTTTCAAGTTTAATGCCAAGAGTGAAGATAGTTGTTCTACCTTTCAAATTTGATAGGTATTCACAAAATTTTGGGTGATTTAATGCATTGTTGGGTTTTTAAGTCTGTGCGTTGCGCGCATTACCCAGTGCGCCGCGCGCCGGGTATGCGCCACGCCAGTGGCAAATTTGCACTGTGGCCGGGCTCCCAGTGCGCCGCGCACCCCGAGTGCGCCGCGCCACCATGTGTGTGCGCCATGCAATGTTAAAGTCGGCCAAATTTGCTTGAAAAACAAGGGGTGAGGGTTTTAGGGCGTTTTCCTTAGGAATCATGATGGGAATGGAGGCGGGAACAATGAGAAGTGAGGAAACAAGGGGAGGGGAGCAGACCTTGGTGACATCATTGCAAATTTGTAATCTCGTTTATCATTTTTTCTTTGATGAATTATTGTCATGGATGGCCAATATGCTTTGGATATCATTCAACATCTTACAAACCCCAAAGCATAGACAAATTTGATGAAGAGGAAGTTTCAACTGAGCCTACCTCTTGTTTGCCCGCCTCCACCGAGATTTTGAAGTAGTTTGCAAGGTTTTTTATCCTCCTGGCTCTGTGCGTCGCGTGCCAAACCCAGTGCGCCGCACGCCTTATATGCACCGCGCCTGTGGTGATTTTACACTGCGGGTTAGCTGCCAGTGCATCGCGCCCTCTGTGTGCGCCGCACGACCTGGTGTATGCGTCACGCTCTCTGTAATCGCCTCCCAACTCACTCAACCGTTCACAATATCACTCTTTTACCTTAGCACTGTCTCTCCCAGGCTTGCAACAACATAACTCTTTTGATTTTGGGGCCAAACATGTATTTATAGGCTTGGGAGAGATGGGTTTGATTTTTTCCTCTTTAAAAACCAACTTTCTAATATTTTAGTTTTGCACTTTTCATTCTTTTAAAACACTCTGTTTTTCCTTTTTCTTTGAAATTTGGGCTCAAATAATGAAAATTTCGGCATTTGCTTGCAGGGACTGTATGACAGGGCACCTGGTTTTGAAATCCATGACTGCATTTGAAAATGTCAACTGGCGATTTTTGGAAAATTTTGTCATAGTTGACCTTGTTTGACTTTTCTTCAAAACAGAGTTTTGAAGAAGAATCGATGTCTCTTCAGGCGATGATGAAGCTTTCTAAACCATAGCTGTATAAGGTCTCCCTCTGGCCTGCATGGCTTGTTTCTGGACATGTTTTTCAGAGACCAAACTGATGAATTTCTAGACCCAAGCCATAAAAAAATGACTCTTTCCTGAAATAGGACCAGACCTTGACTATCATGAATTCCATTGATTTTGGACCAAGACCTGAATCAGCAGAGGACAGACATGAGGGAAAATGAGTAGCATGACTTTTTCCGTCAGATCATGACATGTCCCTAGCGAAATGCAGCTGAGTGGATGAAACGGGACACCTAAAATTGAAATGCACAAAGAGCTTTGATCTCTGACGGAGGGCTGACCAGATCGACTCTAACAGAAGCAAGGATATAAACCACTTGCGGATCGGTAAGTTGCATATTAACTTCACGGATCACACACTTCAGCCTTTGATCTAACTCCCAGGGTGTCTCACCAACCCTCATTGTGATTTCCTTAAATCCAGTGACTAATTGTGATTCAGACTTAGGCTTACTAAAATCCTTGTTTAAATCATCCTTATTATCCACTAGCATTACTAAAGGATGATCCGCACAATACTTAATATACCACGTCAGCGCACAATACTGTAGGGTAGTAACTAAATGCGCTTTATTTATTTTGTCACCAATGATCTACTACACGGTCCACACAACATTCAAAACAAACTAGAATTGATTTGTATCTTCGCTCCCTATACCCTTGAAAATCGACAAATTTATTGAGTTCAACATGTTGAACGATAGCGGTGGTGGCGGCAGTGTGGGTGAAGGTGTATGTTGTGGAGGTGAAGGTGGAGGTGGAGTGAATGGATGATGTATTCACAGAAAACTCGGTCTTATCAATTGGGCCGCAATCTGCAGTGAGGCTTGTGCTGTTCCCTCATCATCGCTTGAAGGAGGTCCAATTAATGGGTTATATTTAGGGCTTGCTTTCTCTCGATTTTTGAAGATTCCTCTACTTCACATAGATCCGAACATCAAGGCAACAACATAACCCGTTTCTCACATAGGAGCATCTTAATCTAGGTATTCAAAGATCTCAGATACTTACCTCATGGTCCCTTGAAGAAGCATCGCTTTGCTTCACTATAGCTGACCAAGGTATCAACCGTGAACTCTGTAAGAAATCCTCCTATAATTCGATTGAGCCAGTGGTCAATAATGTGAGCGATCTTGTCTTCAAAATCTTCCACCCTTTGCACTAGCTCCAAAGTCCACGCTATTGGATCATCAAGCCTCCACCTTCCTTGGCCATCTACCAACTTAGCTAAGGTGTAGAAGAAAATTTCGTGTATTTCTGTGTACATTTATCTGTCCAACCACTGCTCCTTTGACATGCACGTATTCTCGTTTTCTTGTGCCACTAATTTGTGGATCTTCCTATCCAACCACTTCTCAATTTCCTTCTTGGTCGGATTCCAGTGATGCAACATCACACATCTCCTTATGCAATTCCTAGTTTCGACAATGGAACCATTTGTTGGCTTAATGGGTCCTGACCTAGGTTCAGAGTTAGTTGTGCCAAACAAAACCCTACACTACTGGCCCTTTCAGCATCAATCCACATAGTGCAGGTTGAAGTCTCACTTGAAGCAATATGGGGGGATGCTGGAACCAAGTTTCTGCATCTAGAGATCACTGTGATGTCTTTTATTGCCCTAGATAAGCCTTCGTGCAGATCTATAAGCCCCTAGGTCTCCACACTGTAATTCCATTTTAACAGCTTCCAGACCTTCGCAAAGGTCTACGATAGGTCTTTACGGACCATTAACAAATGAATCAACTACTTACGTGCACCATTAATTTACCCTAGATCCGTGTTCATGCAGATCTACTTAAGTGCTTAATAAACATAACATAGTGTATTATAATATTCGTGTAACTACTTAACATTCATTGCATTCAGTTAATAAGACTTATTTAATAGAATCACACACCAACACATCAATATTTCATAACTACATTATTTCATCACAGTATATATCATAAACATAAACAACAATAAGCAGATAAAACACATGAATTTATTCAATAGTCTTCTTTATTAATCTTCAATATGAAGTTATAGACTCAAACTTCTCTGCGCACTTAGCTGCAGGGGTCCACCCACTCAGCTGCAGAATCTACTCTAGGCCTCTGCACACTCAGCTATAGAGCCTTTTCCTCCTCTACGACTCACTTCTATGTGCTATCTTCTATTGACCCATTACATCCATCATATCTGATTATTGATTACTGCCTTAGACTCTCTAAGACACACCTATTTATAGCTTTTCTTCATACAATCCCATGGTCCGCGGACCATGGGTAGATCTCAAAACCAACTTGACTTTACATAAACAAGAGGCTAAACCCCTTTTGAATTCTAACTATCTACGTGCTCCGCATCCACAATTTGTGGAGACTTTACATCTTTTTACCAAAATTTACATCAAAACTTGGGTTTTTAACCCCAAAACTGACCCAGGGGACCCCATCCCAACACTTCACCTCTTGGGTTGTTTCCATTGATCCCATTCCTCTACCTGATTCTTTTGCTCCTTGATCTTCCTTTTTTTAGCTTCTAGAAAAGTGTTTATACTCATGATTAGCCTTGCACTTAAAGGGAAGTTGGTCATAATCCACCTATTGGATATGGGACTACTTATCCAAATTGATATTTATTAAGCCCAGAAGTCCTTTTTCCAGATATACTTCCACATAGATATGGGAAAAAGAAAATTAACCCTCTTGTGGCTTGGCATGATCAATAGACTTACCTAGGGAATTTCCAATGCTTTTAAAAGTGGCATCATTCCAACAATGCAGATGGAGGAAGGAGAGTTTAACCTAGACTAGAACTATTGAAGGAAAATTACATTTTGAATTAAAATTCAGGCTCCATCAATCTAAATAGAGACCCTGAGCACCCATAAAATAAGGGTTGCTTCTAAAAACCAATTCCCGGTCTTCCTTATTCTCAAAGAAGAAGGTATAAAACCCTCTCTCCTAAAAAGAAGAAGAAATTTGAACCTTTATCGATGGTTGCCAAGTATATTTACCCACTACTTAAATGAGCATGGGGAAGGTTAGGTCATTCATGACTAGGCCCACTAAACCTCGTTCCACAAGCTAAAGAGCCCTTATTTTGGATTGAGAAGCATTAATCTCTACCTTTGGAATATCTTCAAGGGCTTCATATTCTGGAATTTCGACCCATTGGAGATCATATCATTGAAGGTAGTTGTATCAGGCACCTGCAGAGAGGGCAGGGAAGCAAGTCCACATGAGCTAGTGGCAATTAGACAGTAGGAGACCTGTTGAATGCTACAAAAATACTCACAGCGTTGTAGAGATGATGGCTACATGTATTTCAACAAATCTCTCTCTCTCTCTCTCTCTATGTACATATACATATACATATACATAAGCAAGTATTTTATCATTTAATCTATAAGCAGAGGTTATATATTGATATTTTTCATCACTTTGTTTAATACATAGTACTTTTTTCCAAAAAATAAAAAGTACAATTGTATGTGTATTTTAATAAATGTTTATTTTTGTTATCTGTTTCAAATTTGTCAATGTTGAAATTGTCTATAATAATTATGTTTTTATTGAAATGTATTATATGTTTTTGTGTAATCAAATACTTTACCTTCCATTTTATGTGTAAGGGTATTATATTCTTATGCTTAATATGAACTCAATATATCACTTGTAGGAATTGAACCTAGGTGGAGAATATAACAATCATTCCTCCCAACCACTATATGTATTATTATAATATGTTATATTCTAAAATAAATATAATTATATATGTTAAATGGATTGAAATCTTATTAATCTTAAAAATAATAGTGTCCCGATTTCATAAATATTTTTAGATAATATAATTATATATTATTAAATCAAAGAAATTAATTTTTTTTTGTAAGCTAAGATTATATTTCCTCACAAAATCAAAATTTTTAGTACATAGTTCAACCATCCACTGTCAACCATCTTTGCAACAAATGGTCTCAATGTGACCAATGCAAAACTAGATGTCTTTGACCATCTGACTATAGAGTAATTTGTCCAAAACTACAAAAATTGAAGCATTTTCAACATAACTAGAGTGTCTACAAAATCATCATACCACAAAAGACTATCAACAAACATATAGCAGCTAGGAATAAGAAGAAGCGATTGGTCCCATATCTCTCACACTAGATCCTAGGGAGCAGTTGAAGTGGATATGCTCAAAGTATGGCACTTAATTTGAGCCAGGAAAGTGTCCATTCTTTTTATATGGAACCTCATGTTCCTTTGTTCTCTTTTCACATCTGCAAGAATGGAAAAAATATTATACCGATTAACCTATTATTCCATCATAATCTGGCCAATAAGGGTTTTCGTTTTCTAGTAAATAAATAACTCTTGAAGATAATGCTTTTTTGAGTCCTTGGTATGGTCAGGGTTTGAAATCGGCTGTCCAAATTCCTCCATTAACTCAAATTTAGAAAGGGCATGTTTGTCTTGGGTTGCCATGTTTTCAAGGGTTTGAATTTCATTTTGAATGTAAATAGGGATGAATAATTGAAAAGATTCAACAACCTCTTGTGCTTATTTTTAGGGTTAGTTATGACCTTGGGGGCCTCGACTGCCCCCCTCCTCTTCTGCTTCTCATGTGCTGATGCCACATAGGGGTTTTCTGGAAAGGGTTAACCTAGGTGTGACCCATAATCAAAACACAACAGGGAAGACAAAACTATTCAAACATTGGCAAGAATCTAAGGACCAAACTCCTAAGAGCGCTGAGATGAATTTTATTAGGGATGAGACAACAATTCGAGACAAGTAAGCAAGAATTCACACAAGACTAGACCACCTCAGCTAATAATCCTCCCCAGAACCCTAAATAAATCTCAAGAAAGCCATATTTAGCTTAGATAAATAAAATAAACTAAGTAGCAGGTCCACTTATAATTCCATAGTCTAGAATTACAGTTAAGCTAACAAACCCAACACTATAAAATAGAGAAATTAATAGATCAATATAACAAAGGGGTTTTAGAGTTACTAGGGTAAGGAAATACTCCATGCACTACGTGCAAGATGAGATCACTGCTATTAAAAGTCCATGAGTGATGACGATATATTTTCCCTATCACCCCTTTTATAGCATGCATTCCAGACTGTCGTCCCTCTCTCTTGTCTCAGAATCTTGAGAATCCACGACATGAATTGATGTACTACTAGTAAGGAAATGTGCTCTAAGGATCTGCATCCTCAATTTTTTTCTCAAGTTTAGCAAATTTCTGATATTCCTAAACCAACTGAAACATTCCCCTTGTATCAATCTACCAACATCCTCGCATACTGTCTAAGATATTCTGAAAAGAAAGACATACCAATTTTCAATCGGGTAGTGATGTAGTCGTAACTGCCGCTCCGTCCTCTAGCTAACACTGCAAAACATCCGAAGGGCCTTAAGAACTTGACTTCACGTGTGGTTGCATGCACGAGGGTAGCCATACAACCATCAACCTTTATTTCCATTCATTCCGTGGGAGGTGGGCTTAGCTACCCATGTCATTGAATTCCTTGAGCTACACCCCCATCAAGGGCAAAGAAATTGAACTTTTGTTCATGTTACTAAATTTAAAAAAATAATAATAATGACGATGATAACGATTTTAATTTTATTTCTATGCTTGAAAGAAATTAAGAGAAGTGTTCTAATATGACCATAATTTTGTTGGCTTATCAATATGGTTGTTAGTGTGACAAATATGTTGATAATTAAATGAAACGTGAGCACAAGATGGAAAATTTAAGAGAAAGTAATTTTCATATTTAATCCTCTTAGTGTCGTAAAGGTGATAGACTCTTTTATCCCATGATGTTTTTGGAATTAACCAATGCCTAGTTTCATTATGAAGATCATGAGATTTATTTATTTATTTATTTTAGCAATGTCTATTTTCTTCTTAACATTGGTCAATACAGACATATATTTTTTGTTTTCAAGGTTGTGGTTGATCACCTCCTCATAATATCTTAGTTTCCTTTTTCCTTCTAATTCATTATCACCCCACAATTTCTATATAAATTTTGATATGACAATATTTTTAATATTATCATTATTTTAGGGGTGGAAGGAGCGTGATAGGTTATTCTTCACCCCAATGAACAAATAGAGATTCAATATGTTTAGGGCTTGGGTGTAGCATCCAATGACTAAAGTGAATATCTTACACTTTGGCAAGGATAGGAATTAGCAATAGCATAGAAAATCACAAAAGTTTTAATGTTTGGAGAGTCAATGATTTTATTTTGTCGGGTGTGGAAAGGTAAGGGATTGCAAAACTCAACTATTCCTTATATATTGCAAAGGATCATTTTTCAATTATTGTAATTCAAACAAATTGAATTTTTCCATGTGTATAGACATCTGAACGAAAAGATTGATTCATTGGAAAACAAAGGAAATAGTTCAAGCAAGGGACTTTAGAATTGGATCAAAGGTTGATATCAAACTCGCCTATACCATGAATCTAGGGAGTAAATCCTATGATCAAAACTTTATTAATGAAGGATTCTATAACCGAATAAATGATTAGGCATTCAACGTGGAAGCTGTACAAACATCACAACTCTGAAGCAACTAGATTTTGGCCAATATTCCGGTTCTCGCAAGAAAATAATGACAACCTTCATTAATTCTCAAGCTGTAATTCTCAACAAAGGCATACCCTCATATTTAAAACCATAACATCTAGCGTATGGAGGAATTAACATGTGCACAAAAGTTGCAACAAGTTTTGATATATCAAGGTGCGAAGGAGTATACTTAGGTGAGGGGAGCTTCGATCCTACGAGCGCATTCAATTATTCTCATAATGGAGTTAATTCTATTCTTCTTCCACATCAATCGACTATCATTCCAAGGAAATTTTCATGATCCAGACATGGATTCAGAAGCCTCACAAATCAATGCTCTAGGGTGGTGGACTAGTGGTAGATGAGGGTATATATAGCTTAGTGTTGTCCATCCTCATACTCACTCAATGGTACTATTGAGTATTCACAATTGTGAGCAGAGGAAATAGTTACCATTTATACCTTGAAACATGGAATAATATAGTCCTACAATGGTGGAAATAGGGAAATCATCTCATGAGGATGAGTAGGTAAAAATGAATCGACTCCCTACAATATTATTGGAATCAGTTAAAGGGTTGTTGAACACCATGAAGTAAAGGTATTCTATAGAGGAAAAGGAGAGGAGGACATATCAATTATTAATGGACACTAAATATGAATTGTTTTGAAGAAAGACAGAAAATTTTCAAGGTAAGATCCGAATTGAATTGGCAACCATGGACATTAGGGTGCCAAATATTGAGGAAAAATTTAGCAGTGGGGTAAGGTTCACCTTGGAGGAGGTTGGGATCAACGAGGAACTACTGAAGAAAAAGGCTAGAAATGTTCAAGGGGCAGGAATAACATGACAAGAATGACAAACCATGTTGCATGGATAAGCTGATGAAGTAGGACTGCCCTCTACTAGATAAACTATTAGAATTTGAAATCCTTTGATGTTATGTAGCTACATAATTTTATCAGACGTTTTTTGTGGAGAATATAGTAGCTACTTGTTTAGAATAGTTGGTAAAAATTTTCATAAGCATATATTTTCTATCTTTTGGACTTCTGAATGTAGTATAATTTTGGAACATGAAGAATTATGTAAGGGTTCTAGCATAGAAACTAGATTTTCATTTTAATATCAAATACCTATATGTTCCTTTGAAAAAAAATATTACCATTATTTTGCAAAATTATCTCCTCCTCCTCCCAATGATCTAGCTAAGACTCGACATCCTTATGCTATCCCCATTTGAGCTAAAGGTGGGGTTCTTAGCTAGAGTTAGAAGCAATTTTAGGAAAATTTTTGGCTTCCATGTTGTTTAACTTATTATTATACATAAGATACCTAGTCATAGCTGATGGGTTCCCAAATTGGAATATTTTTAGTGCCCTTCCAATAAATTTTTTCATCTTTCCCCTATTTCAATCTCATCTTAGTACCCTTTTTCATCCAGAATTATGCATATTTGGTCAAGGTATGATTATCCTGTTAATATTCCATTTCAATGCTTATTCTTATGCGTTTTTAAGAAAGTATCACCTATTTGTACTGAAATTGGTATATAGGAATAAATATTACGCAGGTACCTTAAAAGCATAGATGCTTCAACTCTCTCAACAACTGCTGCAAATCCTGAGTTGTAGTTTCTTCAACTCTGCCTGAGCATATATGATGTAACTGTGAGCTATGGTCACAAGCTAAACATTTGAGTTATTTTCACTGTTACTTGAATTCTACATGCTACAACTCTTGCCTCACCTATGTTGTGACTCTCACCTTTCTACAATTTCTCCAACTCTCCCTTAGGACTGTTGCAACAACTCTGTAGAGTGGATGTTGCAACTCTACAAAAATAGTTCTAGCACATCAGTAAACTAAAAATTTATTTATTATGGATCGACCAGGTAGTAAAAAACCTGATTTTTTAATGTGGAAAAGTGAAAAGGGAAAATAAGCATTGATAAAAGGATGATGGATCAACCACGACTTGACATACAACTGGTTAAGTCAAATTATGTAGGATTTTTTCTATCTTTTGGAAAATTGATGTAATAGAATGGAACAACATGATTCTCATGGTTTTCCATCAACTTGCTTGATTAATTTAGATTGAAAACATTATGTATAAAACCCCTACTCTCCTTGAGCTGGGTTATCAGTAAAAACTAGTTCATTGGCTAATCAATCATTAATTGTAATCATATTTCCAATTTTCTACAATATAAAATTACATTACAGTCTTATTCAATTGATGGTGTGTTGAGCATCTAGCATTTTATTACTTTCATCAATCAGTGCCTCATCTAAGGAGGTAGGGCCTTGTCCTTAGCTAGGTATTTTTTATACTCTTTCGTAGCTATAGCATTATTTATAGTTTGGGCTATTTATGCAATTACTATGTTTTTACTATTGCTTCAACTTTGAATTCTCACTATTGCCACTATTATATTTCGTATTGTTGCAACTTAGTCATTGATATTGTTAGTATTTACAAACTAATAATTGTCATGTGATTTATACAACAATTCATTACTTAGGTTGTTTTTTCAAAAATAAATTACATTAGAATATTCTATTTTCCAAAACTATGGTTGCTTTGTTTCGATTTGGTTTGATTTAATTATTTTGTTTTCAACATCTAATTCCAAATTTTATTTCCTTATAAAAAAAAAGTGTGGATTGATAGTGTGTGATATACTACATTACATTGCATGTGCAATTGCATTTCTATTACAACAACCATGATCATCTTAATACCGGAGAAAGTCACCTTTGATGCTTGTGTGATTTACTTTCTGCAAGTGCGAATTTACTTTCTTGCAATTTAGATAAAGGAGTGTGCTCTTTACATTCCCACAAAGCTTGGATTGGATTACAAAGGTGTGGGTTTATTGGTGACTTGTGAAAGCATCATAATATATTGCATTATGACATTCATTAGATTACTACAACCTCGATTATACATATAATATTGTATTATCATAAATGTTGGATGACAATTTGAAAGTTCCATACAAACACCGGGTTGACAATTAAATGAAAAATCTTTTGGTTGTCTCTCTAAGCAATTATAAAGGTAATTGAGAGGCCTGTCATTTTTAGCACCATTGTTGAGGAATTGCCAATAATCCAGTCAGTATTTTTTTTCATGATTCTTGTTTGATTTTGATTGTTGCTTTTTTTAGTAGAGGGGGTTTATTTTTGAGAAGTTAGTGCAATTGGTTTCTTTTTATAACAATTTACCTTGGATATGGTATCTCTTTAATTTTTCATGTGCATAGTTAGAGATCAATAAGGTATATTTACCAAAAACCCCCATAAAAATAACTGTGCAAGTAAGTCTTAAGAGGAGAAAGGGCTCAATCAACTAAAATTATTGACTCCCATATAAATCTTTTTGCTAAAAAGAAGCCTCAAATCTATAGCCATGAGCCTAAGGTTGCACAAGCTTCATCCTCTACACACCAGTGTAATATCTGTTTTCTAAAGATATAATCAATGAGCAGTTCCATTTTGAAGAGTTTATTTTCCCAAACTCTCCTAAATCACCTTTGGTAGAAGAAGACAAGCCCCCAAAAGAGATGGCCCAGAAAGTTAAGGAAGAGGCAACTACCTTCGAATTACCTATCCCTAAGTTAGATGAGGAAACCAGGATGAAGAACATTCCTTACTAAGATTTGCAAAATTTTCACTATCGATCTAAGGAAGATCCTGATACATTCCTCTTCGAATTTGATGTAATATGAAAGAGTTACTATTATGTGACAGATGCTCAAAGGTTGAAATTGTTTCCTACCATACTTAAGAACATTGCGTTACACTGGTTCATGAGCTTCAACAAGGGTAACATCCACACTTGGATTCAAATGAAGTAAAAATTCCTAGAGAATTACCAAGACTACTACAAGGATAAAGAAAGAAGGGAAGACATATTCAATATGACACAAAACAATGAAAAAACTCTTGAATATTATGTTTAAAGGTTTAACTACAATCTTCATAGAGCAAGGCATGAAAACTTGGATCTTGTTCTTAATTGGAATTCAAGATGATTGAATTGAACTCCTCAACCTTAAGGGAGGATGAGATGTCTCTAAACAACCCTACAATTCCATCATTGAACTATGTCAAATATATTATAGGGACACTTCTAAGAATTGCAGAGGCCCCCGAGATATGTCAACAAGAATTGGTAAGACTGTTGGAGGAGGAGTTATGACAATAGAAATTGGCAATTTGCTGGGATATTTCAAGACTGATATATTAAGATTATTAAGCTCCCAAATATACACTTTAAAAATGAATAAGAATGGGGAAGAAGTAGATATAGCACTAGCTATCTTTTTCTTGAAATGCAGAAGGAAACACCTACTCAAGGTGTTGAGAAACCAAGTGCATAGGGTTTGATACTTGATTCCTCTTCTTGATAATTACTTGTGAATTTGAAATATCTTATTTTTACTTCTTATATGTTCTTCATCAAGAAATTATAAAAATTTTCAGTCTTTCAAGAAAAAAAAGAGACAAGAGACACCAAAATTAGGCTCCAAGCCAGTGAAAAACCCCACAAAGAGGAAAACCCAACAATCCTTCTCTTATAGAATTACATCAAAATGAGATATCCAAGAAAAAAACCAAGACCAAGTCTGCCACAAATATTCCAAGTCAAACCCTCCTTAAATTATCCTCCAGTAATTAGAGTCAACGTAGGTCAAACTGATTCAAGTCAAAAACTTGAAATTCATACCTACAACAAATAGGGCCAAAATTTGGCATGTAGTGCCTAAAAAATTTAGGCCTTTCCACATAAAATATTACTTCACACGTGTGAACTTAAATAGTCAAATATTTAGTCAACCAAGATGAATATTCTTCAAGTTTCATTTGCTTCTCTTACTCCTTTGATTAGACTTCTTCTCTCCTTGGTTGGTTCAGAAAAATGCTTCTTGTTGTGTGCTTGAATGATGTCCCAAGTAGGTCAAACTTCCTTGTTATATATCATAGTCTAAGAGGTCAAATAGACATCTCTTGGAGGACTAGACCGACTTGTTCCAAGGAGGGCCGACTTGATGATCTTGTGGGCTTATGACATAAAAATAAAATTTGATTTCTTTTTCTTTCAAATTTCCAAATGGGACATGACTCAAATATATTTTCTTTTGACTCATAATAAATTTTCCTTGACTCTTTTTTGACTCTTTAAGAATGAATGACCCTTAGATCAGATATAGATTCATGCCACATGTAGTAAAGTAAACCCTACAAGTAGTTGTCAATCTCTACCTATATTAAAATATGTTTATCAAGAAGTGGAAGAATGAGAACAATTACGTTTTGTTGCTAACAAACGTCAGTGGCAAAAAAACCATAATGTATGATCCAAGACCCAACACAATGCTTTAATTCTTATTGGACTAATCCTTCCATTCAATACTTTTCTTAGCCACAATGTCTTCCCATTTAGCCATGCATGGCTCCTCCCCCCCTCCCCACCCCCCATATTTGGAAACAGGGTTGGAGAAATCCTACTTATGAAGGCCCTTGACATGCCACCTTGCAACCACCTTGCAACTCCTTCCCTCTCCTAAGATGCAAGAGTCCACATCCACCCCTCCATAACCATAATTACCTTCACAAACCATATCTAACCCTAATAATGGTAGACCATCCCAACCAACACAAGCTTTTGAGTTTGCAACCTACCCCACTTATTCCATATCTTCCTTGGACTGTCATCATATTCATCTAAGGTCTAGGAAGACACTAACAAATGAAATTCCTCCTACGCATATTGAAGATTTTAATGGGGAAGCTGAGAATGAAGAAATTGAGTAGGATTTGTCCCCCAAGCCTTTACTAATTGAAAAAGGAACCCCTAAAAATCAAAACCCACCTTATACTGAAAGACTAAGCGTAGAGAAACCTATGACTCAACTAGAATTTGATTTATTGGGATAAATCAAGAACATGTGTGTCAGAATCCTGTTTTTCCAAGAGATTAAAGATGTGTCTATCTATTCAAAAGTGTTAAGGGAACTCTGTTTAAGGAGGATTGGCAGAAGAAGAAAGGATCCCCAACTTGTCCACACCATGGGTAAACTGTCAAATTTAATGATGGGGGGAGTCCTCAAAACCAAGTATTCTAACACTAGTAACCCAATTGTTAGTGCAAATAATAATACACTTATCCAAAACAGACTAATCGACCTTGGTGTTGTTATTAATGTTATGATGTGAGACACTATGGAAGCTGTTAGTGTCAATATATGCATACTTCCATCAGGAATCAAATCCACTCTTTGCATTTTCATTTTAGGTGTCTAATACTGAATTTTTGATCATTCCACTAGGTCATGCCAAAATGGTCCACTGATGGTTGTCTTCTTCTCAGAAAATCAAATTTTCCCTCATGAGGTACATTTGCTGACCCATCTCCATGTTGCATTCAGTTATGTTATTTTTAGAGTCAAGGGAGTCATGTTTCCATTAGGTTTTAGGGTTCATTTCCAAGGTCAAAAGCATAGTTTCAGTGTAAATAAAGGGAAACAAAGGTATGAGGAAGACCAATAAACAAAGAGTGATTGGTAGAAAGTCATGGTTATTGTATAAAGTTCTTATTTCCCTGATGTAATTTTCATCTCAAAAACATGTTTTTGAGATGAAAACAGAGTATTTTAGTTTGTTCATATTTTTTGATGTAATTCAAGTCATTTCATGTAATAAGTGTTCCCATAAGTTGCCCAAGAATTTCTCCTTGCTGCAAGAAATGAGCCATTGAAGAAATTAGCTCAATCAAAGCATCATCCACCTGAAAAGAGAGAAAGAAAGAAAAGCATTAAACAAAGATTTGAAGACAAAGTAAAAGTTCCAAACAAACATTATAAAGTGGGTTTTTTCTAAGGAAAAATCAAAATCATCCTCTATATAAGACTTTAAAATCATTTTTAAAACTTCATCATGCTCATTTCACAAAGAGAGAGAAGGGAGTTGAAGTGAATTGGTGCCCAAAGTAACCTCAGGCATTGTGCATAGAGCAAGGAGCGTGGCAAATAGGGTGTTGAAAAGTGTGCAACAAGAAATGCTTGTTGAGAATGCAACAAGATGGTGGAGCTTAGTGAAAAGAGTCGCCTTCACTAAGTGGGCCCATAGGCAAATTATGGCGCAAGTTCTATTTTTGATCACAGTGTGGATGATCACAGTGTGGGTGATCAGAGTGTGAGTGATCACAGTGTGAGTGATCAAAGTCTACTTTTATATTGGCTGTCAAAAATAGAAAAGTCAAATATTATTGTCTCATAATAATATTTGGACTATAAACTTGATCTTATTCTCTTGGAGCACTTTAGGATGAGCTACGGATGTGGTACATGCAGATCCCAGAAGGAAATACGTGGCTACCTATGGGATGACTAATATTTGCATGCAGGACTTCAGTTAGAACTCAAGTGAGTTGAGTTTAGTGGACTGGAGGTGTAGTTGATGGAGTTGTGTTCAATTTAGCCTTGTTAAACTAGTTGTATTTAGTCTAACTGATCAATAGACTAGAGATGAGTTGGGTGAATTAGTTATTAATTAATTCACAAGTTATTAACTCATAATGCAACTATAGAATACATCAGTTAACTCAGTTGCATGTCAGTGCATGTTCAGTTTAGCAAGGACAGGTGTTAGAGGATCAGATTGCTATCAGTTGTGACTATAGTTGTGCATGATGATTTGCACAATCAGAGGCATTGAGTATGCCAATGAATTGGCTAATATCAAGAATTGTAGCCTGTGCTCACGTCCAACAGAGTGTGAGTGATTATTTGCAGGTCAAATACGAGTTTGGTAAGCCATTCTCATCAGTTCTTGAGCAGGTATTGAGTTGGAGAGGCAGGCAAGCAGTGGAATAGATTTGGAGATCAGATCTGAGCTGTATTGTGTGTAACAGGTGGAGCTGGTACTGGATTGCTTGTGATAAGCATTTTACTTTGTAATGTTACATGATTCAATCAATATAATATACAGATAGTGTGGGGTTTTTAGCGAGATGCTTTCCCCGGGATACATACTGTGTTAATGAGTTTGATTGATGCTTCTATGTGTGCCTGTGAATGTTTTTGCTTCTGTAAATTGATGATCAACGTAGAGGAGATTATGTATTATACATGTTCCGCTTATAATTATATGATCAGGATAATCTCTGTGAATATGTGTTAAATTACTCAAAATTTCTACATGGTATCAGAGCTGCTTGATTTGTAGAAGAGATTTTTACAGGATATCAAGTGAGGATTGATCATCAGATCTATTATTCAGAAAGTGTTTACATTTTATTTCTTCAGGCAGAGTCTGTAATCGGGCCAGGTAGCCTCTGGATTCATCCTTCTTTTGGAAGGTGAGATATCTGGTGAATGACCTGACAGTCAATCTCTATACAAGAAATACTTTGTTCTCACGAATTCTAGATCAGAAGCGGTTGAGTTTTGAGTTGGTGGAATTAGAATTTAATTCCAAAGCAAGAGATAAAACTTAGAAACATTCAGTGTGAGAATGGAGACAATATGCCCCAGTATCTCATGAAGTTCACCCAATGCCGGGATGAGCTGGGAAGTGTGGGGGTGACTGTCGGATGAGGATGGTGAGTCTAGCACTCCTTGACCTTCCTAAGTGTTGGCATAGCGACCAGGACTCGGTGAATGGAAGGGTGAAACTGCCAAATTGGGAACGACTATGGTCGGATTTGATGCAGGAGGAGATTAGACGGCACACAAGAGACAGTTCTTCATCTATGCATGATGAGGAGAATTGTGCCTTAGCGAGTAAGGCGAAGAAGGGGAAGGGGAAGGTTTCTCTTTCTGAATCCAGTTCTTCCAGTGATGGGAAGAAGGTTGACAAGTCGAAGGTGAGATGCTTTCATTGTAATGAGATTGGTTCACGGGTCAAGAACCTATATGCTCTTGAGGTTCAAGATGCATGCAAAGCCTTGAGCAGCGAGGCAATTGATGGAGACTTGGTGGTTGAGAGGGAGGGTATATTACCTCTCAACATGCAGAGCCAGAAGAAGTCTCAGACGATTGTGGAGGAGCCACAATTGGTGCAGCAGCTTCAGGAGGTTGTGGAGGAACCACAACAGGGGAAGATGAGAGGAGATTGAGTAGAGACATCTACTCATCCAGAGACCTCCAATAGGGGGAAACTTCGAGCCAGGATGGCTGAGGGATCGCATGCAGCCATACCTCCATGTAGGAGGTGGGGTGATGTGGATTGATTGTCCCAAGGAGGAGGGGCAGGATCCTTGAGGTACCCAACCTCTTGGATGAGAACTTGCTACGGGAGCCCCAAATATGTAGTAGCAGGAACTGACTGATTGGGTAGAGACAGATGTGGATGGAGCGGCAGAGAGAGCGACAATGCAGGGAATCCCAGGACAGCACATAGCTAGTAGGCTGCAGCAATGCGAGAGGCACAAGTGTTTTGCACAGTGCTAGGTGGCACAGAGAGGTGTGTAATGGTGTGAGATGCATGGAGATGTTGCAGTAGCGCAGATGTCAGAGAGGGATCACTTGTCAGCAGCAGGTAGAGCTTCAACATCAGAGGGTGTTTCTATCCCAACAGGGTGGTCAGTTGGGAGGTGCAGTGCGGATGCAATGTTGGGAGATAGAACCAGCAGCAGCATGGATGCAGTAAGAGATCAAAGTGACAGAGGCTAGAGCAGTCAGATACTGAAGAGCACAGAGATGCAGAGTTTCAGTCGATAGAGGCAATAACAGTCAGAGACTTTGATGACAGAGCAAGTGGACCTGCCAGATGTGTTGCATGGAGAACATTCCAGAGTTACAGGATCGGGTTTGAGAGGAAGCCTTTCTTGTTGAGAGGGAGTGTTGAAAAGTGTGCAACAAGAAATGCTTGTTGAGAATGCAACAAGATGATGGAGCTTAGTGAAAAGAGTCGCCTTCACTAAGTGGGCTCGCAGGCAAATTATGGCGCAAGTTCTATTTTTGATCACAGTGTGGATGATCACAGTGTGGATGATCACAGTGTGGGTGATCATAGTATGAGTGATCACAGTGTGAGTGATCACAGTGTGAGTGATCAAAGTCTATTTTTAGACTGGCTATCAAAAATAGAAAATTCAAATATTATTGTCTCATAATAATATTTGGACTATAAGCTTGATCTTATTCTCTTGGAGCACTTCAGGATGAGCTACGGATGTGGTACATGCAGATCCCAGAAGGAAATACGTGGTTACCTATGGGATGACTAATATTTGCATGCGGGAATTCAGTTAGAACTCAAGTGAGTTGAGTTTAGTGGACTGGAGGTGCAGTTGATGGAGTTGTGTTCAGTTTAGCCTTGTTAAACTAGTTGTATTTAGTCTAACTGATCAATAGACTAGAGATGAGTTGGGTGAATTAGTTATTAATTAATTCACAAGTTATTAACTCATAATGCAACTATAGAATACATCAGTTAACTCAGTTGCATGTCAATGCATGTTCAGTTCAGCAGGGACAGGTGTTAGAGGATCAGATTGCTATCAGTTGTGACTATAGTTGTGCATGATGATTTGCACAATCAGAGGGATTGAGTATGCCAATGAATTGGCCAATATCAAGAATTGTAGCCTGTTCTCACGTCCAACAGAGTGTGAGTGATTATTTGCAGGTCAAATACGAGTTTGGTAAGCCATTCTCATCAGTTCTTGAGCAGGTATTGAGCTGGAGAGGCAGGCAAGTAGTGGAATAGATTTGGAGATCAGATCTGAGCTGTATTGTGTGTAACAGGTGGAGCTGGTACTGGATTGCTTGTGATAAGCATTGTACTTTGTAATGTTACATGATTCAATCAATATAATATATAGATAGTGTGGGGGTTTTAGCGAGATGCTTTCCCTGGGATACATACTGTGTTAATGAGTTTGATTGATGCTTCTATGTGTGCCTGTGAATGTTTCTGCTTCTGTAAATTGATGATCAATGTAGAGGAGATTATGTATTATACATGTTCCGCTTATAATTGTATGATCAGGATAATCTCTGTGAATATGTGTTAAATTATTCAAAATTTCTACACAGGGCAAAGTGGTTGGGCGTTGCGCATAGAGAAAGGAGCGCTGCACACATGGAAAAATTATGGAGGCACTGTGCATAGAGCAAGGACCGTTGCACATACAACCAGAGTGTTGTGCATAGAGCTTGTGTGCGAGTGTATTTTTGCACGTCGCTACGCATACAACAGGGCGCTACACACCTGTACAAGGCACTGTGTATAGGGCCAACAAACACCAAATCTACCCTAACAATCATCTAAATCGCTCCTTTTGCTACCTAGAGCCTCTAAGAAAGTAAGTACATTCCTTAAACCATCCTCCCAACACTCATTTTATGATTTTTGAGTTTGTTTGCTATTTAAATTTTCAAACCCTAGGTTGTCAAAAAACCCCTCCTGCTTACCATTTTCCTTCATTCTCGCATCTTGTTGTCATATCCCTCATTCCAACATCCTGTTGTCATATCCCTAAATATCATCCCTATTCCCTATTTCCTATTGTCAAATACAGTTATCCCCTATACCCTAATATCCCAAAAAAAATCCCTAAACCGCTACTTTCAAAACAGTCCCTACTAAAAAAATACCCTCCTCCTCACTCTCACATCATACATATCTCATCCTACATCACACAAACTCCTCTCCCCTTCCCCTATCCCTATTCACCATAACTCACTTCTTGATTACCTTCTCTAGGGTTTCTAAAGCTTCAAACTCAAAAACATGGATAAAGACGATAAAGATTATGAGGAGGAGGAAAACAACGGCAGTGAAAGCATCAAAGAAAACCACAGAAGGTAGGAAGAATTATCAGAGAGGAACCATCAAACATCAGAGAGTTAGAGGCTTCCCCTATGACTATATCTTGTTTCAAGCATCTGGGATGTTATGAGTTTTTTGAGCAAGTACAAAGAGTTCAACATCATCCTGAGCTGACCAGGCTTTTTGTAACCAATCTCTGTGATAATAAGGTAACTCTTGCCGGGGTGACATTTACAGTTTCCTCCTCCATAATTACTGATGCTACAAGAATTCTGAATGTGGGGGAAAAATGGTATAAAGCACAAGATTTGGATGAGCATTACTATGAGCCATACATCAAATCCATGTACATGAATGAAAAGAAGAGGACCTTTCCTTCTAGGTTCCTTCATGACAAGTATGCTCCTATAATGAGGATCATTATGAAGTATGTTATATGTGAGGGCAGATTTTCCAGATTATACACCTATCATATTAGGCTTCTTATGCACTTCACAAGAGTGAAAATGATGAAAATCTCGTACTTATTATTCACGAACATTGAGAAGATGGCCTACATTGTACAGAAAAGGCCATACCCCTAGCAGATGAATAGTATTTATCACTATTCCTTGATTAAGATGATTGTGCTACATCATCTTAACCTCCTAAACATCTCCTAGGATACATTTATTACCAATGACATATTCAATGGTCCTCAGATTCCTCCACTGGTGCCTCAAGAAGCAGAAAGGCCTTCCAGCCGTGCCAAAGTAAAGAAAAGTAAGAAGGCTAAAGAGAGTAAAGTTGTTGAGAAGCCAGAAACCTACAAAACATATCAGAGAGGGGGTAGAAAGTTGTTTGCAGGGGATAGGCAAGTGTTTACTCCACTTGATGTGGAAGGGGCATTGCCTTCTTCATTAGCTCATAGGAAAATGCTTGCTCCAAAACTATGGAAGGGGCTTTGCCTTCTTCATCAATACAACATGTACAACAGGTGCAACAAGTGCATAAAGGGAAGGAAAAAATGTTGGAGGAAAGCCTCAATGATGAAGAGGAAAGGGAATTTGATTTGATGGAACATGATGAACCAGAATATCCACACATTCATCATGGCATCGAGATAGTCGACTTGGAGGTTCAAGATGAGGCAACAAATGAAAATATAATCATAAAGGAAAAAGATGCACAGATCCAAGCACCGATGGACAACTTAGCGAGAGCTAAGTATGTCATTTCATACCTTGAGCAAGAGAACAAACAAATAAGTGAAAAACAGGTCCTCATGGAGTTGGAACTTCTCAAGGAAAAGAGGCAAGGTAACAAAGGAAAATTAGTAATGCAGGAGGAAGAAACCCGAGCCACCTTGACTATAGAACAAAGGCTTGAAAATGAGATTGAAGAGGATAGAGAAATTTGGCTTGACATGGCCAATTTGCATTTGAAGAAGCTACTACAAAGGGCCAATAGGGACAATCAAATCATCAGGCACATGGCTCACCATTACAGGACCCAGAACAAGATTTGTAACATAAGAGTCAAACAAATGAAGCTTAGGCTAAAACAAGCCCTCAAAGGCAAAAAGGAGGGTGATAGGCTTATGTTTCTTGCTAAAGCTTCCTTGGATGACCCAGACACTTGATGGTGGTGTTCTCTACAAATTTTGAGTAACTTTTGAGAATTTTTGCATTTTTGAAGAATTTAACAGTTTTTGACTCAGAAAAATTGGCTCTATGCGCAGCGCTACTAGCGCAATGCTTTTCCTAGGGGCATCCAATGAGGAAATGGTCAGCATTTTTGGATTCACAATGATGATTACATGCACCTTGTGCATTTTCTAAGCTTTTGGAGCAAAATTGGTCAGCCAAAAGGTCAAAAAACACCTAAAAAATGACCTTTCTGCCCTCTTTTTGACCATGGCACTGTGCATAGAAGAAGTATTGGGAGAATCCGTTTTTTAGGGGTTAAATCAACTCCAAATGGGAAAAAAAAGGCATGTTTGGAAGGTAGTTAGGATAGGCTTTCCAATGAACTATCATGAGCTCAATTTGGACACCGAGAAGGCCTCCAAAATGGCCCTGCAAAAAGTGCTGCGCATAGCCTTCGAGTGCTGTGCATAGGACAATTTTATGCTGAATTTTCACTTTACTGTGCCATGACTATAATTTTTGGGTTTTCTCTCATGGATGATGTTTTTACTGATGTAAATGGTGACTAGGCATGTAAATATGATGGATATTAGTTACTGGAGGGTAGATTCATTAGATCAAAAGTTATCTTGAGGACAAATGAATCAGTTTCCTTCCTTTAGATGCAAGTTGTTAATATTGCCTAGATTCTAGTTTCTTGTTTAGCTTTGATGGATTAAGTTCCTCATCTTAGGGATTTGACCCCTGAGAATGGGAGGAGGTTGAATTAATGTCTATATCTTCTTTTTCTTTCTCATTGTAAAGGGTTGGACTCAGTGGGATGCTTAGGCTTTGATAGATATCATTTTGTACCAGTTACAGCAGGAGATTAATGAAAAATTGTAGCTATTTCTTTGGGATCCATGTGGTATGATGCTCAGTTCAAATTTTCTTATGTTTTCATGTTTTAAAATGTATTGTTGTGTCAATTTCATCATTTCATACTCTTTATGTGAATGTATACAAGTCTGAAAGGCAGAATCCATGACTTTTATGCTCTATTTTGGGTAGACATTTCACAGTCTGTGTTTTCTTCAGTTTAGGAAGAATCCATGAGGTTTACATGCTCTTCCTAGCTCCTCACCTATATTTTCACATCATCCATCAAATCCTAAGGTTCTGATCATTTGCCTACCTTGCCCCATCGAACACCCTGCAGTTTTGACCTAATTTACTTGCCCTAACCATTTGGTTCCTCCTGATCCAGTAAAACCCTTCAAAATAAAGTCAAACCTTGTGCTACTATACCTAGCCTAATATCATTTTCTAGATCCAGTCAATTTGGCTGAGATCCTTACGGGGAGAGCCCTCTCCTGGCCTAGTAGGGCTAGCTACTTGGCTAAGCGTGGTTTGTGGTTACCTTGGCATTGCCTTCCTTCAGTCTAAGGTTCAATCCGGGTGCTAACAGAACCCTTAAGAATCTTTGACCTTAGAAAACCCCCCACTATGCTCGAACTCACTGACAAAATGACAATCAAACCAAACAAAATTCTGGAGGATGTGGTGACCTCAGTAGAATTATGGGAATATCCCATTGATTTTATGGTCCTACAGCCCAAATCCTCATTGGGGGTTTACTCAATCTTAGGATGACCATGGTTAGCCACTATAGATGCATATATCGATTGTAGATATGAGAGTATGACAATTTCCCATGGCACCTCCACAAAATAATTAACCTTATATCCTCCTAGCAAGCCTATTATGGATCTCGAAACATATTTTTTGAATAATGGAGAGGATAGTGAAGAGGAAGAAATAACTATCAAGTCCTCAATATTGATTAATATTTAGTTATTAGAGAGAAAACCAAGGACAAAGTAAAAAACAATTTCATAAATTCCTCCTCATAAGCTATAACTCATATACTCTTGACCATATCATACAACCTAAAGTCTAGTTTTATCTAGCCTTAACAAGTACTTCACCAATGGAGCATGAGTCCTCAATCAAAGAATACCAAGGGTAAACTCTGGAAACAATAGGAATCAGCTTCGAGAAGACCTTGAAGATCAGTGAAGGGTTGGCGAAAGAATAAAAAGATCGACTAATTAAACTACTACAAAAGCACATTGATGCTTTTTCCTAGACTTATTTAGACATAAAGGGGATACATCCTAACTTGTCCAACCATCACATCCACATTAAGGAAGGATAGTGACCCATTCACTAGCCCTAGTGCAAAATGAACCATGAACTGAGGGATATAGTAAAGGAAGAGTTACATAAACTACTTACAATTGGTCTTATTACCATATTTTTTACAACCACTAGGTCTCCCCTCTTTTCATCATATCAAAGAAGAATAACAAGGGGATGGTTTGTGAGGATATGTTTCTGTAGTTTAATTGTAATGACAATTCCAAGTTATGTGGTGTATGATTTATTTTTACAAAGAGTGTTTCATTCAAGAATTTATTTATTTATGAAGTGTTTTCTTAGTCGACCTCAGTGGATAAGGTATGTGACATTATTTATATTGCTTTAACGTAGTTACATAGGCTACAACATTTCATTTGCATAGATTAAAATTGTTAATTGAATGTGATAATTTTACATAGTTACAGAGGCTACAACATTTTACTTGCTTGGATTAAAATTATTGGGTGAATATGAAGTGGACTTGATCATAGGAGCAAGTTATCCTTTACAGTAGAACATCTTTTAATTTCATCTAGTAAGATAATTCTTTCATTTATTCTGCTTATGCCTTTTAAGATTACGAACTTTGGCTAACAAATTAAATTCAGTAATTTAATACAATTAAATCACCTGGAATTTTCATATATGCTTTAATTAATGTTGCTACTCACTTAGAAAATTGCTTCTCCATATGTAGTTGATGTCCCTTTTTATTTACACTCTCATTTCCATATCCCTAGCACACATATACCTAATACCTCAGGTATATATCTCAGGTTGGTATTTTCACTTCCTATACCAACCTAACATATATATACAAGGTATTAGGTATATGTGTGCTCGGGATATGGAAATGCAAGTGTAAATAAAAAGGGACATCAATTACATATGGAGAAGTAATTTGCTAAGTGAGGAACAACATTAATGAAATCATATACGAAATTTTGTAGGTCATTTAGTTGTATTAAATTACTGAATTTAATTGTCAACCAAAGTTCGTAATCTTACAAGGCATAAGCACAATATACACATATATTATGTATATATATACATATACATAGACATAGACATATAAATATACATATAGATAGCCTTTAATATTTTTCTTTCAATTCTCTCATTTATTTTCTTCCCTTCTATGTAGACTTTCTCTGTTCAATCAAGCCATGAAATTGAAAACCTAAAATATGTATAAACATTAGAATATGCTAGAAATGTGAGGAGACATGATTACAAAATTTTGATGTTTATCTAACTTATTATAAGTATCACACGCATGTTCGACTATAATACACATGAACATATTGCCTTGTAATATTCGTTAATTGAATGATAACCAAGGCATTTTCATATTCAATTACTATGTATATTATTGTAATGTTAATATTGTCCATATATGTTGACAAAATATAATAACATCCAATAATAATGTGTAAATCCTTATATTTTATACAAAGGTGTCGAAAAGGATATAATATACATTGTATATACCCTTAAGTGAATTTTGTTGCTATGTGACATTTCACATTAAACTAGATTTTGTTGTGACATGAAGATTCAGAGGTGATGAATTTTAGTTGACATGTCACATCGCGAAAATAATCTCTTCATTGTGAGATATCACACAAACAAAGCGTTTCTTCTCACATGACACAGTTTTTATCTTATGCAATGTATCACACCAAAATTCAATTTCCTATCATGTCACACTAAATTTTATTTTTATGCCACACTTTTCACTTCTACAAGCTCTCCTTATTTTCATGTGGTACCATGAATCGCATGCACTCACGGTTACGCCCTTCTCTGAAATTGTGATTTTTGTGGTCGAATTCGCTACCATATGCACTGTTGATTTGTGGATATTTTCATCGATGACAGATCTGCTGATGACATTTCTACTGTCGGCATTGTCACTTATGATAACGTTATGGTTGATTGACGAAGAGTTATTCAACGTTGTAGATGAGTTGATGTCGTGACTTTCTCCAAGGTTGTGAGGCGAGAGGTCTGCACTAGCATGTCACTGGCATATAGTGAGGAGAGAGGCCGGGATACTATGGTCCCAATTAATTTTCAACCAAGAGTCCTAAAGTGTGAGTCCATAGTTGGCCAAAAGATCGACTAGCATGTTGGCATCTCAATGGACATGAGCGAGAAAAGGGGTTGGAATCCGAGTTATAAGATTTGCTATATTAGAACTTGCTCATGTTAGTAGAGACAATTGCTCTAAAATTTTTATAGATGTTTGAATCTACTAGCTAGGTCAAGGTCCTTATCTAGCCAAAGAGGATTATGGTTAGAATCATTACTTAGAACAATAGCTTGGTTAGTTGTAGTTCTAGCATTGAGGTCTCATAACAAAAGGATATTAACTTCATTCCTTAGATTATGAATATCACATTCTAGAATATTATAAGGGTAATTCTTATCTAGATTGTTTTCCTTATAAAAGGTAGAGTTGATAGGTGCAAAATAACAATTGTGATATAAATCATCTTAGCAATAATCTTACATATTTCGATTCAAAATTATTGATTGAGGGTGTCTATGTTATGAAATTGAGTGCAAGAAGAGACATTCCTATTTATTTAATAGGGCATTCCTCTAATTCCTCTGTGAGAATATTTCTTGTTCCATGCCGACCATAGAATGAATCCATCTATGTGAGGGACCTCAGACTCACCATGTTCCCAAGTTTCGACTAGAAAAACAATATCAATTTCACTCGGGATCCAACATAAAGTAGGACTTTTATGCCATGGAAAGCCATGAAAATTCCAAAAGAGGATTTGGAGTGTTCTAAATTCCTATTTATTACTCTCATTTTCAATCCTATCTCTAATAATACTTTTCCTATTTCTAATGATTGCTTGTTTTCCTTCATTTATAACTTCCTTTACCTTTTGAACCTCCTTCCTTAATTCAACTTGGTCTGTTTGAATGAGTCCTGATTTATAAAGTTTCATGTCCCTTTTAGGCTTGGAGATTTACTAAATATGTCAAATTTATAGTCACTATAACTTATTTTAACTTGGATTAGTCTATCTTTATGCTTGGGTATCTTTCCCAACCTTCTCGCTTCTATGAGATAAGTTGTTTCAATGTGTGACTTATTCTTTAATTATTTTTAACGTGTCGTCATTTTTATGCTCTTTTATACAAAAAATTATAATATTTAAGGCTATTTAATTGTTCTCATGGTCAAACTAAATTAACTTGTTCATTTCTTCTTTGATGGGTTTGATGTCTAATTTATTTTTTGTACTATTGGGGGCCAAATTGTTATTTAGCTTTACCCTTAACTCTTTAATCTTATCTCTCCTGGTGCAATTTTTTTTAACCATTGATTGTTTTTTATTTTCTAGTTATTACATCCTATCTTTCATTTTTAGCATTTTAGTCTCGAACTTTTATATTTTATTCATTTACAATTTGAATTTATTGTCAAACATTGTAGCTAATTCGATTTTTTATTCGATTTATTTTTCTTTTATTTTTTCTAGTGAATCAAAATGATCATAAAGATTTTCTAGGGTGAAGTTGCTTGACCTAACCTTGCTAGATTAAGGTTTTTACGTATAATGAAATGCTCATTATTTTAAAAATAGAAATAAAAATAAAAGATAAGAAAAAGAAAAATACATAAAAAAAGGCCTATACACTTGGGTTATGAATGATGAAGTATATTAAAATATCTTGCAATATGTATATTTTTTTTCATGAGAAATGAAACTCGTATCTTCATTTATGATTGAAAAGAAAATACACTTTGTATATGCACACTTATAAACATGTGCTTTCATCGAGGATCTTCCCAGATCCTTTGTGGAAAAATTTCAATACACATGCATGTAAGCATTCAGGCAGTGCCCATAGCCATAAATGGTGCAAACAACTAAAAACCAAAACAAAATTATAAAAATACAAGAGTGAGGATCAAGTGACAAATACACTTGTCTTCCCCTTATTCCCTTTATTTTTTTGGACTTGTAGCCATTCCCCAACTTTGTATCCACTAGACCATAGCCAAGTCACCCACTTAAACCTCAAAGGGGTGCTCCTTGTCTGAATCTAAATTTCTGATACATTGACACATTTTTTCTTGCCATGCCATCCTCATTGTGTGTTGTATATATTTGATGTTCTAGTGGAGTCTGATAAATTTCAATAACAAAAAACTATTGGATAAGGGTGTCAACCTCTAACGGAGTCATAGTGTCCACAAACTTTTTAACCTTTGATTGAACCGGTTGAGTCACTTTGTTTTCTTCCTCTTCATCATCTAATGGGGGGATCTCCGAAAAATTCCAACCTTTTGGCTTGTTCTGTCTTTTTTTCCTTTTTGTTGTATTCTTGGTCAATGGACATGTGTCCTACAAATGACCAATTTGAAAACATACTCGACATTGGAATGTCATGTTCTCATAATCTAAAACTTATGTCCATTTAAAGTCCCCATGTTTCAATGTCATGTGATTTGGTAGCCCCTTATTTAGATCTATCTCCACACAGATTTTGGAAAAAGTGAAGAGGCCATTCTCTGATCTTGCCAAGTCCATTTTTTGAATTTGTCTAAAGTATTTCGTATGTCTTCAAGAAATTTGTGATGCTATAATGGAAGTGAGAGGTTTTGAATCCTAACTCATACTTGTATAGTTTTGACCACCATAGAAGTGGGATCAAAACCAGGAAACCATGGAGTAATAGGTAATCCTTCTTTTCCCCAAAACCATGGTCCTTCATTTTTAACAAAATCTAGGTCCTTTGTGTTTCAAATCGGACAATGAAGAAACCTTTAGAGCATAGAAAAATGTCATATTCTAGTGTCTAAGAGGTGAAGACCCACTAAAATAAGGGACCCAGTTTTTGCCAAAATCCATTGAATCTACAAGTGATGACTTCTGACTAAAGAGCAGAAAATAAGGAAGAAACCTTTGAGTTGTTGATCTCCATGGATGGAGTTTGCTCCATTTTGTCCACTATATAGGGTCCTCAAATATTTTCGCACAGATCTACAAGGGAAAACCCTTCCCTTGAACAAAAACCTTAAAGGATATTGGAGTTCCATTTGATAACCTGACACCTGGCACTAGGAGCATCCCCACACAACCTTAATATTCAGAATGATAGTTGAGTTGTTTTTAATGTTGTAGTCTCATATCTGGATAGATTCTTGTAGGATCTTCCCATCAAATTGCAAACATTGTAATGATGTGGGAATTCTTTCTCTCAACTTAATTGCCTCCTTTAGATATCAGATAGATTGTGTATTTCTGATCCATAATGTGAAATATTTCCCACATAAATTTTTAATGAAAATATGTAAATTTTCATTTTGTGTCCTCTCAACTTAAGTTAAAATTTAAGCCCCCACAATGGAGTGAACCAAAGTTCGAAGGCCCAAGAATATGGCCATCATAGGAGGCACATGTATATGGGGATGTGTTCAAATTTGGTCGCCAAACTGAATGAACTCAGAGCAATGACCATAAATCAATTCCAAGCCACTCGTAGGCATACAACAGTCGTGAGAAAAAAATTGAACTCGACATCCGCCAAAAAGCACCACACAAAGGGTTCCAGAATATAAAAGTTATAACATGTATTTACACAAAGGAATGAAAATATCCTTGAAAATATGGTCCACAAGTCTAGATTCAACCACAACAATAAAGTGAGAGTGCCCTCGTCATTTTCCACGAGGCTTGGATTAGTTTCACCAAAGGGATGTGATCCGTTTGGGTGGATTTGCCTAGATTTTCCTCTTAATAATAATAATAATAATAATAACAAACACACACACACACACACACACACACATAGGTAATAAATAGATACATGATAATACTAAACAATTTACAATTTGTAACTTAATAAATTTATATTATATATATTTTAATCTGAACTGAAAATCAATATATATTTTATAAAATCTATGTTGGGGGCATAAATATACAACATTTACAATTATTTCTTGCCAGTATAGACTGATCAACATTGTAGTAAGCACCAAAATTCTAAATTGTGATCCAAAACTACACCCTGGAGTAAGCATATGGGTGTTACAATATTCTAAAGATGCTAGCTTGTATATCCTCTAAAAAAAACCAACTAAAATCTAACACTTACAAAACATGGTTTGCAGGCAGGCTTAAGGAATCGAGGTTATGCTTATAAATCCTTCCACTTTAAGGTTTCCTTTTGCTAAATGCCCCCCTCATTCATGAGGAGGTTTTCCTTCATGTTGTTGTGCATATGGACATGAACATGAATACATGATTTGAAATGAAAGCTTCCTAACATATGATAAATCATTTTTATGATAGATTTGAGTTTGATGTTACACATGAGAGAGAGATTGATGAGGTGGTGCAGAAGAATGATAGAGTCACCAATAATAATGAGATATTGAATGTTTTTCTTTGTAGATAGAAAGAGACCTTGTAGAAGCACGTAGGATTCTTCTTAATTGTTTTTAATGATTTCTAAACCCCAAGAGAAGGGGCATTCCCATTAATTCTCATTGTGAATAAATTTATAATTAAAAAATTAAATGATAATAGTATCAAACAATTTACAATTTATTATGAAAATTTGTAACTTAATAAATTTATGATTAGATATTGATATTTAAATTGAAACATCATGTATATTTATTACCTTTTTTTCCCTAAGGAAAAAATGTAATTTCTATTAATATTTGAAAATTACATGTTGTAGATGCTTGAAGAAGCATATGTTGTATGTTGTGGCGGACCACCATTCAGATGTTCATGTAAAAAAAACCTTGTAGGGTATACTAATAGTATGTGCATAATTACATGTCAAAAAATAAAATATATACATAAAACCCTTTAGTGAAATATGAACAAGCAGTAGCTCAAAACTCATGTAAACAGACCCTCTATGGCCCCTATATCATGTGATTTATGTATGGACGATGATAGTGTTGATAGTGGTTAGTATCCTTCTGCTCCTGTATCATTCATAAACCTCAAGCTCCGACTGCAGCCGCCTTGGAAAGTTGGTCAGAAATCTAGTTTCACTCCCTGTAGATATGATGACAAACAATGGAGTCAAAGTGGGCCCTTAAATGTAGTGCATCATCCAAAATGTGCCTGAGTGTGTGTGCATCACAAGTAGATAAGATGTTGAACCAATTAATGATAATATTGGAGTCACCAAAAACTTGTAGGTGCCTACACTCTTTTTTTAAAGAAAACTGAAAAAGATGTTTGAGTGTGAGAAATTATGCAAAGTTATTAGTATCGTTTCCCAATCCCATCTAAATTTTGAAGGAATGGTTCTATGGTAGGTGTAATAAAATGCCCCCACCGCAACCCTCTACTTGGGCAGATCCATCAAAATAGGCCCATGTAATTCTTTTGTCAGTGACTTCAGGGGTAATAGATTAATGGGGAGCAGGTCTGTCATCCTCAGGTACATTGGAATAAATGGACAAGACACGAACAGAAGCCTGGTTCCAGTGAGGCATAATATCCCTAAATATGAATTTGTTTCGAGTCAGCCAGATGGCCGAGTAGACCAATAATGGGAGATTTATAACTTTGTGAGGCTGAGTCGATGACCACCAAGTTTGCCATGCTTGAAGAATGGTATTTCCCTGCCATATGAAGGTGATGGATAGAGAGGAGATAATAAGGGCCCAAAAATCCATGGTGATGGGATAGTGAAGGAAGAGATGCTCAATGGATTCAGAGTCTTGTCGACATAAACAACACCAAGTAGGACCATGGAAAGATCACTTCATAGGGTTATGGGAGCTTAATGGTGGAGAACGGTCCACATGAAGAGTCCGGTGTGGGGGGAGATTTCAATTTCCATATTAAACTCCACCACCAGTTAGAGATTGGTGGCTTATGTGCAGAGTATATAACACTGTAACCATCCTTGGGAGTGTAACGACCATTCTTAGCATGAGCCCAAATTAGTTCATCTTCACCTTCAAGAATCCTGACATGTGATTCAGTAAGAGCATTAGTATAACTGAGCCAGTCAGGGTGCCATATGTCAGGTATGCCAAGTTGTAATGCCGATTTCCAAGCCTGTGAAAATATATTAGTGTTTTCTTGGTCTTCAATTTGATCAAGATAGATAATTTCAACATTAGATAAATAATAGATGAGTTTAGGTGGTAGTATAAAGACATTACCACTGCCGGACCATGAATCCATAGCCACACGTACTAAGGAGACGGAGCTAATCCTTCAGGCCAGTCCATAACAAACACATGATATAGAGTTTAATAAAACTCTCCATATGGATGATATTCCTGTCCTATTCCAAGAAGTGATCCGAATCCATTCAAGTGTGTGAAGGGGCCAGATATATTTTTGATAAACAGCCTCAGTCCATAATATTTGTGTTGTGAGGATCTACCAACCCATTTTGGCAGTAAGTGATTTGGAGAAGGACTTAAGGTTTTTTAGTCCCTAGCCACCCCATTTCCTTGGAAGTGTAATCAAATCCCAAAGAACCCATGCATATATGTGACCATCCTATCTTCCTTTCCATAAGAATATGCAACACAAATTTTGGATCCGCGAGAATATGCCTTTTGGGACCCAACCCATGGACATCCAGTATACCAGAGTCACTTCCAATACATATTTAATTAGAACCAATCATCCAACTCTGGAAAGGTATTTTTGATGCCAAATATTTAGTCTTCTTTCAATTTTGGCTACTAGCCAAGTCTAGTTAGCAATCCTGTAATGAAGGGGATTAAGTCGAAACCCAAGGTACTTTAGGCCATCATCCAAAGATAGGAGAGAGTAAGGGAATCTATGGAGAGTGAATTGGATCTCATGGGGTGAGCATCCTGAAGATGTAATAGTAGATTTCTAGGAATTACAATCCATACTAATAGCAAAACAGAATATATGCATAATAGATTGAAAGACTATTAGATCACCAATGCCCCCATTGAGAAAAATTAAAACATTGTCTACAAAAAGTAAATGTGTTAAGATACAATTATTAATGATCTTAATACTCTGGAGACACCCCAATTTTTGCTCTTTTGTAATGAGACAGCTCAGACCTTCCATAATTAGTAGGAACATGAGAGGGGAGAGGGGATATCCCTGTCGATGTAGGTTTTAACCCCATACAGAAATTACCTGCATATGAATTCTAAAACATAGAAAATAAACAATAGCGAGAGTATAACACATAAAACAAATATACACAAAGATTTTCCCATGGATTCCAAAACCGTGACTCCCAGATTGATTTTTCATTATGTTCCTTTCAATGTTACAATACATATATATACATGCTGAAGCATCCAATACCATGGACCAAAAACCATCGCACCCAAAACCATTTGCGAAAACCATGCACAAAACCATGGACAGAACCATGTGTCCAAAAACACATTCCATGGTACACTTCCCTGGACCCCATATAGGGGGCCTAACTGCCCGCCTCAAACCCCCCGTACAGGGGGGGGGGGGTGTCGGCCGCCCCCCCGTAACCCCCTGGTTTTACTACTGGGGCTAGTCGTGCAAATAATATAACACAACCCAATAGTCAATGACCTCTCTCTGGATGATAAAAAGGGGAGGCAGATCCATTGATGAGTACACTGAAAGATACCTTGGTAATACAACACATGATCCAATTGACGAATTATATGGGGAATCCCAAATGGGTTAATAACATTCTCAGGTAAAGCCAACTTGTGCGATCAAAAGCCTTTGCAAGATCATTCTTAAGGATCACACCTTTCAATTTCTTGATTTTGATGGAGTGTAAAACTTCTTGTGCAGTACCAATGCCATCATGTATTTGTCGACTTTTAAGAAAGGAAAATTGTTCTGGGGAGATATGTGTAGAGAGAATGGGCTTAAGTTGATTGGCAATGATCTTGGAAATGATTTTGTAGATGCAATTGTAGAGGGAGATTGGTCGAAATTCATTGAAATATTTAGGACAATCATATTTTGGGATGAGGGCTATGAAGGTTGAATTGAAAGCCTCATACATGTGCCCACTAGTGCAACAATATTTAATGAATTGGAGCAAATCATCCACCAGAATATCAAATAAATCCAAATAGAACTCAACCAACTAGCCATCGGGACCAAGAATCTTGTCCCTCTTAAACCATTTTAGAGTATTCTCTAGTTCCCCCATCGTAACTCGCTTGAGGATATTCTCAATTGCCTCCTGATCAACAAAGCGAGGAAAAATTCTAGCCACCCTAATGATCTTTGCCAAAGTTGCTTCCTGAGGAGTCTTGTAAATATTTTTAAAATGAGATGAACCAAGAGATGCTAGGTGATTGAAGGAGTGTACTCTCTAGCCTTCCTCATTGGTCATCTACCAGATAGTGTTGATCGCTCGATGCCCAATAGCATATTTATGGTAGAATTTTGTATTGTCATCTCCCTCTTTCAACCAAATAACTCTGCTATGAAGTCTCCAAGTTTCCTATCTGTCCCTTAAAATTATGTCCCATTCATTCTCCAAGTTGATGAGATGGGTCTTGGCATCAAAAAATAAAAATCGCCTGCCATTTTCATCCTCCAAACTAGAGATCTCATTCTCGATTGCGTGGAGCTTGATGTCAACTTGCTATCACTTGTTATGAGCCCAACCAATGGATAATTGTTTGAGTTTAAGAGGGTTGTTAGAGAAACTTCCGAGATAGATCGACCTGAACCTGGAGGGTGAGCCTTCCAAAATTCTAAGACTAAGCGGGTGTATTCAGGATCTTTTAACCAAGTGGCATTGAATTTGAATGGAGTTTTTGGTTTGCGAACTTGTTCGCTGATCTCAAGATAAATAGGAGAGTGATCTGATAAGCCCCCTGATCCAACCCACTACCTGCAATTATGGAGAATGCCAATGAGCCTCTTCTTAATAAGGAAGCGGTCCAATCTTTGAGCCAACGTTGCCTCGCTAGTCCTTCTGTTCCTCTAGGTAGGTTGAATTATCACAATGGGAATATCAATAAACCAGTGATCCTCTAGTAGTGCCTCCAAAGTATTAGATAAGGGGTCAATCTGGGCATTGTGTCCCCATGATTAAGCATGTCTAATGGAGAACTTGAGGTCACCACCCATAATGATGTTATCATCTTGTAAAAGAGCTGAGCTGAGAAAGTGATCCCAAAAAACAACTCGGTTGTGATAGGGACCATACACATTTATCAGATGAAGCTCCATGCCCAAATCATATGAGAAAATATTTCCTCCAATGAAGCCATACCGCCCCAAACATTTGATAGTCTAACCATCCTAGAGTTAAAACCAAAGCCAATACCCCCAGATCGCCCATGCACATCTAGGGCATGGAAGTGACATCCAAGTACCAGAGATTCTAATACAATTATAACCAGGTCAATAAGACCTAGGGTTTCTTGAAGGAAGAGAACATCCACCCTTTCATCTTCCATGAGTCTCTTGAAGGCTAGCTTTTTTACGGGATTAGCCAACCCTCGGAAGTTAAGGGATAACCACTTCATGGGGGAGAAGAAGAATGGGTGCTCTGTGCTCTAAGAACCCAATCAATATTGACTTGATGGATTTGGATATGGTGGAGGGACGACCCCGAGCAGATTTTGGGGGTTTAAGGGAGGTTATGATCTCGATACCACAAGAGTCCTTGAAAGAGGATTTATCCAAGGAACAAAGGTTGTAGGAGTGGGTAGGTTTAAAGGAGTTTGATGCCTCCGACATAAGGGGACAAGATAGGGGAGACAATGCAGATGCAGATGTAGATGTAGAGGTACAAAGTGAATATATGGATATTAACAAAGACTCATATAAAGAAATATAATTAACAATAGAATAGAGGAGAGAGTTACCCGATGAGAGCGCAGCAGCAGTCGTTGCTTGGGATCTGGTAAGTGGAGGCGAGGGAGGATGGACCGGAGTGGTGCCACGCTTTTTCTCCCAAACCTTAGCCTGAGCCAAACTAGAAGCAGTGGGTGCCCATTGTGCATGCGAACCCTGCTTATCCACCAATCCTTCAGTCGCTTCCTCCAAGGGGGGAACATGGTTCACTAATGGGCATTCCTTATATAAATGCCCTACCTTATGACATCATCTGCACTTGAAAGGCACCCCTTCATAATCAAGGCTCTGAATGCGAGTGAAGCGCTTCCAATGAAGGGTTATATGTTCCTCCAGCCCTTCCCTGGTGTCGAGGTGAACCAAAATGCGGGCCAAGAATATATTTTTGGTGATAATATAGAGTTTTTCGTGATCCATATAGGTACCTAATGCATTTCCGATGTGCATGAAAATGTATTCGGACCAGAAGTGAAGCGGTAGACCAGGAAGCCTCATGCAAAGAGGACCAACCCCTGATTTCTCCCACTCTAGATTGAACATGGGACTGCATCACTTGATCAAGATGAGTGTTAAGTCTATGTGCCAATATTTTGAGAGTACCCACGAAGTGTAATCAATATGATGAAATCAAATGGCAAACCAACCACGTGCCATAATGGTAATGAATGGAAATTCGGTGAGAATTTCCCCCCATATTTTAGTGATCCATTGCCTAAGCTTGGCTGTAGAGTAGGATCGATCACAAGCCCTCCCCACCAATACATGTTTCACTGTATCCACCACATCCCTCGTCTAAATCCCTTCAACAAAATAAAGAGAGACATCTTTTTTTTTTCCTTGACACACTTAGACTTCTTTGTCGATTTGGATTGCTTGTTAGTCTGAGAGATTGAAGAGGGTTCAGGAGGGGGGGTCCAGATTCTCAGTCCTAGGTTCAGTGTCACTATCAGCCAAGATTATGGGCGGGCCTTCAAAACAACTGGAGGATGGAGAGTTAGGTACGAAGTGTTGTGAATCTGGCTGAAGAGGGGGAGGCCTAGTGAGATGATCCAGAGGGCTTGTAACCGATGCAGAGGGTGGAATGAGTGAGGGTGAAACTGCAGTGGGAGGAATAAACCGACAGGTAAGAGGGGGAGGTGGTACCAAGGTAGGTAGCCAAGAAATGAAGGGATGCTGGAGAAGGGGGAAAATAATCTGAATCTGGCCAGGGAAGTGAAACATCAAGCAAGGAAAAATTCGGACATGAGGAGCTAGTGTCTGTTGGAATAGGCATAGTAACTGCCCTAGGGTAACCGACAATGGCATCTGGGGGCACAAACCACGAAACATTCGACAGTGGAGGGGGGCGATGTGGTCCAAATGGGCATCGAAGCATATAGGTCATCCGTATAGTCTACCAGGTCTACCTCCATTTCTGCCAACTTGTCGACAACTCGTGATGTGGTGAAGGTTCCCTCGCTTGATGCCAGGTAGGGTGATGAAATATGGAGAATGAAGAACCATAGGTAAGCCACAAGAAGAGTGTAGGATGTAAGAGTTTACAAATAGAAGCTACAGAAACAACAAACCCTAGCCAAAAGCGGTGCTGGAGCATATCGGGTGTAGTCGCACCCATATTTATTACCTTGCTTACTCAATGAAAAACATTATGTTTGAGTTTGTTTTATGGAAATTTGGAAATATTTTTAAAATTTCAGAATGACAAAGTCACCAATAATAATGAGATCTTGAAAGTTTCTCTTTGTAGCTAGAGAGAGACCTTGCAAAATCACATATGCTTCTACTTAATTGTTTTTAGGGATTTCTAAACCTTAGGAGAAGGGGCATTCCCATTAATTATCGAGGTGAATAAATTTATAATTAAATAATTAAATAATAATAATATCAAACAATTTAGAATTTATTATGAAAAAATTGTAACTTAATAAATTTATGATTAGATACTTATATTTAAATTTTAACATCATGTATGTTTATTACCTTGTTTACTCAATATTATGTTTGAGTTTTTTTTATGGAAATTGGGAAATATTTTTAAAATTTCACAATTATATATGGAACCAATTAAAATTTATGGAGCAGAGACGATTGCAATTGAACGCTGATCATAGCTTAAATATGGACACCACAGTGCAAGTCTGGTTGATCATGGCTTTGGGAGGTAGAACTGGTTATTAGAGGAATACCAGGAGGAGTGGCATGGAAAGGAAGAACTTGGGAAGGAGTGATTACATAGTCCCTTGCATCCATTTGGATATTGAATGATGCGATGGTTTAGTTCTCTGGATCTGTCAAGATGACAAGCGAAGGGGTTTTATGAGACACCTCCAGTGCAAATCGTAAGAGTTTCTTGTGGACAAGTGGTTGGGTTTCCTTGTAGATCGCACATGCTATTAGATTCCCCACATTCCAGAAAGCAAATATCAATATTTGAAAATAGAATCTATGGCCTGTGGTAGTGTGTTTTATTAGGGGTGGTGTAGATAGGATAACCTTTCAGGGTTTTCTAATAATTTCGTGCATCCATCGAAATATGGTTTCCTTGCCTGCAAAAAATTAGGGGATCGAGTTTCTGTCATGATCGAAGGAGCACAAAATGAAAATTTAGACCTGAAGGATGGTTTCAAATCTTTGTCAAAACCCTAAATGGGTTCTCAATCATTTTATGGGTTTCAGTATCTGACCGTGTGGTGGATCACTTCAAGGAAAATACCTTCTAGTGGAAGTTTCTGTGGAAGCCCCTATAAAAATAGGCCAAAAATAGGTTTGTAGCAGAGGTCACTGGCGGAGGTGGGCAGGCAGATGTTTTAGTGAATGTTTTTTTACAGTGCGTGTACAATATAAAAATGCATCGGTGCTTTACTATCCATATAAGAATCGATGCCGAATAGAACATGGTGCACTGTGGCATATTTAATTTTATAAAATAATAAAAACATGGTGCACTAAATAATAAAATGCACTGGTGCTTGAATACTCAATAGCACCAGAGAAAAAAAAACTTTTAAAAATTGTCAGTGCTATATACACCAGTAGCATCGATTCCCTTCTTGTAGTAAAATGCCATGGTGCATACCTAGAAGGAGCATCACCAAAGTTTTTAATTTTCAAAAAAATGCGGTGCTACATTCCAAAAAAGCATTGGTGTTATTCATGTATTAAAAGGCCCCGATGCATCTTCTTAAGAGCATCGATAAACACTTTTTAATTTAAAAAAAATGTGATGCTATAGTCTAACAAAGCATCAATGCGGTACATGTATTAGAACGCCCCAGGGTGTCTTAACAAAAGCATTGCTATAGGTTTTTAAATTTAAAAAAAAAGTTGTATATCTGACACACAAGTGCGGTTATAATAACACAGAAGAGGAGGGTTAAATAAAAAACCTCTCAACTGTAAATTTTATTTTTACCATATATAGGGTTGGAGAGATATAAAGCACCAGTGCCACTCTTTCCTCATGCAAGTTCCCTGACATCAATGCTTCTCTTGCTCACCATCCTTCCATACCATGCTCAGTGTGTGGCATTCTAATTTTCTCAAACAATGGTGAATTTTTTTTCTCAATTACGTGTAAACAATGACTCCCCGATGAGAAAATTTCTAGTTAATGTCTATGTTTCTCTCTAATTTAATTTTTTACCTTATTAGAATTGCAAATTATCTCAAAAAATCAACTGCTTTTGGAAAAGAAAATATTGCTCGGTGCACTCAACAGCTTTGGCTCGCACCGATAGTGGTGAACCCTGTAAATTTACAGGGTGTACCACCACTCGGTGCGTGAACCTAGCACACCACTATTTTTGCGATGTGTTTCATAATTGAAAATGCATTGGGAAAAGCTATAAATTGTATGTCAGTGTGTACATTTTTAGGTTATTCCCAGTGCATTTATATTTACCAAATGCACCGTAAACATAATATTAAAAAATATGGCTTGGTGTGTTTGATAACCTGAACATTATGTACCAGTGCAAAAAGGTTATAAGTGCACATCGATGCACATGTTGAGATGCACAATGATGAAAATTTGAATATGCAAACCAAAAAAAATGTGCCATACATATGTGTGCACTGTATCTTGTGTGGTCGTGTTTGATAGTGCACCAGAGTTGGTGCAGTATTGTTTTTTGGGCGCAGCAAGGTTTTTTTTTAATTGAAAGTTATGTTTCCATATTTATAAATACATGTTTCATATATATATATATATATATATATATATATATATATATATATATATATGTTTTTGGTGTTTTAAATATGAGGCATATGAATTTGATATGTTAATCATGTAGCAGAGACTTCAACAAATGGAGTAACAACAAGATTAGGAGCAAATGAAGGACAAATACAATGTGTTATGACCATGGTAGGCCCAAGAGAGGGACAGTGTTACACGTCATTTTGTCCCATTAGGAAAATGTACATAAGTCTGGATATTTTTCTATCCATCAAAGTGTTTTAAGGCATCCCCCTACAAGGCTAGAACCCAAACCATACCAAAGAGAATGAAATTCCTAGATCTGAAAGCTCAACAAAATATTTTTGGCTTCCTGCATAGTTCCCTAGTCCATTTATGCGCATACGCAAAAGAGTCCATTGGAAGTTGCGCAAAAGTGCGCTCTGTCTGACACTATAGCTTGTGCACATGACTTAATGCAAGTAAAAATAAAAATTAAAGTCTAGAATCTTTGTTAGTCAAATCTTTCCCAACTAACAGCTTCAAATGGATGCCTACTCAAGCCTGATCCCTCCCATCATGGAGATACTTCCCTCTCTTTGTGGATCCCCTATCCCACCATTTGTGGATCTCATCCCTTAGGAAGAGGATCCCAAACCTCCTCCTCTTGGCCTATAAATCAAACACAAGCCATAGGATTAGAGAGGACCATTGAAGGTAGGCTTATGTTGTATAAATAAGGCTAGGAGGCTTTTCATCTAAGGCGAGGGTTGGAGATTTTGAGAAGAAGCTTGTAACATCGAGGCTTTGAGGTTGTAAGTTTGTTCTCCATTTTATTTAGTAAAAAGTAACTATTCTTTCCTAATCATGTCTTTTTTGATATCATTTGTGGGGTTCCTTTATTGGTTATTGATTCAATTTATGATATATGTTGAGTTAAGTATTTCATTTATCTTTCATTTTGTATACTAGATGCTTTGATCCTTTGTGTATTTATGTCAATGCAGATCTCCTTAGAATCATCATGGAGAAGTTGTGGAAAGTGTTGGAACGATCTCTAAAGCATGAAGGAGAAACTAATTATCAAAGGCACTAAAAGGGACTTCAACAGAAATTTTAATAAAATGGTAAGTGATCTCTCTCATATTGTTTGTTTCAATCAATCGTAAGCTAAGGAAAGGTAGCAGTTATTTCTTGTTTGTTACTAGATTTCATTTGAGATTTAGGGAGATTTGTCTTGTCCGCAAGAGGGATTAGTCCGCCTAACAAATTGGTGACTCCATTGGGGAACATGTCACTCTCCATCATTCTCTTTGTTTTTACCTTTGATCCTTCTGTTATAGCCCTCTCTGAGTGTTTGGAAATATTGAAAATCTGGATTTTATGATTTATTTGACTTGTTTTTATTTTTTCTAAAAAATTATCGTTGTGCGCACTTTATCTTTAGGTACATAACATATTTCTGCACAATTTTTCTTTGCAATAGTCTATATGCACACTGGATTGATCTATTTCCTGCGCACATACCTAGAATTTTTGAAAATTTCAGTTTTCTCTTCATTAAGTCCATAAATTTTGGTTTTCCTGTTTAAATACACTTGTTTACCTTCTGTAAATCACCTCCTTATCTTGATTTGAATTTTTGGGTTGCCTTTTGAAGAATTATTTACTTTTGCAACTTAGGGTTCTAAGTTTCATCTGGTGAATTTCTAATTAATCAATGAAAGAACTAGTCATTGTTGAGATAGTTTGAGTCTCAATTTCAAAGTGTCATTAGTATTAAGAAAATTTAGAGTTTCTCAAGAGAGCAATGGTGATTGGGAGTTTTTTTGTTTTGGCCAAAATAATTACTGATTATCTCCCTCTATAAGACAACACAATCTTATGCTTATAGTGATTTTTAACTCATTCCATCAAATTGAAATTATATCTTGTGTATTGAAGGAAGAATTCATTGTTAGTTTTGGGGTATGAAAGAAGTTGATAAGATCAAAATTTTGCTTCTTGTAACTTAGATTTTGAGGAATTTAGGTTGCATTTCTCGAATAAGAACCAAGAATCGTGTATTTTTCATTCTCTCTAATGTGTATCTAGAAAATGATTAATTGATTCTTGTATTTTTTGAAAATGTAATGAAACCTCTTCCCTCATTTAGTTACAATTCATCGAAAAGAAACGATTAAATTTTCATGTTCAATTGCATGTTTGAGTCAAGTCATAACACCATCAGTTTCACTTCCATTTACCTTTGAGTAAGTAACAACTTTAAAAATAGCACTAATAAAATCAATCTAGATTTTTTTTCTTATTTTAGGGCTCTTTTCCACCTACATTAGATCAGGTTGTAGGGCTTTGGAATAGGGAAGTGAGTTAAATTTCCAAAGCTACAAACAAACATTAGCATCTTGTGATAGGGAGTAAATCCATTTACTGCAATTTGGCTATGGGAAGCTCCCCTTACAAAGGAGTTAAGCACGAGATCATGTCAGACCCAGTGGAGTGATCAACCCCACTTCATTGGTTATGGTAGAGTGATTTACACGTATTAAAAATGGTGCTGAAAGGTACATGGGAGTCACTTGGAAGTAAACCTCAGATTAACCATGTTGAGGAACTTTCAAGGGGATTAATATTTGTTACTCTGTCCTTGCGTGTATGTCTGATCTACGACTGTCGGGCCTAGGTTAAATTGTTTTACATGGTAACCTTAGAGACCATAATATTAGGGCTATTACTTGAGGTGACGACGGAGGGGAAGTCTCTATTGTACCTGGACCAAATGTTGGCTAGACTCACTTGGACCATTTTGGAGGGTATTCTTCATTCGAGATTGCGTAAATGAAGTTTACTTGCACTAGATTGTGTACATTAAGCAGGTTTTCAACATAACAGGTTCCACCCACTATATATTTAGCCACTTTTCACATTTACCTTTGCGATGTTGGGTTGCATCACCAACTAGTGATTTAGCTATGAAAAACTTGTTTGCATGGTTTGATTCCTTAGATTTACTAGTGCATGCTATTTATTTATTTTTACTTTTTATAGACCTTAGGTGTGGATTATGATTTTCAATTGTTAATATTGATAATGAATTTATCTAAGTTGAATCTAATGACAAAAAATCTGGAAGTTACCGATAAAGAACCCCCTTTTAACGTGAATTCTAATCCTCTCCTTGACTTTGTAAATGTCATTCCTCCTTATATGGCTACATTGTCACTTCCCAGATTTCACGATAGGTTTATTGATGTCTTTGTTTTCAACTTCTTTGATCCCAAATACCCAAACTATTCCACCTTAACCGAGTTTTTTGTAACACCTTCCAGGGTAAATGTGAATATAAACAACATAATAGGAACATAAATACAATAAACATATCAACCATCAAAATCCATATATATATCAGTACGTTTGCACATGAAAATCAAGGGAATGAATTTTTTCATCAATAAATACAATGAACCAACTGGTGATGGGACTACTACATTCCAACCGACCATAGATTGGTTGAGCGGAGTCTCTCTTCAGCCAATCACCCCCGTGCCATATTCCAAGCATGAATGTGGGATCTTAGAGAACACATTAATCAAAACTTATCCAGGGCTTCCAGAGGGCACCCACCTCAACCCATCAAATAGTGATTCCACCTCATGGTCAGACATCACCAAAAATCATCATCATATTTCTCTCCATCCAAGCCTTTAGGACTTCTAGAGTGTTTGTCCAACCAAGGCTTCTAGAACTAGTAACTCAACCCACAACTTATATAGGGCTTCCAAAGCGTTTTTTCAACCAAGGCTTCTAGAACTAGTAACTCAACCCGCAACTTATACAGGGCTTCCAGATCATTTGTCCAAACAAGGCTTCTAGGACTAGTAACTCAACCCACCAAGGGCTTCCAAAGCATTTGTCCAACCAGGGCTTCTAGGACTAGTAACTCAACCCAAGTTTTTACAAGGCTTCTAGAACGTTTGTTCAACTAGGGCTTCCAGGACTAGTAACTCAACCCAAGTTGTTACAGGGCTTCCAGAGCATTTGTTCAACCAGGGCTTCCAAGACTAATAACTCAACCCAAGATAAGGAAACATGAGAACCAACAAAAACAAAGAAATGAAGGTAAACCCACAATCAACATGGCTATCTAGGAAATGACAAGGCTAGGCAATCCACTATCGATCCAGACAATCCTCCATGCCAATGATAGATCATAACAAAGAAACCACATGCATGTGCCATGCATGCTAAAACTAGTGAGGAATTCATACATGCAACTCGGTACCTGCAAGAAATCTGATGTAGCTAATGATGTCGATGCCCTCTTGTGCTTTCCTGCTCTTCCTTTGCTTTCTTGCTCCAATAATTCAAGTATGCCACACCCTTTAAGAGTGCTCCTTGAAAACTCCAAGTATCCAAGAGTATGAGAGAGAGAGAATAATGAGAGAGCTCCCAAAACTGAACTGACAAAAGATTCACACTGAAAGGAAGAAGCTTGCCAATTGATCCTAGAAGCCTTGTTATTAATGAGGCCTCTATTTTCTTCATTTTCCATTATTTTCCTTCAATTTCCTCCTCACATGCAATCTATGACCTTTCACCTTCCTTTTCTCCTAGTTTCCATTATTTTCATAAATAAATGTGCCAATTTGTTTTTTCCTCTTTAATGTTGTAGCCATTGCCTTTGCTAATTTCCTTAACCATAAACAATCAAATGAACACCCACTATGATGTCCTATCCACCATTTAGCTTGGCATACATGTCCCATCATCTGTGGTATTTATATATTTTTACATGGAATTTTTACTAGGGCTGTTACATTTTTCACATTAACCGAGTTCACCATATCAACATCACAACCTCATGTTGACCCTTTACCTTCTTCATCCAACATATCCTCATCCCTTTCTTCTTCTTCTCTTGGTAAAATCCTTGATGAAGGAAGGGAGAAGAAGAAGCAAAATAAGAAATATGTCAACCAACCAACCATGGTTGTAAGTATTAGTAATTTTGAGGAAACTTCCAACATGCATTGCAAGCCTAGATACCCTTGCAATCTTTGTAAGGGTGACCACTTCCTTATTGTTTGTCTTGGTATTCCTAAGGTCTTGGAAGTATGGTCAGAAAATTCTTATCAACCTATTGTTGATCCATCAACCAGTGATTGTGAGGTTCCTGGGAAAAATGGTTAAGTTAGGTTTCCTTGTAGGTTATGTAAAGGGATTCATCATATTAACCTTTTCCCTCATATGTATGAAGCCTTAAAATTTTTAGAAAAACTTAATGTTCCCCAACAACAATTTCCAATTGGTTACCGTAAACTTTCTCCCAACTTACCATCAGTTGACGAAGTGATTTATCTAATTCCAAGTACAGTCCCACTCTTCCATTTAGAGAGTGAAACACATATCACTTAGGTTTATGAGCCATTGGTTGATCAAGTGGTCAACTTGATACCATTTTCAGTTGATCCCACTTTCCCTTTAGAGAGTGAAGATAATTCCGTTCAAATTCTTCTTGTTACTTCAGATTCTTCTGCACATGGGGGCATTTCACCTATTTCCCTTGATCCCCCTCCAATTTATGAGGCTATTTCCTTTTATTGGAGTAGATTGACAAAACCTCATATTCCTTCTTCCACTCATTTCCAAATCATTGTGAAATCATATGGTAAGAATGTACGACACACAAATGTAGATGAAGGTGCTTCTGTCAGTATTTTATCCTCATCTGCTTGGAAAGATTTGGGTTCCCCTCAGCTTGTGCCCATTACACATAATATTATGGATTTTAACAGAACCATTAGTGAGCCTTTAGGGATACTTCCTAAGCTACCTATTACTATGGAAGGTAAAACTATCTATATTGATCTTATGGTAGTCCAAGGCCCCTTGGATTTCAATTTTCTCCTTGGGCAAGACTACATCTATTCCATGAAAGTTGTCGTATCGACACTCTTTTGGGTGATGCCTTTTCCTCAGAATGGAAACATTATGACTTTTGACCCACTTTCATTCGTTGATCTTTATTTGACTACCAACATTCCGACATCCTTGAATATTTCGTATATGCAAGTAGTATCTACCCCGTCATGGGTTAATTATGTGGAAACCAGTCACATGTTTTCAGTTACTGATGCAAGCGAGCCTCTCACTGTTTGATCGAATTATTGTGACTTAGATCTAGTAATTGACATAGGGAACCTTATGGGGGAATTTGAAATGGATTTTCTTACCCCTTTTGATTCTCTTCACATGTCTTATTTTCAGAGAGCTATTCTTCCTTATGATGAAGATCTCTTGGAATCCATGGTTGGGAAATATCCCTTGGCATGTGTTTCTTCCAAATGGAAGCCATGATCCAAATACTTGAGAGGACGATTCTTTTACTGTGTCAACCTCATTAAAAAATGAAACAGGTCCCCGTGAGGATAGTTTTTTCACTATGTCAACCTCATTAAAAAATGAAATAGGTCCCCATCAGGATAGTTCTTATATTGTGGAAACCTCGTTAAAAAAATGAAACATGTCCCTATGAGGATGGTTCTTTTACTATGCCAGCATCATTAAAAAATGAAACAAGTCCCTGTGAGGATGGTTCTTTCACTATGTCAACCTCATTAAAAAATGAAATAGGTCCCCATGAGGATGGTTCTTTTATTGTGTCAACCTCGTTAAAAAATGAAATAGGTCCCTATGAGGATGGTTCTTTTACTATGTCAACCTCGTTAAAAAATGAAAAAAATCTCATGAGGACAATTCTTTTATTGTGTCAACCTCGTTAAAAAATGAGACAACTCCCATGAACATATTTCCTTTTCTTGTGTCAAGCTCATTAGAAAATCAAACAAGGTTCCATGAGCATAATTATTTTCATGTGTTAAGCTCATTAAAAAATGAAACAAAACCTCCCCTAATTAAGTCGTGTCTTTCACCTGATCTCATAAATGAACCTTCATTTCATTTGCCTATTAGTAATCAGTAGTCTACTTAGGCAGACCAAACAAAGCTTGGGCAGCATGTACCTCTCAAGGTTATGCTTGGGGAGCATTAAAACAATCTCAAGCACAGTTTACTCGTTGTTTCAAGATTGTATAAAAATGAAAACTATTTAGAGTCCATTTTGGTTATTATTTTCAAGACTTGTTAAACTCATGAAAATCCTAAGCTTCTTTTGCTATCTATTCATGATCATAAAAAATACATGAAAATGTCAAGTTATTTCCGTGTTTTCTTGCTCGTTAATTAAATTTAAAGTCAATGATATCGGTACACTTGTATCACTTTTCAGAATTATTAAAAATTACGAAAAAGTGAAACCCTGGAGTAACCTTTAAGCTCTTTTCTGACTCTTGAAACATGAAAAGATTGCTGAGTATGCTTGTTTGATTCAAACTTGTTAAAGAGAACGAAAAACGTCTACTTGATATAAGTTTATCCCTTTTACGGATCATGTGGACTATTTACAAAAAAAAATATACATTGACTAATAATGGTCAATATAGTTCTCTCCTACATTATTTTACCCTTTTCTGGACTTGAGGGACTAAATTTATGAAAAATGATATTTCAGAGTCTACTTACGTTTTTCTCCTAGCTCCCTAAAAATGAAAAACATTGAGCTTTACTTTCTTCAGGTTCATTAAAATTTACGTTGAAAGAGCTTAATGAGTTTTCTTTTCGTGTCTTTTCAAACTCTTTAAATATGAAACGACATTGAGTTATCCTTTCAGTGGACTCGTAAAACTTAAATAGTGGAGGACTTGTCAATTATGACGGGACTGAACCACTCCTTCCTAGAGTTCGTTAAAAATACTTCGAAGGACTCATCCGAAGGATGAGCTTACAGGACAAGCATATTCTATCCTCCTCAAGCTTGCCAAAAATAAATAGGTACTTTCCAGTAATGGTGGGGAAATTTGGAAAGAACCTTTGTTTGTTTATATTGTAAAAGGCAGTTTGTCACTCTTGAACATGACACTCCATCACTTTTGTGTCCTAGTTTGGAAACCCATTTGCCTCTTAGTCGACCATACCTCATTGAAAGCCTTCAGTAGGTTTAGGTATTATTTTTTAGTCAAATACTGCCAAGTCATAATGTCATGTCGTTGATATGTTCAAGAGAAGTCCAACCTTAGCCAAATTACTTTACTATTCATAGTATTCAATCGCGTTGACCATCCCTGAGTTAGCCCTAGATTACTCCAAACTATTGTTCTTCAAAAATTGACACGAGTTTCGTGTTATAGGCCCTGCTACAACAGGTCACTTCCTACCGACTTCAACTCACTATCTAGGAAGTTGATCTAGAAACCTTCTTCAATACCTTGGAGCCTGCATTCCTTAATGGCAGGTTTCTCACCTTTGGCGACATGTTCTCATCATTGACCTTTGATCAAATTATTCTATGAGTGTTCAACTTCAAGACATCTTTTCACACTTCGTAGATTGTGCTGAAAATATCTTGACAACCATTTTCATTATTGGTGGTTTATCTCATGCTTGTTAATGGTTCACATCATTGACCGGTAATCAATTGGTTTCTACCATGTTCGACTATGATACATTCAATCAAATGGCTAGATTCATACTATGGATCGAGATATGGAGATCAAGACCCTGGATCTAGTTTCATCCATCCAGGCTGCGTGGAGTTATTAAATATTCAGGATTGTAACATAGATCCATTAATGGCTACATCCATACTATGTCCTCTGTTGACATGGATCTTCAGATGTATTTCCATACTGGTTCTTTGATACACTTATGCTCTGAGTATGGGAATGCATACCTCAATGATGGTTTTATATTGCATTGTAACATTTGATTAATTGTTTTAGGTCTCCAACTGCAGTCTCTAACTCGAACCTTGGCATGATAAAGCGCTACAATCATCAAATATCTCTTCTGACTTTTCACTTTAGGGGGGAATCTGTTACATGCCATTTTGTCGCATTAGGCAAATGACCATCTATTTGGATCTTTCACTATCCATTAAAGTGTTTCAAGCCTTTTGTGAGAAGAGGCTTGCAACATCAAGGCTTTGAGGTTGTAAGTTTGTTCTCCATTTTATTTAATAAAAAGCAATTGTTCTTTCCTAATCATGTATTCTTTGATATCCTTTGTGGGATTCCTTGATCACCCACATAGCTTATGACTGGTTATTAATTCAATTTATGATATATGCTAATTTAAGTATTTCATTTATATTTCATTCTATATACTAAATGCTTTGATCCTTTTTGTATTTCTGTTTATGCAGATCTCCTCGAATCATTATGGAGAAGTTGTGGAAAGCGCTAGAACGATCTCTAAAGCATCAAGGAGAAGCTAACCGTAAAAGGCATTGAAAGGGACTTCAACAAGCATTTTGACATAAAGGTAAGTTATCTCTCTCATATTGTTTGTTTCAATCAATCATAAGCTAAGGAAAGGTAGTAGTTTTTTCTTATTTGTTACTAGATTTTGTCTGATATTTAGGGAGATATGTCTTTTCTGCAAGAGGGATTAGTCTGCCTAACAAAGAGGGATTTATACCCTCACCCGATTAGCATAGCGACCCGAGTGCTCTTGAGGAATGTAGGCCTCCTCAAGTTCTATGAGAAGGCTACATCACTAAAGGCACACTCTATCTTGTTGGCACATCTGATATGCTGGTGGAGTGTCCAAGAGCAAGGTTTCCATGTCAGTATTGAGGCGTGGTATAGGTCCTCTGAGGAGGACATACATTTTATCACTGGCCTATCCAAGAGAGTGGAGGATTTTCCCTAGTTCCCTGATGTCCTCCATGGGGTTGCAATAGATAGTAAGCTTGCATACTCTTAGAGATATGTTGGGCCTCATACAATTAGTCCAACAGATTTTTAGGTGCATGGTGAACAAATACATATTTCTTCTTTTGCTACATAGGAGGTTAGGTTCCTATCATTATTAGTCACCATCATTGCACACTTTACAAGTGATAGGCATCACATTAGTTTCCCTCTTTTGTATTATTTTGATTCTTTGATTCAGGTGCCATGAAGTATTAGATGGTCTACCATTTTTTTAGGTAGTTTTGTATGGATGTATATAGATGTTGTGTGATGATACATGGGAGGACAGGCTTCCCTTTTGCTTCAAAGATTTTTTGTTTATTTTTTGAGAGGTTTCCAGAGATGAGGTCTACATTTGACCATAGCCCTCCTAGGCCGATGACTGAGGTCCAGATGCGCATGAGGAGGAAGATGATGCCCAAGAGGGGCTTGCTAGAGTATCCATCCAAGATTTTTGTTCGAGAACTAGCGTTACTAGCCATTGAGGATGACCGTGCGTTTATCTTGCTATATTTTCTGTGCACAAGTAGTGATTGGAGACAATGTCATAACATCCTCTTCACAATGAATGAGCCTGCAAATGATAGAGGTAATATTAGTGTTTTATTTAAATTAGTGTAGTTTCATTTTATTGTTTTAATTAATTAGAATAAAATTTATTCTAGCACATTCTTTAACTTGTTTTACTAATTTGTTTAATGAAATTGTCTAATTATTGTTGTGTAATATATATTTTGTAGACAATGACACATTTCTTGGGGAAATGCTTCATCCCCCACCGGAGGGAGCAGATGGGCAAGGCCCAAGAGGGCGAGGCACATCCTCACGGGGGCATGGGCATCCAAACACGTAGGGATGGTATGATATTTAGGTTGGACTACTGTGACAGGTTGTCCTGAGTTTTCGTTGAGGAGGGAGTCTGCCTTTCAAGGGCTCAAGACATCATCATAGATCCTAGGTTTGTGGATCTCTTGAGGGGATGTCTGCATGAGATGATGAATCTTATGCATCATATCGTTAGAGCTAGTAGGCTATTGACAACGATGATGGATGTAGGGCATGCAACACCAGACACGTCAGATAAACCTTCACACAGTGCTACCCTATCAGATCATGATGACGAGGGTGGTGAACATGATGCTTTTGCTATTACTACCCCATCCGATCATGTTTAGGGTGTCAGTGATCCTTTTAGTAGTACACCTCCTTGTCTTTCGCCTGATGATTAGATGCTAGATCTAGAGGATGTGCCTTATCTTTCTCCTGATAGAGCAGACTAGACACCTCCTCCTCCACCTCAGAGTTTGACAAAAGTTAAGGAAGTACTTGACCATCCGTAATATTCTATTGTAAACCATCCCCCTCCTCCTCCACCTTAGAGTTCAACGAACATTGATGCAGTAGTTGACCTTCCATCATCTTCTGCTGTAGACTAGACTAGCACTACTACGTTTGTTGAATCAAATATTTGATTGCAGTTATTTGACTTGTTTATATATATATATATATATATATATATATATATATATATATATATAGATATAGATATAGATATAGATATAGATATAGATACAGATACAGATACAGATACAGATACAGATACAGATACAGATACAGATACATATACATATACATATACATATACATATACATATACATATCTATATATATATATATATATATATATATATATATATATATATATATATATATATATATATATATATATATATATATATATATATATATCATTTTTTTTGTTCATGTTTATGTACTTAATTTATATGTTGGTGTTGATGTGTATATTGTTAGGTCATGTTAGATATGTTTAGTTAATGTGCTTGCAAATAAATGTGTATGTGATAACAATTATTTGACATGGGGTATATATTAATTTGAGGATGTGTGTGGTGATGATATTAGATTACAATGTTTATCTTTTGTTAGATGTGATCACCGTGATAATGCCCTGTTAAATTATTAGATTTGTGTGCTAGCCAATGATGTTCATATGTGCTAGAAGTGTATATAATTAGATGATGGTAGTGAATTTGAATGTGTATCTTAAATGATGTTTATGTTTGTTAGATGGTTATCATCATGATGTTTATTTTTATGAAATAATATTTATTATAGATTATATATTGGTGAACTTCTATAAAAATTTTATATATGAAATTGCATGCAAAACGACTTCTTTAAGAAAAGATGCAAAGATATTTTTACAAATTACAAAGTTTATATTGGTTGAAACTGTGATTGTAAAATTACGATAAATAATTTTTTATTTCTTAGATAGTTTATTCATATTCATTCTAACTTAATTAGTAAAATATTTCAATATTCACAAGGAAAAAATAATTAAAGGTAAAATAATTTAGTTAGTTCTTAATAAGACGAAAATGTGTAAATCGTTCATTTTTTAATACAAAATATAATAATAACTTATTCAAAAATACAATTTAACCAATTCAATATTGGTTTATAAAATTCAATCTATTGTTAAATTTAAAAAATTTACTACACAATTTTTTATAATTAATTTCGATTTAATATAACTTAATTTTTTTTTCTACAATTTAATTTATCACTAAAGTTATGAGATTTTCAAGCAATTTAAATTTAATATTTATAATAACACTTACCAATTTAAATTATAAATTTCTCTCTCTAAAGATGAGGATCAAGAAATGTAAAATACGGCGTGTGAAGTTACTTGTAGTTGAGGTTTTGCTCTATTGGAAGTTCTCGCTTAAAGAGACAAGTGAATTTTTTTCTAGTAATAAAGATATAACATTTTGGTGCTATTTTGGTTCTTTATTTGTTATTGTACTGGTTTAAATTTAACTCTTTTTAGTAATAAATATGAGTTAAATAATACAAAAATCATACTATATTAGATTTAAACTTTTGATAAATAATATATTTGATTATTTATTAATGAACAACTCAAGAAATATTATTTTTTCCACATACTTATCATGAGATAGTCACTAAAATTCATGTTTTCACATTTCTCCTATCTAATATTACATCATGTTCACAATGATAAAGACATGTCTAATTTAAACAATTTACTTATAAATACACAAAAATAGATATTTATTTCACATAATCTAAATAGGAGAGAAAATGCATCACCTAGTCTATTAGAAAGTCAAACAAATACATCTTAATCACCATCACATTATTTATCATTTAATTCTTAGCCATAAAATATTTATTAATTCAACTTTTATTTATAATTGCCATTGAAAATAAAAGTCAAAACTATTCCATTATCCATGAAGAAAAAATTAAAACCTCTCATGCATCCATGTAAACCCATTTGTTTCTCTTATGGTTCATAGAATGATGTAATAAACATTTTATACATGCATAAGACCTCTTTTTAATACACAATTATTTCATTGTTAAAGTCCTCATAGAGTTATCACTAATGATTTATATTGATTTTGACCAAACAAGAAGAAAAAACTCGTGAACTGATTAATAAGCCAATAAGTATCTAAATCAATAATAAATCTTCAATGTTGTTTCTAAATTCCCTATTTTCTCATGTTGGTTATATTCTTCTAATTTTCCTATTTGATAAGGATTGTGACCTTGAATCCTTATAATAATAGATATTGTACACAATTGGAAACGCTTAGTTTTAAGTGTAAAAATGTTTCTACTGCAAAAAAATTTGTAAAAACATTTGTGAATCTGACCAATTATATAAAATTCCAACAAGACTAATAAAAAACAATATAATTAGCGAAAGAAAGAAAAGAAAAACATACAACAATAGTATAAATGATGAAATAACACAAGTACATATCACTCTCCATTATCATCACCCTGATTATCTTCCTTGCTTGGCATGATAACACTGTTGTTCTCAAAAATATGTTTTGATCTAGGGTTGTGTCTTAATACGAACCACCAATCCCCATCCAACACATCTGGGTAAAAAACACCTGGCTGAAGTGTTTTGGGAAAAGATAAGGCTCCCTAGCTTCATGCAACTTCTTTCTAGAGTTGATAGATATCATCCCACTATCATGATCTTCCTTTACATTATTCCAATGAAAGATATCCCACCACTTGCACCTAAAAATAACACATTGGAACGAAGTGAAGTCCACTTGAATGATATATTGTATCTTTCCAAAGTAATCTAACATCCCCTGCATTAGGTTTTGATTGTGATGGCTAGCACAACTAGATTGTTCAAACTCAACTTCAACTTCAAAGTCTTGTGTTATGCATCCATCATCGACATCCTTCGTGTGAAAATGATGTCCATATGCCCACATATATGGGAAGAAATGCACCTATAAAAAAGTGAAAAAATCATAGTGTCATGTGTCTAATAACCCGAACATAATTAGAAATATAATATATATATAAATGTTACAATTCAAATGCGTAGCATGAAGATAAAAATGTACAGAAAGAGATTATAATTACCAAGTTGTTGTACCCAATCCCTATGTTTAGCACATCGTCTTCAACACACGGGTAATGACCGAATGCATCAGATTTCTCTCTGATTTGATCAACAGCCCAACGATTAGGCATCTCATTGGCATACTTTTTTTAAATGATCAAGATAAGGCACACTTCTACGTTTGAATTCTTTCTTTTCACTGTCCCATTTTCTCCTCTTTTTATCATACAATGTGACCCATGGTTGTGTTGCTTCCATATTGTAAATAATGAATTTGTTGATGGATTCAATTATGAATTCGTTGATGAAATCAAACCAACATATATAGTACGTATGAAACCAAAATATGCATTAATATGAAGTTCAATGTGATTAACTAATGTGTAGAAATTTTACAAATGGTAAACCACTTACTCTTTATCATGCACCTCTTTCCATTCGTTTCAAGAAGCTCCCCTTCTCTTTTGTCTTCATCCCTTTTGTCATCCCAAATTGCCACACCTAGCATGTTGTCAATTTACTTGACGTACTCATTGACATAATATAAAGACTCATATGATATATACACCTATGCCATAGATCCCTCGAGTTTTTCCTTTTGTCAAACAAAACCTTTCAATTTATTTATGTACCTTTAAGAAGAACATCTAACAACAAGAAACCACCCCAACTAATTCAACCTCATCTACTAGGTGAATTAAAATATGAACCTACAAGTTCATGAAACTCGTTGGTAGTTCCTTCTCAGACTTACAAACAATATCAACTATCTCTTGACACCACTGTGGAATGCTAGCCATATTAATCTCCTTTTATGTGATCCAACATAAAAATGCATATAATTTAGATATGACACATCGTAGGTATTGGGGGAAGTCATGGTTCATACACCCACACATGAGCAAAGGATAGTGACACTGCACATTAAATAGTATATTATACAAAAATTAATTATAAAATATCCCATTGAATAAAAAATATAATAAAATTATGTTTTTGACATACGTACTCTTAGAAGGTTCAAATGTTCATGTGATTTCAACTCCGAAAAATGGTCTTCCACAGTGAAGCAACGTTGAAGTGAAGACCAATATAAAGAAGGCACCATCACACTCATTATAACTTCCTTTTTCAAAGAAAGATATTATTTCTTTAAAATCTATGGGACATCACCTTCTTTGAAATACCAAGAGGGACTAACCTCTCCTCTAGTTTCTTGTCTTTACCAATGTTTATTTTTAGTTTTCGAAGGAATAAGATCTCTCCTAATAGCCAATGTGTCATTTTATTTCAATGGTATGTGCCTCCATTAAGGATTTTTTGTTTTAAATATATGCAGTAAGTGGGGAATCTTAAGATTATCCCTATATGGAAGCTCATAAAAGATAGATTTCCTTTTCATCCCAATGGGAAATTTATCAGCATAGGCATTGAAGAATTATGGATCATTGAACATAGGTTCCCCATTTGAATCAAACATTTATGCAAACTCCTTCTCATTCTCTTTCTCATATCCTCTAAGCCATTCAGTCGGTGTCATTATTGCAGGCCTTTGGGTTCTCTTTGGTTTACCATTGAAACTGCATGTTGCTCTTCTGTAAGGGTTTTCTTCTTAGAGGAATACCCTGGAGAAGTCATACATTGGATTTTGTAGGTGGTCAGACCACCTAACCTTCAGAGAATATCCACAACATTTACATCCATGGTAACATTTTGTTACAAGACTTGTGAAATTATTGTATATAGGCCGACACGTTAGCAACCATGAATATTAGAACAATTGCAATGAAATAAATTAAATATATGCGAAACAATATTGTTACGTATAATACAACAAAAAAATAAAAATGTAATTTACCAGAGCAAACTCCTAGGCCTATGTAATCATGTATGGTATAAGCACATATGCCATACAACATAAAACTCCTCTCTGTTGCAATGGGTCTCGATACATCATACACATGTATCTCTTCCCATAATTCCTTCAATTCATCTACCAATGGTTGTAGGTGGACATCCATATTCTTCACTTGTATTTTACCAAGGACTATGAGAGCCAACATAAGATGTTCATTCTTCACGGACAACCATGGGGGGGTATTGTTATTGATCACTACTATAGGCCAAAAATAATAGTTGGTGTTTTGGAGGGAACATGGTTTGACACCATCCATGTCTATATGCTGAGTTGTAAAATTCATATTTCATCCTTGAATCATTCAGGCCATGTATCCTCTATATGACTCATGGATATTGAATCTATTCGGATTCACATAACTCCCGACTCACTTCTATGTGAGGCATGCCATCTCTACAACATAACTAATTCTTTGCAATGAAAGAGCCTTTGAATCCTTGGGATTATAGTCATGTGCCTTAATATATTATGAAGAGGACCATGCGATTTTCCCATTTTTTAATTACGGTACCTGTCATTCCCACATTTCAGACATATCTCTTTTTAAGCATATTCTCCTCTATATAGAATACAATCATTCAAACATGTATGATATGATATGTACCCAACACCCAACATTTTCATCAACTGCTTTGCCTCTTCGCAATTACTCGAAAAGACTTATCACTTGGAAGAACCTTACCTTTAAATAACCTGCAGTTGGTGGAGAATATAATTGTACAATGCCAATATTTAACATTTATAAAATCAGCCATTTTTAATGTTGATTGTGTGACAAGATTTCTCAGAATATAAGGGACTTGATCGATCATGCAGGTGAATTACTTCAATATTGTCGAGAAACATGCATTCAACATGCCAAACTTTGCTTTCAAGTTGTACAACAACATCATTGTCCCCAACTAAGTAGAATTTGACTTACTAATAGGTCCAAAGAGAGGGGTTGAGGAAGCAGATTTTAGGATTTTGAATAAGGTATTAGTGATATGAGCATTATCCCCTAGCTCATCATTTTTGGAATGAATCTAACAACATTGCCTCCATGGAAGTCATATCCCATAATTAATCATCCATATCAACCTCTATTTGATTGCCTCCATTGCTAACTTGTGATGAAGAACTACTTTTGTTGTAGTCCTTCCTAATTGATGAATCTTGATGTAGTGGGAATTGAATAGGTGGTTGATTCAACCATTATTTGTATGCTTCCTCTCAATGTGTTGCTCTTAATGCATCCTTCTCTTGAGTTGATGTTGTAATGGGGTGCACTAGAAGGTGGTAGGTGGTTCGCTCATCATCACTAGAATCCTAATTTAAAAATATATTGAATGTCATTAGTACAATATCAATGATATTAGTAAGCACGTCAATGCAATTATTTTGTTGAAATTACAATAACCAAAACAATTATTACCATCGTTGATCTAATATTGCGGTTAGAAGATGCCATGTTCCAATTGACAAGGTGAAGAGGCTACCCATTTTCATCTACCAACTACTTGCGATATGCTACTCCTGATAAGAGCTTCTAACAATTTTGAAATGGAGGAATATTTTCTGAACTTACTAGAGATGGAAAGGGAGAACTCCATGAAGGAATTTGATTAGCAATATGGAATGAGCTGGAATTTGAAGAATTGACCATTTTATATTATTGAGATTTTGTTCCTATATTTGAGAAATATCATAAATAAAATTTTGTGTGCATACCTAAAATTAATTTCGAGAACCATATAACCACAATTTAAATTTCAATATAGCTTTCAAACCATTTTTAAATAATAAGGTGACTTTAAGCGGAAAATGTATACTATGAATTGTAACTGTAATTCATGTGGATGTGTCCTAAAAGATAATTTGATATTAATATGCCATTTTATGTGTAAATAAAATTTCGGATAGATTTTAAACCCTACCAATGCACTTATCAGAACAAATTGCACCAATGCGTTTAAATCATAACAACACCAGGGCGTTCAAATAATACCCGCAACGATTTTCAATATTCCGAAAAATATAAAATATGTTATCATATCGGTGCTCTTGTACAAAAACACACTGGTGTATTTAAATAAAATAACACAGGTACACACCTGTTTCTGGGATTTTGAAAATATAAATGAATTCTACCATGTTGGTGCTCTTATAACAATCACAACACCAATTGCTTTAAATACAAACCACATTGTTATGTTAAAATTAATTGCACCACTTCGGGATTTCGAAAAAAATAAATTTGTATCAATGCGCCTCAGCAATATCAATGTGCTTTACGTGTAAATGCACCGATGCTCTTTACTATTGAACACATCGATGTTCGGATTAAGTATAAAAAAAAGCGCAATTTAAAAAAAAAATGATCGGAAATTGATTTTTCGAAATATAATTTGATAAAGTCTTTTAAATAGTAAAAATTCATTCACTATTTCATTATTTTTCCCAAAATTTCAAAGGAGTGATTTGCAAGAGAGACATACCAAGAGCATTGTGCAACAGTAGAATAATTTGAGCAACATAATTATTCAGAAGATCAAAAGCTGAAAGGTATGTTGATTCACTCAAAACCCTGCATAGTAAAATTTTAAATTTTTTTATTGATTTTACTAATAATTTTTTTTACAATTTTTGTTAGGGTTTAATTAAAAGAGATATCACTGGCAAGAGAGACATACTAGGAGCACTATGGAACCACGAAATATTTTGGAACCACGAAAATATCATAATTTGAAAGGTATGGTGATTCACTCAAAACCCTGCATACCAACAATTTTAAATTTTACTATTAAACTTTTTTACAATTTATGTTATATTTATTCACAATTCAAAAAAAATAAATGTAAAACCATGTATATAAAAGAATTTACTGTTGATTTTATTAGTAAACATTTTTACGATCTTTCCTCCTATTTAAGTTTAATTAAAATTCAAAATTCAAATAAATAAATAAATAAATCAATACTTACCTCAAACCCTCATTTCTTCTTGCCTATGTGACTGTGAAATTTCACCTTAGGTTTTAACTCCCTCTACCACTTCACAATGCGAGCTTTCTATTTTAAGCATTTTAGATTTAATGGGTTTTTGTACTTACTATATATAGGAAATTTGACATGTAAAGTAGGGGAATCACTTATTGAATTAGATCCAAAGCCTGCTAGCCCTGTATGTTTAAAAAAGAATGGTGTATATTTTTCTGTGCACTAATGTAATATAACGCATTGGTGCGCCAAGTGTAATACAACACACTGATATATTATAACCCTGTCGATTCTATCCAATATGTTCATCGATTTTCCCAGTGTAATATAATGCACTGGTGTGCCTCTGCCAAGTAGCACCGTTAAGTCATTGTGATGTGTTTATCATTACAAATCACACCATCATAATTTAAAATTATTTAAAAAAATTAATTTTCGTTGACGTTGCTGAACAATTAAATGCATAATGCGTTTAATGGCCTAAACACACTAGTGTGTTTATTCAAATAAATGCACCGGTTACCAAAGCTCTTTTTGGCTAAAAATTATTTGATTTATGTACAACATATTTAATGGCTTCTGTATTGAATGATATAAGTTGTATATTATAAAAAATGTCTGAGAAGGTGTCAAGTAACAAAAATATTGATCGACACAATGGTAACACATCGAAAAAAACAAAGAAGGTAAGTTCTTTTTTGAATTCTTTACAAAATTAATATGTTTGAACTATATGTAAGTTTAGCTAATATGTATTGGTTAGTGTGTGTCATGCAGAACCAAAAAATGAAGAAGGTTGATAGGATTATTTGTAATATAAGTGAAGAAGAGAGTAAAATCCCAACAGAAAAATTGCAGAAGGATAAATCAGGTGAATGAAAAAATACTATTCAATATGATTTATTTATTTTAATCGAATTTTCATTAATAATATACTTAAGAATATTAGATAACATGTTTCAAACAATCTATTAAGTCATATATGTTTTATTTTCTACAGGGAGCAACAACGAAGGAAAAGATTAATGTCGTTCTAAGAAAAGAAAAATTAGAGAACATGTAAATGATGACGAATTGGTCCTTAGCTCATCTGGAGTGGTGTTAGAGGTTAATGAAAGGGGGATTTTTTTTTACAAAACTATGAAGGATCTAGTGGAATAAACATATAGACATACTTTCTACTTATAATACAAAAATCAATCTAATGATTCCAAAAACCAAATTATGTCTAAACTATAAAAACCCTTTCCAGAGAAATGGTCAATGAGACATGTCATACTTGCAATAGCAAAAACATACAACAACAAAAAAGAATAATTCAAAAGGCAATATTCATAATTAAAATGATTTTCTAGAATTATATCTATATATTACTACAAACCATTCATTTATTAATATCAAATTTTTTATATTTAGTTTTCATATATCAATATAAAAATAGTTTATTAATTTTTTCAGGAAGATTATGAAAATCCCAAATGATCAACAAGTTGATATGTGAACCATGTCAGTAGGAAAGTCCAAAAAAGTGTATAAGGATATGGTCAAAGAAATGGACATAATTGCATCACAAGAGGAGTTATATCAACAACAATGTGCTTGAAATGTATGTAATCATGATTGACTTTGTACATATAAAAAATTAATCTATGATTAAATATTAATTTTCAAGTATTTTCTTGCAGAAAAGAAAACAAAATGTAACTCATTCAGCACATAAGACAGGACGAAGAGGAAGAATGATGGTTTATTTGGATATCAATGCAACCTATTGTCTTTTTTGAAAGAACTGTATGTGAAAATCAGACATTTTGCTTAATGTAATGGACATAGCGTCCCAATTGAAAGAAAAATGGTTACCAATAAGAATCCCATTTTGTATGACAAAGAGGCTCTTATTGATATATAATAAAATACATTTTAATTTATTCTATTGTGTTATCAAATGTTGTTGTGAAATATTACACAACTGATTATATATATGGATGATTAAATTTTATAATGAAGAGATGTGAAATCTGATAATATAACAAATTAATCCAAACATCATATAAAATTGAACTAATTAAAATTTTAATTTATATGAATATTGTTATAAGATATATGTTGATTTTTCGATGAATAACGAATTTAAAAAATTACAATAATTGCACTGTCACAGGTTGATGTTTCAAAAAAAGTCAAAATCTCATACATAAAAATCAGTGCGTCCATAACATAAACACACATTGTTGTGTTATGTTATATAAAATTACTGTGATGACATATTTTTTGCATGGCAGGTGCCTTTTCATAAAACGACAACAACGAGGTGTTTAGTTCTTCAAGCATTGGTATTGTTTGCAATTAACGACCTAGTGCATTGTAATTCGTAACACACCATTTCTTTCATAGAACTAATGCCCTGGTCCTACAAAATATTATTTCCAGCCCCGGTGCATTATTGAAGTTAACAACACTGATCCTTTTATAATTTTAGCCCATTGGTTCTTTTATACAAACAATACACCTTTGCACCACAAGTTTAAATAAAAGCACCACGACTGCAATTTTTTTTTGCATCCCCCAGTGTCGTTGCTTAAATGAAGGCCCTAGGGAATTTTTTGATGTATACACACTGGGATAGTATACATTCCAGGCACTGATTTTATTTACATTCAACGCCTCAGTGCTTTTAGTTATGTATATTGCCACAATGCTTTTTATATATGTAGCACACCGCAAAAAAAACATTTGCTAAAACCTCCGTGCGCCCATATTTTTTCAGTTGTGATGAAGTTCCATTATAATCTTTGCTAAAACATTTGTTATCACAAACATATGTTTTAGCGGATGTTATTTTGACAATTTTTGGTAATTTTATAACACTAAAAACCTTCGTTATAACCTTTTCTAGAAGGTATTTTCCTTGTAGTGGATGTAAAATAATAGATAGAGCATTGAATTAGCATCCCAATGTCAATTGCAACATCTATTACATGAAGCAAAGTAGTTAATGGATTTCTCTTGTTGCATGGATATGGCATTTAAAAAAATTCCATGATCATCATGCTTGTGAGGCTTTGTGGTGGAGCTATGGGTACTAGGAAACTAGATGTCTCACAATCTTACAAGGAAGTTGTTGGATCTAAAAACCCCATTGGATCTATCTCTTTCAAGGATGAAGTGAAAGGAAAGGCTCCCATCCCATTAGATCAAATCCAAAACCTTCCAAGACCCTACATAGTAGAACAAATGGAAAAAACCCCAACCATGGAAGTAAATCTTTCGAAGGTAAATTATATTTTTTCTAATCTCTAATCCAATGATGTTATATGTAAATTCAATGGTTTCTAACCTAGATATGATGTATTACACTAGTGGGTATTCTCTACTAATCTGGATTTATACAGGAATGCAAAAGATTATAGAGATAACCATAAATACAGATATGCAGCGGAAATAATACTTCATTTCATTAATGTAGGATACTAAAATATGCTTACAAACAGAAATGGAAATAAACCAGCTAGGGCGATGGTAGCTTATCTCTGATATGTGGCGGCTACATGCCTCTGAACTATGTTACAATGAGGCTCGAAGGCCTATTTATTGTTGATAAGCAATGGAAAACCCTTAACATCCCAAAACATAACCCTAGAAGATGAAACGCCAAATTGTGGACCTCGTTTTGGGTAAGTTGGTACATCAACTTACCGGGGTCATAACTTTGGCACCTGATCTTTGTTTGACATGTACAATAGCTCGTTAGAAAAACCTATCCAAGCACTACAACTTTGGGAAGAGAAACATCGGTCCATGGACCCATGTTGCTCCCAGATTTCCCAAAAAAATGTCATTTATGGCCTCAAAACGGCTCCAAAAGTTCAGGACCGGAAAAATTGCTAAAAATAGTAAATTGTGCTACAATTACTGAAACTGAAAAACTGAAAGAGATAGTTGTTGGGGTCCAAGTGGGATAGGTGGGTGGCCACCAACATCCACTTGGATCATTACTCCCCCCTTAGGAAGCAATGGTCCCCACTGCGTTGAGTTCGTCCATCTACTGAACTTGGTCCCTGGTGAGTTGTTCTGCAATCTCTGATGTGTCCAGTAATGGTGGGAAGCATGGTTGATGATGGTCCACATTGAACACTCGGTGAAAGCGAAGGAATGGGGGAATTTTGTGCTTCAAAGCATTATTTCCCACAGCCTTGATAATGGTGTAAGGACCATGTCGGCGTGGTCAGAGCTTCTGATGGGCTCTTGTAAGGCGTTATTTCTGTAGGTGCAACCAAACTTTGTTGCCCACCTAAAGTTTGTGTGGTACCCTTGTGGGTGAGGAGAAGTTGTTCCTGTGTTCTTTCATGACCGTATCCCTTTGCTGCTACTGCTACGTGGAGGAACCCTTTGCGGGGGTCATGGATGTGGTGACGATCTTCCCCTTACTTTGGGAGCGAACCAGACAAAAAATGAATTTCCTAGTCTGGGGGATGAGCTTGCTGCATTTCTTAGTAGAGATCAAAGAGGTGGCGGTATGTGGGGCTACCTCCGGTATCCTGTATAATGAATTATTCAAAGAAATAATAGCAGCGCGAGGCCTTGACTCGTAGACAACATGTCACCTCCACAAGTATGGCTGGCCTAATAATACATCACAAACATCCAGAGGTGTAACATCACACAATACTTCGTCTCTGAAGGGTTTGATGCTGTAAGGAAGGCGACACTGCTGGTGAACTCGGAGATCTCATCCTTGGTGAAGCCACCCGATACTATACGGCTACGGGTTTGGTGTAGTCAGTAGGCCCAACCGCTTCATGACCTCTATTGAAATGAGGTTCTTTTGGATACCACTGTCAACAATGAATTGCAGCGGCAAACCCTTCACCCACATCTGTGAATGGAAAAGGTGCTCCCCATCCTCTGGATCTTCAGGCTCATTCTTTTGGATCTTGGCGGTAGCAACAGTGGCGTTGGGCTCTGCATCAATGATCTGCTTCTCTTTGCCATTCCCCTTGTTAGTTTCTAAATCTGGGTCGGAACATGCATCTGATTTTGAAGCCTTCAACTCGGCCACTAGCGACTACTTGGTCCAACACTCACTTGTGTTGTGAGTGGGGCTCTTATGGAACTCACACCACTTTCCTGTGTCCTTCTTTGACTTCGTGGTGTTGTTCTTGTCTTGTAGCTTCGACGGGTTGTCTTGGGTCACCCTGCCTTGGCTTTGTCCTTTGGTATTCGAATTCACAGATCCTATGTCTTTCTTCTTCTGTTTGAACTTCTGCTTGATTTTGACAGTGTATCGGTACATCGTGCTGAGAGAAGAGATGTTCAGGAACTCCATCTCTTCCTGGCTGTACTTGTGTAGTCAGCCGTAGTATTTGAGTACCAAATGCAGCTTAGAATCCTTGATATCAAATTGTGTGCGAAGGGTATGAAAAATGTTTGTGAACTCCGACACATCTTGGTCCCTTCCTTGCCGCAATGTGGTCCACTTTATGTATTTGTCCTCACATCTTTTGACAGGGTAGTACTACTCCTTGATGGCATCCCGGAATGAATTCCAAGTGGGTGCGGCTGAGAACAGTGAGCCCGTACTTTCATCCTTCTACTCGCAGTAGGTTTCCCACCAGTCCTTAACGTGGGTGGCTGCTTTGAGAAGAGCAAAAACAATCTTTTCCCGACTCGAAAATTCATGAATAGAAAAATATTCTTCTAGCAGATTTAACCATTTATCTATGGAATCTACATCTATTTGACCCTCGAAGATGGGGACTCAAAATTAACGTGTACCTTAAAGGGTGTGGCATTTCCAGAGTAGCTGTTGGAAGCCGATGCATCGCCTAAGGATAGTCGCTGAAGGATTTGGAAAACTGTCCATCATCGCATTCCTTTGTCGCTCGAGGGTTTCTTCGAGCAGGATTTTGATAGGATCTCCTACCCCATCATCTTTATTTTCATCTGCCATGGGAGGCTGTCGAGATTTGTGAGGCTTGTCTTGCAAAGGTTCGACCATTTCAAGCCCTAACTCCTTATATCCCGACCTCGTTGGGAACATGCAAAGAAAAACAGAGAAAAAGCAAACCGCTCTGATACCACTGATCTGGATTTAAGCAAGAACACAACAGATTAGAGAGATAACCATAAATACATATATGCAGTGGAAATAATACTTCATTTCATTAATGTAAAATACTGAAATATGCTTACAAATAGAAATTGAAATAAACCAGCTTAGGCAATGGTAGCTTATCTCTGAGAAGAGATGTGGCAGCTACATGCCTCTAAACTATCTTACAATGAAGCTCGAAGGCCTATTTATTGTTGAGAAACAATGGAAAACCATTAACATCCCAAAACCTAACCCTAGAAGATGAAACGCCAAATTGTGGGCCCTGTTTTGGGTAAGTTGGTACATCAACTTCCCAGGGTCGTAACTTCGGCACCCGATCTTCGTTTGACGCGTACAATAGCTCGTTAGAAATATCTATCTGAGAAATACAACTTTGGGAAGAGAAATATCGGTCCATGGACCCATGTTTCTCCCAAATTTCCCAAAAAACATCGTTTAGGGCCTCAAAACGGCTCCAAAAGTTCAGGACCCGAAAAACTGCTAAAAATAGTAAATTGTGCTACAATTACGGAAACTGAAAAATTGAAAGAGATAGTTGTGGGGGTCCAAGTGGGATAGGTGGGTGGCCACCAACATCCACCTGTATCATCTACTTAGACCCACAACCATGATATCTATTTATGTTCTAAGGGTTTCTTGATTATTCAATTTGAGAAACATAAGGATCTAAAGTATGTCCTAAATGAGAGGCCTTGATTTTGGGGTAGATATGGGCTCTTCATTACTTGATGGTTTTTAGAACTTGATGCTACAAATATGGTGGTTTCGATGATGCCTATATGGTTGAAACAACCCAATATCTCCCTTCCTTTCTGGCACCATCAGGTCCTAGAGGATATTGGAAACACTCTAGGAAAATTCAAAAATATGGACTTTGATAGAACAAAAAAAGGTATGTTTAGCTTTGCTAGAATTCGTGTAGAGGTAGACCTCAAAAAAGGTATACCTGATCATATTCAATTGGAACATAAAAACTTATAATGGACCCAAGTATTATTTTATGAAAAATATGGCATTCTGATTCCGAATATGTTTTCAATTAGGACACTTACAGAATGATCCCAAAAAAAGGAAAAAGAGGCAGGCCCATAAGCCTAATGTACGATAGGTATTTGAACCACACCTTTCTAAAGAAGAATAAGAATAAACCATAGAGAACCAATCAAATATGGATGCATATATTCAACATGGTAACCATGTAGAAGGAGGCGTGGTGGATCAATCAGGAAACACAACCCTCATAGAGAAGGGTCCTGAAATAGTAGAGAAACAAGCATCAAAACAATAAAAAGAGAAAACACACAATGAAAAGGGAATAGGGTGTACAAAGAGAAATTATATCTTTGAGAGCTTAGATTTAGACAAATAAGTTCCCATGTATATAGTTGGAAATCAATTGGCAATGGTAATAGTGGCTCCCAACAACGGGGTCTTGAAAAAGGTTTAGAAAAAGGAAAGGAAAAAATGAGACGTTAAGTGATTTTTATCACACTTAACTTTGACATAATTTATGTATTTTTTAAATTTTTTATTTTAATTATTTCTCATCAACCAAAAGGATGATATGATTGAATGTTATGAAACCAACCCACAAAATAGAAGAAAAGATAATTTCAACAACTCGAGAAATAGCCTCTTCGAGGGGGAAACCTCCTTTACATTACATACATGAACAATTCTTGGATGATACAAATGAAAAGACCTCCTTGGTATATATAGGAGTCTAAGGGGTCACACCATAATCAGAGCCTACATAATAATAAGAATAATAATGTAAGGGCACAACAATAACAATATGGGGGCTAGATGGGCACAACAATAACAATATGGGGCTACACTAGTATTATAGGGACCTAACATGATCCTCACCTTCAAAAAAGTGTTTTCCTCAACGCTTAAGTAGTTATGTATGCTTATGTATAAAACTCTCATCCTCCCATGTGGAATCTTCAGTGGGTAGGTTCTTCCACTTAATGAGATACTCAGAAATGGATTGATTCTATAGTTGTCAGGTTCTTGTTTGTGTGACTACTTCAGGCTCCAATATGTTTTTTCCTTTTTCGTCAAGTTCTGGAAATATTGTTTGAACTAGGAGCTTGTCATCGATAACCTTCTTTAAGCATGAAACATAGAAAACTGGGTGTACTCAGGAAGATGCAGGCAACTCCAATTTGCATGCCATAGTACCAATATTTTGCAACACCTTGTAAGGACCATAGTACTTGGGTGATAATTTATTATCCTTCTTAGCTTGCTTGAGGGACATTTGTTTGTGTGTTTGTAGGCATAAAAATACCTAGTCACCTACATCAAAACTTCTTTCACTACGATGTTGATCTGCCTGTTGTTTCACTTGATTTTGCACTAGAGTGAGGTTATCCTTTAAGAGGTGGGGAACCTTAGGATTTTCTCTTAAAGAAGATGTGATGGATGGTGGATGATATCCATAAAGTTCCATAAATGGCATCATTTTTGTTGCAGTATGGAAGGAAGTGTTATACCACCATTCAACCAGAGGTAACCATTTGACCCATTGTGTTTGTTTATCAGATACCAAGTAGCAAATACTTGCTTCCAAAAAATTGTTCACTATCTCTTATTGCTGGTTAGATTGAGGATGATAAGATGAGCTATGAGTTAATTGAGTACCAAGACAAGAAAATAATTTCGTCCAAAAATTTCCAGTGAAAATGGGATCTCTATCACTTACAATAATCTTTGTGTTTCTATGTGGATTTTGAATTGTTTCCATAAATGCAGTAGCAACTATATTCGATTTAAAAGGATGAGATAGTGCACAAAAGTGTGCATACTTGGAAAGTCTATCAAATACCACCATGGTGACACTCTTTCCTTCACACTTGGGTAAAATTGTGATAAAATCCATTGATACCTCTTCCCAATGCTAACTTGGAAAGGATAAAGGTTGTAACAAACCTGATATCTTAATTGTCTCAACTTAATTTTGTTGCAAACCAAAGATTTTGCCACAAAATTTTGAATATCAGATTTGAGGCCATCCCAAAAAAATCCTTCTTGACCTTGTGATAAGTTTTTAATAATCCTGAGTGGCCCCCTAAGGGGGAGGTGTGTAATTCCAAAAGAATATTTTGTTTGAATTGGGAATTCTTACAGAGATATAAGTGATCTTTGTACCATAATGAATCATTTTTCCAGATAAATGTATATGATATACTAGGATCTTGCTGCAAATTTTGAATAAGTGTCGCCACCTTTTCATCATTCTTCCATTCATCCCTTGCTTCAATTATCCAATCAGGTTTGATAATAGAAATGGCACAGAGCAAAGCTTCCAAATCCTCCTCCTTTATTGAAAGTGCGTATGCAACATCATTTTTCTTTCCTTTTTTGTAGATGATTTCAAAGTCGTAACCCAACATCTTCGCGACCCATTTTCGCTACTCTTTTGAAGATAATTTTTTTTCCAAAAAGTATTTAAGACTATCAAGATTTGTTTTTACCTTGAAGTGTCTTCCCATTAGGTAAGGTTTCCATTTCTTTAGTTTATGTAGTATTGTCAACATTTCCTTCTCATAAATAGGTTTGTGTAAATATTCTCCCTTGATTGGATGAATTTCAAAAGAAATGGGTCTTCCTTCTTGCATTAAAGCAAGACCAAGTCCATTTCCTAAGGCTTCACATTCGACAATAAAGGTTTTCGTGAAGTCTAGCATAATTAAGACTTGTGATTGGCACATTTCCTCTTTAATATGTTCAAGGGCCTTAGTTGCTTCTAGAGTCCAAGAAAATGCATATTTCTTTAGTAACGTTGTTAGAGGTACTTCTACTCTCCCATAATTCTTAACAAACTTGTGATAATACCCTATCAACCCAAGAAATCCTTGAAGATGATTTAGGGTTGTGGGGATTTTCCATTCCTTAATGGCTTTAATTTTGTTAAGGTCTACCTTAACACCATCATGAGATATGACCCAAATATTCCACCTCTGTACTCCAAATAAACATTTGGAGTTTTTTGCATATAATTGTTTCTCCTCCAATAGTTTGAGCACCTTATCAACATGTTGAACATGATACTTCCAAGCCTTGTTGTAGATTAGTATATCATCAAAAAATACTAACACAAATTTTCAAAGGGTTTGAAAATGGAATTCATCAAACCTTGAAATGTGGAAGGTGCATTAGTAAGGTCAAATGGCATGACCTTCATGAGTTATGAATATTGTTTTTAGAACGTCTTAAGTCTTCATTCTAATTTGATGATATCCTGAATGAAGATCCAACTTGGTGAAGTAAATTGCTCCATGTAATTCATCAATGACAGGAATGGGAAATTTATCTTTAATAATGATCTTGTTGAGCTCCCTATAATCTGGACACATGCCATGATCCATCCTTATTGTGCACCAACACTACTGGAGCAGAGAAATAAATTTGACTAGGTTTAATTATACTGACCTCTAGCATTTCTGCAACCATACATTTAATTTCACTCTTTTGGGCACAAGGGTATCTATAAGGCCTAATGTTTGGAGGAAAAATTCTGAGAATAAAGTGAATAACATTATCCTAATCGTGAAATGGTGGGAGGCCTTTGGGAGTGTCAAACACCTTGGAATGATTGTCCAAGATTTTTTGGAGATCTAGCGAGCATAATTATGCAATTATGCCTTGTTGTTATTTCTTCAAAATATTTGTCATGTTGTTAGAGTTGATTATCTTCCCTGGTTTCATTGTGATACCCCTTAATAAAATTTCAAGAAAATTTCCTGAAATTAAAATCTATCGTCCCCAAAGATTGAAACCATTGGACTCCTAATACAATAACAACACCACCCGTTCGAATTGAAAGCATTGGACTATTCAATACATATTCTCCCATGGTTAGCTTTATATTATGGCACTTTCCAGAGAAATTTATAGTTACTCCATTTGCAACCATCACTTGACACTCTTGTGTTGGACATAGAAAGCAATTCAATTCCTTGGCTATCTTACAATGAATAAAATTATGGGTACTACCCAAATATATCAGCACTATTACCTTTTTATTCTTGATATATCCTTCTATGTTGAGAGTTTGAGGGGTGGTAATTCCCTCCAATTCATTACAATATATCGTTAGATTCATTTCTTCTTTTTTCTAGGGTTGGTTCCTGGTGTATATCTTCTTCTTTTGATGCTTCTTGTTCCTTTTCTTCCTCCTCTTCACAATCTATGTAAAATAGTTTCTTCTCAACACACTTATGACCTTTAGTGTATTTTATATCACAACTGTAACAAAGCCCTTTGCTATTTTTTTCCTCCAATTTTTGTGGTGTCAACCTTGTAGGTCGTGGAAGGCTAGTAGCAATAACATTTCCATATTTTTAGTTGTGAGTGGTGGAATTCCTTGTTGCCATAATTTTCTTTAAACTTTTCTTGCCACCTTGAATGCCTTCTTCAATGAATCAGGTTCCCAAAGGAAAAACTCATGTTGGATGTTAACCTTTAAATTCCCTATAAAGACATTAATCCTATGCTCCTCTAGAATATCATTTACCTTGATATTCAATCTTTGGAATTCCTCAATGTGATCTGCCATTGAACCCTTTTATTTGAGATTTATCAATTGGCTAAATACGGTGTTTCTCTTTGTATCCTCATAATGTGCTACTAATTGTCCAAGTGACAATTGATTTACGAGAACAAAACCTTCGATACCACACAAACTAATTTTGTTCTAAATATAAATATGTAATGCATACCTTTTGTGTGTTCGACACATCATATAGATCAAAGAATTTCTCCATCTATAGTATCCATGTCATTGAATCCTTGCCATCAAATTCCCTCATATCAATCTTTGGGATGTGGTTAGCCTTCAACCCACTATGGGAGTCTCTACAATCATAATTTGTATTCTTTTTATCCTCATTATGATCTTCGCGGAGTACCTTTTTGAAGAATGCAACTAGTGTCAGTCTTCATAATTGTACATGAGTCATAATGAAATGTATTTATCAAAGGAAAGAAAAATAAATTTTATTATTAAATAAGTTTACTTATTAAAGCATGGGTTTAATGCTTGGGGCAATTGTTTTTAGGTCAAAGCCTCCATTGAAGGCTTCTAGGGTTTATGTCAAGTGTCCTTGTCCATGTCATATTGTAAAGAACCCTTCTTGGGATTTATTTGTCAAAGAAGAAATTTATTTTATTGTAAAATAGGTCAATGATTCCTCCTCCACTAAGTTGGCCTCAAGAAAGCACAAGTTGGAATCAATAAGGTATTTTGAACTCACAAACTCACTATATATTGGAGCAACTTGACTCAGTTGGTAACACATCTCACACAAGTTCAAATTGCAATAACAACGAGCATAAAAAGTGTGAAGTTCAAGAAAGGATTTTGGAATCAATTTTTTGTGTGTGTGTGTGTCTCTCTCACATGTGCAACGAAACTCTGAAGCTACATCGAAGCTTGGAAACTGCATTGAAGTTGTGAAGCTACATCAAAGTTGTGAAGCGGCATCAAGGTCGAAGTTGTAAGGTTACATCGAAGTTGTGAAGTTTCATCAAGGTCAAAGGTGTGAAGATGTTAGGATGGAGCTACTAAAGTTGCTATATCAAAACTACAGTCCTGAATCCAGGTCAAAGTTTTGTTGTTGAGAAGTTGAAATTTATGGGTTGATGTTGGGTTGAAGTTGTTGGACAAGAAGAGACTATTGAAGGTTGTTGTATCTCATTGAAGGTTGACTTGGTGGAGGAGGAATGTATGTTGGTTAAGGTCTTGGTTGTCTCACTATCATATGAATTTATTGAAGGAAGATTTCTTGACTAGATTTTCCCCTATATATGGCTTTTTCCATAGTTGTGCACCTACATCTGGTGTCCTTGATCTTCTTGTTTTGGTTTTGGTAATTTCTTGATGAAATAAGACAAAAGAAGAACATAAGAAATATAATAATAACTCAAAGAAATCATAAGTAATTATCAAAAAAGAGAAAATCTTTTTTCCTTTCCAATTTTCCAACATGGTATTAGAGCTAAGGTGAAGAAGAAGAAAAAGGTAGTCTGAAAATATATTGAAGCGAAAAGGAGATTGAAGGAAGATCATTAAAGGGATCATATAAGGGGATAAGCCTACTATCTACAAGAACTATGTCTAACTCAATGAAGGGAGAAAACAAACTAGAAGGAGCCTCCAACTATAGGGCATGGAAAAAGAGGATATATCTTATCCTCAAGAGAAATAAAGTTTTGGATTTAGTTTGAGGAAAAGTCAAGAAACCTACATATGAATCAAGTGAAGCAGAGAAAAAAAAGTTTAGAGAAATCGAAATATTGGCCATGAACCTAATAGTGGATGGAGTAAACGAAAACCTCATTCCATATATATCCAACATAGATTTCTCTTAAGAAATGTATGTGACTCTATCCAAATTATTCACAATCAAGAACATTGGTCAAATTGCAAGTCTCAAGAACGAATTAAGAACTATTAATATGATGAAGGACGATAATGTGGCATCCTTATTTATAAGGATATCTAGAATAATAGATGAACTTCAAGCAATAAATGAAATTATATCAGAAAAAATAGCTCTTGATTACTGCCCTTCTAGGAATACCAACATCATGGAGTGCCTTTGCATCAGGAATCAGTCGTTGGAAGGATACTCCAACATTCTAACAAATGTGGAATGCATGCAGTCAAGAAGAAGCCAAAATATCCTTAATAAGCAACAAGAAGAAGAATGAAGAGGAGAACATCTCAAATGTGTATTATGCTTATAAGAAGGAAAAGGGAACCTTCAAGAAGTACAAATTACCAAAGAAGAAAGTAGACCTATCAAAGATTGAATGCTACAATTGTCATAAGATGGGTCATTATAAAAATCAATGTCTGAAGAATCCAAGGAATAAAAGGAGAGATAGGGATCAAGAAAATATTGTCGATGAAGCACCACCTAAGAAGAGAAAGACTAAAGAATCAAAAGACAAGGACTTATACTACTAAGTCCTCTCTCTCTTATCCCTCTTAGTCTTTTGTTTAAGTTTTGAATTTTTTTCCTTTATGTTTTGATTTCTAGAACTTGTAGGTCTAACATGTCTTGTTAGAACACCTTTTATCTTGATAAGTTGTAGGTTTCCCTCAAGTTTGGATTAAGAGGGAGCCTCCACCATTTTACCAAAATATAAGTATTATGTTCTTTGTTGTTCATAGTTTCATGTTTGGTTTCTTTCTCACATCAAGATTTGTTTTCATTATATTCTAAGAAATTTCTATGTTTTCCCTGGTAGGAAAGGTTGCAGAGTACACAATGGTTATGAAGGAGACTTCAGGGGAAAAATTTGAAGCATGGAAGAAGTTCTATTGTAAAGCAAGCCCCTCAAGGGTTTGTGTCCTACAAGTTTTGTTAAGGAACAATTTGAGGTAGGTCTTAGACTATAATCTTTGTTATAAAGTTCTCTTCATATAAAAGGTACGATCATTCTTCTTTTTAAATTTGATTTACATTACTGAAATCCTTATGCCTAGGGTTTTGAATCATAAATATTCTTGTTAGGGTGATTAATCATTATGATTAAATATACCCTCATTATATTATAATTCTTGTGGAACCCTAAAACGGTTCACCGTAAAACCCTAACCTAATGGTATGTTGATGCTAATATGGAAACCCTAGTCTACTTAGGGTTGTTGACGAAATCTAGAATTCCTATTTGTTTGATGTTTTGGTATTGTTATGACAAAATCCCTAGTCCTTTAGGGTTTTCTATCCAATGTTATGTATTGAATCCCTACATCCTTAGGGTTTGATGAATTAGGGTTTATGAGCAAAACCCTTATAATATCTATAGTAAGATCCTAGGAATGAAGCCCTAGGTATATGTTCGTATTTCTGATCGAAACCCTAGCTTGGTCAAAATTGTTGTATGCCTAACTTTAATGTATTGATATTTGTCTCTTGGGTTTACTTAGTAAATATTGTTGTATGCTTGTGCATGATTATGAAATCCTAGATATGTATATATGCTAACCTAATTGTTGATGCTCATAGTTTGTAAATTCTAGGGTTTGTAACAAATCCCTAGTAGAAGTTTGATATTCTAGGATATGATGATATTGTTTCTGATATGATGATTAAATCTAGGGTTTGCAACAAACCCTAATAGAATCTAAAATGTATAGTAGAATTGTTATTTGATTGAATTGTTGATATCTAAGGATTTGTGTCTCTAAGATGGAATCTAGGGTTTGTAATGGATCATAGTAGAATCTATCATATATCTCTAAAAATAATATTGAGGCCCTAGATAGAATGAGACTGATTTCTTGATTAAGTCGCTTTATGTTGTAGTCTAGGGTTTGTAACAAAACCCTAGAAAGAAGTTGAAGTTTAGAAGTATTTGTTTCTTGTTGATTATGAACCTAACTAAGTTTAGGTATTTTGTGTTTAAATTCTAATGCTTCCATCATTGTATTGACATGATTCTGATATGGTTAACTCCATGATTTTGTATTTGGTTGTACTTGCTATTAAAGTCTTGCATGTACACAATATTCAAGATAATGAAGATGTACATATGATCATGATGAAGAAAGCTATAAGGATGATGATGATCAAGATGACCTTGATACCATAAGAATGAATGGAGCCATGAAAGACTCTCTGATGTTATAGAAAATAGTTGATCTCCCTAAGTTAGGAGGAAGCATGGTTAGTATAAAAGAGTACATCTCACCAATTAAGAAGGAGGAATATTACTATAGTCATGATACATTGAAGAATAAATTGTAGAATGAATGAAAGTGCTACAATGTATTGGTGATGTATTAATGTTGCTTAGGAAATGAAAGAAGAAAACATTTTGACTAGTTACATATGAATAACTTAAAATAAGTGGCATCAAGATGATTGAGGACCCCGAAGGTTTGTGTTTACTTATATATGTATATTTTAAAGATTATTGTTGATTGGGATTTGTGTTTGAACAGGTAAATATCTCCATAAAAAAGGATGAACACTCAGAAAGCATGCTTGGACAAATGGATATATCTAGTTTATTAGGGAGAGATGAAGCATCTAATGGCACATTCTTGGGAGGACATCAGGTTGACCTATGTGTTGATGTCTAGATCCCAAAGAGGGAGGGACATATTAGTATTGGAGCTCTAATCTTGGACACACACCTAGATCCCTGGTTGATGGTTCGTTAGTAAGCCTGATGGTACCTAGACTAGCCGAAAGCTTTAGTCCATCTTAGTCCCACCCAGATAGATTACCCTGGTCAGTAATGTAGTCTACAACATTGAGTATGCTAGAGCTATTTGTAGTTCATTTTCGAGATAATATATGTACCTATTTAGATATATGTAATTATGAGTACCTCCCTAGTTAAGAAGGAGTGTTGAAGAATGCAACTAGTGTCAGTCTTCATAGTTGTACATGAGTCATTGTGAAATATATTTATAGAAGGAAAGAAAAATAAATTTTATTATTAAATCAATTGACTTATTAAAGCATGGGTTTGATGCTTGGGTCAATTTTTTTTAGGTCAAATCCTCCATTGAAGGCTTCTAGGGTTTATGTAAAGTGTCCTTGTCCATGTCATATTGTAAAGAACCCTTCTTGGGATTTATTTGTCATGGAAGAAATTTATTTTATTATAAAATAGGTAAATTAGGCCTTCTCCACCAAGTCGGTCGTAAGAAAGGAAAAGTCAGCCTGAACAAGGTAATTTGACCTGAAAAACTCACTATATATTGGAGAAACTCGACTCATTTGGTAACACATATCACACAAGCTTGAATTGCAATAACTGGGAGCAGAAAACTGCGATGTTCAAGAAAGAAAGTTGGAATTGAAGTTTTTGGGTCTCTCTCTCTCTCTCTAACATGTGCAACAAAATTCTGAAGCTGCATTGAAGCTAGGAAAATGCAACAAAGTTGTGAAGTTGCATCGAAGTCGAGAAGCTGCGTCAAAGCTGTGAATCTACATCAAGGTAAAAGTTGTAAGATTGTATCAAAGTTATGAAGTTGCATCAAGGTTGACAGTGTGAAGCTACTATGATGGAGCTACTAAAGTCACTAGATCAAAACTGCAGTCCTGAAGCTGGGTCGAAGTTCTATTGTGCAGAAGCCGAAATATCTGGGTTGATGCTGGGTTGAAGCTGTTGGAAAAGAAGAGACTATTGAAGGTTGTTTTATGTCATTGAAAGGTTGACTTGGTGGAGGAGGAAGGTCTTTTGGTTAAGGCCTTAGTTGTCTCACTTCCATATGAATCTAATGAAGGAAGATTTCTTGAATGGGTTTTCCCCTATATAGGGGTTTTCCCCTATATAGGGGTTTTTCCCTAGTTGTGCGCCTACATATGGTGTCCTTGATCTTCATGTTTTGGCTTTGGTAATTTCTTGATGAAATAAGATAAAAGAAAAACATAAGAAAGATAATAATAACTTAGAGAGATCACAAGTAATTATCAACAAAGAGAAAAGCGTTTTTCCTTTCCGATTTTCCAACATGGTATCAGAGCTAAGGTGAAGAAGAAGAAAAAGGAAACCTGAAGATCTATTGAAGGGAAACATGAGATTGAAGGAATATCATTAAAGGGATCATATAAGGGGCTAAGCCTACTATTTACAAGAACTATGTATAACTCAATGAAGGGATAAAAAAATCTAGAAGGAGCCTCCAACTACAGGGCATGGAAAAAGAGGATAGATCTCATCCTCGAGAAGAATAAAGTTTTGGATTTAGTTCAAGGAAAAGTCAAGAAACCTATAGATGAATCAAGTGAAGCAGAGAAAGAAAAGTTCAGAGAAATCAAAATATTGGCCATGAACCTAATAGTGGATGCAATAAAGGAGAACCTCATTCCATATATATCCAATATAGATTCCACTCAAGAAATATATGTGACTCTATCCAAATTATTCACAATCAAGAACATTGGTCAAATTTCAAGCATCAAGAATGAATTAATAACTATTAATATGATAAAGGATGATAATGTGGTATCCTTCTTTATAAGGATATCTAGAATTAAAGACAAACTTCAAGCAATAGATGGAATTGTACTAGAAAAAGAGTTCGTGATTATTACCCTTCTAGGGCTGCAAATATCATGGAGTGCCTTTGCATCAGGAATCAACAGTTGGAAGGATAGTCCAACATTCGAACAAATGTGGAATGCATGTAGTCAAGAAGAAAAAATATTGTTAGTAAGAAACAAGAAGGAGGATGAAGAGGAGAACAACTCAAATGCCTATTCTTCTTATCACAAGGAAAAGGGAACATTCAAGAAGTACATAGGACCAAAGAAGAAAGTAGATCTATGAAATATTGAATGCTACAATTGTCGTAAGATGGGTCATTATAATCAAAGGAATAAAAGGAGAGATAGGGACCAAGAAAATATTATCGATGAAGAACCACCTAAGAAGAGCAAGACTGAAGAATCGTAAGACAAGGACTTATAATACTAAGTCATCTCTCTCGTATCCCTCTTAGTCTTATGTTTAAGTTTTGAATTGTTTTCCTTTATGTTTTGATTTCTAGAACTTGTAGGTCTAACATGTCTTATTAGAACACCTTTTATCTTCATAAGTTGTAGGTTTCCCTCAAGTTTGGATTAAGAGGGAGCCTCCACAAATTTACCAAAAGATAAGTATTATGTTCTTTGTTGTTCATAGTTTCATGTTTGGTTTCTTTCTCACATCAATATTTGTTTGCATTATATTCTAATAACTTTCTATGTTTTCCGTGGTAGGAAAGATTGCAGAATACACAATGGTTATGAAGGAGACTTCAAAGGACAAATTTGAAGAATGGAAGAATTTTTGTTGCATGTATGTCTTAGACTATAAGCTTTGTTATAAAGCTCTCTTCATACAAAAGGTATGGTCATTCTTCTTGTTAAAATTTGCTTTACATTACTGACATTGTTATGTCTATGGTTTTGAATCATAAAGATTCTTGTTAGGGTGATTAATCATTAGATTGAATCTACCCTCATTATATTATCATTCTTGTTTAACCCTAAAAAGGTTCACCGTAAAACCCTAACCTAAAGGTATTTCAATGCTAATATGGAAACCCTAGTCTACTTAAGGTTATTGATGAAACCTAGAAGTCCTATTCTTTTGATGTTTTGGCATTGTTATGATAAAATCCCTATTCCTTTAGGGTTTTCTATCCAAATTTATGTATTTAATCCCCAGATCTTTAGTGTTTGAAGAATTAGGGTTTATGAGAAAAAACCTTATAATATCTATAGTAAGATCCTAGGAGTGAATCCCTAGGTATATGTTCATCTGTTTGATCGAAACCCTAGCCTGGTCGAAATTGTTGTATGTCTAACTTTAATATATTGATATTTGTGTCTTGGGTTTACCTAGTAGATATTGTTGTATGCTTGTGCATGATTATGAAATCCTAGATATGTATATGTGTAACCTAGTTATTGATGCTCATAGTTTGTCAATTTTAGGGTTTGTAGCAAATCCCTAGTAGAATTTTGATACTCTAGGATATGATGATATTGTTTCCAATATGATGATTAAATATAGGGTTTGCAACAAACCCTAGTAGAATCTAAAATGTATAGTAGAAGTGTTATTTGATTGAGTTGTTGATATCTAAGGATTTGTGTCTCTAAGATGGAATCTAGGGTTTGTAATGGGTTATAGTAGAATTTGTCATATGTCTCTGAAAATAATATTGAGAACCTAGATAGAATGAGATTGATTTCTTAATTAAGTCGCTTTATGTTGTAGTATAGGGTTTGTAACAAAAGACTAGAAAGAAGTTGAAGTTTAGAAGTATGTGTCTCTTGTTGATTATGAACCTAAATAAGTTTAGGTATTTTATGTCCAATGTCTAATGCTTCCATCGTTTTATTGACATGATTCTAATACTGCTAAATTCATGCTCTTGTATTTGGTTGTACTTTCTATTAAAGTCTTTCAAGTACACAATATTCAAGATAATGAATATGTATGTATGAGCATGATGAAGAAAGTTATAAGGATGATGATGATCAAGATGACCTTGTGTTGATGGTGATGGACCCGCCAACATGTCAAGGAGATCTCCCCAGTAAGAAGTCCCAATTAGACCTCAAACCATTTGGTATAGGAGTCCCAATAGTGGGTCGTAAAGCAATGCCTTGACCGCGATGTCGCACAGAGGCAAGTAAGATAACTCTGTCAATAGCAAGGGTATGACTGCTACAGTGAGTCAAGGAAGGTGTATGATAGGTTATAACACATGGGGTGTGAGATAAGTGCACTCCTTGGCAACCTGTAACAATACTCAGCTGGGAGGGGAACACATGAGTGAAGATGTATCACAAGCTAGAAAGTAGGTCAGCCAGAAATCCAAAGTGGTGGTTAAACCAACAACACATCTGCAACAAGATTCATAATATTGCATACAAAATAGTTCATACACAACTACGTAAGTTAAACAACATACATCACTAAATAAACCGAAACAGTCCAACTACAATAACAACATATGCATGAAAACGTGTTGCCTCTTATTATATAAAGAAGTGTAAGTTCCATTCATACAATACATCCATGTAAACTCACTAGTCCCAATAGTGGAAAATTACAACCACATCTGCCTACTCCTCCAAAGATATGTACTAGCTCCATGCAGTGGAGAAGCCAAGGCATGTTATAGTACTATCCAAGCTCTCTCCAAGATAGTCTTATAAAATCTTGGTTGACCAAAAGCCCTTACAATGAGTTATGAGGGACTATTTATAACAAAGGGTAGGGTGGCCCTTGACATTCCCCTTTGTGAATTTTCAACTACCCTCATGACTCTTTGCCTACTCTATGCTTGTTACAGCCACTATTAACACTTGACTTACACTTAACATGACTCAACATTACAATGCACATGTACATATGTGAACACAACTGGCTTGATAAGGCCAAACTAGACATCACTCTGACTTAGACAACCATGGAAGTCCAACTCCTCAACATCTTCATGCTGATTGACAGCGACATACTGATGCCAAGATCTGTAGTCGTTGATGGTGTCTGTGTGTTCCGCGGTGACATCTATCTGAAACCTAACCCTTGCCTCCATAGCATCTGGGTACACTGCTTAGGCTACTCTGTCCAACTCATCTGAAAGCATGCACATAATTGTCTTCAAGGTGGCTAGATCAGCAACATACTTGTGCATGATGTCTGCACTGATGGGCAAGTCTGGGATGGTGGCAATGTGCATCAACTCGTTGAAGTACGAGTCAAGCTCGAGTCAGACCAATTTCTTTGCCTATACCTGGGTGAGAGTCCCAAGTGATGGGATCACATGTGTGCATACCACAACATCCATAATTTTGAATACTCATGCATGGGAAGCTTGTATGCTAGTGATGAATTGTGGGAGTTCTTTGTAATTCTAGATCTGACTCTAGATACGTACTTTCAGCTCGACTGCATTGACCCTCATCATCTTAGGAAAGTGAAGTGGGGCTCCCTTGTACTTCATCGTCCATGTTTGAATGTCATCAACATCAGCTTGCAAGTTCATCAAGGTACGTGCTCTTTTAGCACATCGTTGCTTCCATCCGTTGAGATGGACGAATGCCTTGTGCACGGTACCAAACTTGGAATACAATGCTCGCATAATTGTGTCAAGGGATAATACTTCATCTAGTATTGCCTTCTTTAGTTCAGCTCTTGCAGAAATTGTCACCAAGTCTCCTCCTTGCTTGGTCGTTTGTAGTTCCTTTTCCATTCACTCATTCTCAGCTATTAGGAAGTGAACACTTGAGCAAGTGGCTTCAGCATACACTATAGTTGCATCGGCCAAGGTAGCTAGATGTTTGTGCACACCATTCACGATCACTTGTTCTTCAACTTGCGCAGGAGATGTTTGATCCTCTGGAGTTGAAACTCTATGAGACTGCAGAAGTCTATGTTGGGATTCATCAAATGAGATTTTGTGCATCTCTTCTTCTGGCTGATCATCAAGGATCTTAGTGCCTCCTTGGTCATCCGATACTTTCTCATCATTTATATGCATTGAAGCAGGCAAGTCAACCTCTTTGTGGTGAGGCATGAGGTCCGTGTCCTGTTCCAAGTCCTGTTGCTCCATGTCTGCATCCAGTTGTTCAAGTTCTTGTTCTAACTCATGAGCAAAGTCTTTCCCCTGCGATGGTGTTTTGGGAAAATTTGGTGCTCTTGGATAAACACCTAACCCTCTAGACTAGTAGCTCAATCTAGAAACAACAGTACAAAGCATTCTCTACCCTTTCTATAAACAATAGATAAAATAAGAGAACAGAGAACCTACTTGTAGCTTCCGCTCATTCCTTATCTCCCTTGACTAATTATGTTTCTCCTTCTCGTACTTAAACCACTTGAGAAGTACCTGCACACAGACAAAAACAAGAACCCATCAAAGCATATGATAATGATCTATTGATTAAAAATAGCATGGAATCAGATACATGATAAGCATATGAAAGAATCAAAAAAAAATATAAGCATATGGAAAAAGCTTTGGATACTTTATTAGTAAAAGGAAGAGTTACAATCCAATTTGCCTAATTCAGCATCACTCCTCAAGTTCAGTCCCATCCTCTCCTCACAACAAGCAAGACACTTTGACATCATTACAATACTTGCAATCAGCTCAAAATTCATACCAACAACATCTCTCTACAATTTCTAGCCCCCAGATCACTTAGATGAGTGGTCTTTTTATAGGTGAATGAAGGAGGTTATGCCATCAATGGTGATAATGAATGCCTTTCTAAATTTAGAAATTAGTTCCATGGAATAAGGGATAGGGAATTGATGTTCCTTAACTCCCTTCCTCATCCAAATGTGAACTCAAAGGAGTGGTTAGCCTTGAGAAACTTCTATAGGCTTCCAATTGATAAGGAATCTTTAAACCCTCACGAAAATTCACTCAAATTCACCCAGCGCAGGCCAATGAGGGACCAAGTGCACTGCATAGAACCCTGACAGTGTATGGTTTGCATTGCAGCGCACCCTAATGAAGGCCTACCTACACTAGTCTTCTTAGAGGTAGTTTTTGGATGTTTTCAATGATGGAACTTCTTGGGAAATGAGGCATTCTGATGTTCAACTTCTTTAGGGCATGTAACAACTGCATTAGGGGTTAATGGGCCCTAATAGTATCGATCTGTAAGTTGGGATTGATGTGCCCAAATGGATCTGTAACAGTTGCCCCCTAAATCATGAAGTCAAAAATATATATGTCGAGTGAAATGCTTTATCATGAGGAGAGGAGGTTTCGAAACGGAAAGTGACCTGCATCAATTACAGTACATATGTCATGATAATTTGATTTTTCTCATGAACTAGCTAAGGGAAGGCATACCCATGCTCAGCTTATAAACTTTCATTACATGTACAAATATAGTTGTCTACAGATATAGACCCATGAATGGTTGACCATGAATGTAAGGCCATTGTACATTTGATTTAGTACTCCTGAAAATATCGCAGCCCGGATGGATGAAACTAGATCCAGGGTCTTCAATCTCGTTCAACCTTTTGCTCAAGTACAAGTCTAACCATGTGAATAGATGTTCTGAAGTCGAACATGGAAAGACATCGTCTGATTACCAGCCAATGATGTAAGTCGTTAACGAACACGAGAAGAATTATCGATAATGGTAATGACCCTCAAGGTAATACAATACATTTCTCATGGTGTGAATAAATGATTTGATGTTTTGGTGTGAATAAATGATTTGATGTGAAACACCATACAAAGTATTTCGATCGAAGGCCAATGATGTCAACCTATTGTCGGAAGTAAGAAACCTACAATTGATGTATGCAATCTTCAAGGTACTAAAGGGGTGTTTCTAAGTCAACTTCTTGGATGATGTGCTGATGTCGACAAGAAGTGACTCATTGCAGGAGGGTATCGATGTATCCCATATCTACGACACGAAATGAAGTAAATGATTTTGGAGATGAAAAATCGACTGATGACAAAAGGTTCAGGAATGGCGGTCATGAAAATGAAGGTTTATGGTATTGTAAAGGATGAGGTTTGAACTGAATGACTTCTCTTGATCATGTCAGCGACACTAAGATGAATTGGTAGCATTGACCCAAAACAAAGTAATGGATGGTATGATAGACCAACGATGTGATAACCATCAAGCTGAATGACCCAACCCACATAGTCACGGTGATGAGGTGAAAGTGTCATGTTCAAGAGTTACTTGCTACCATAAAGTGTTTTCGGCTTTTTCCATTTTCCCCAGTCATCACTGACCAATACCTCTTTATTTTTTATTAAGCTTGAGGAGGATAACATATGCTTGTTGTATAATTTCACTGTTTGGGAAAATCCATCACTATTTGATGCTTTTAACGAGTCTAGCGAAGGTGAAACTCGACCTTGTCTTAATGGACAAGTTTGTTGCTATTTGATGTTTTTAACGAGTTTAGTGACAAAGACAACTCGGTCCTTTTCATGTTTAGAGAGTTCGAAAAGGGATGAAAATAAAACTCCACAAGTTCTTTTTCATAAAATAATCTCTCAAGTCTGAAAAATAATAAAATAATACAATACAGATATCGTTTCCAATCCCTTAACGAGCTTGAAAGGACAAGTGCTCGACAATATTTTCATATTTAGAGAGTTGGAAAAGAGCTTAAAGAGGACTTCGTTTTGAGGAACGAGTGGTGTCTAGGGTAGCAACTAGTTCCGGTGATGTTGGAACTTCTCAAAACATGTTGATTTACGTGAAGAGGCTGGCTAATAAGTCCACTCATTGCAACTGTTCCTCAGAAAAGGTAAAACAACCAAGTGAAAGCGTATGATCAGCCAAAGAGATGGTGGTGATGGATTGAAACAACCAAGGCTCAAAATGCTGATAGAATGGAAATCACAAGGGTTAAAATGGAAATGGGTTAATTTTTACACAAGCTTGAACCATAGGGAACTATGCTTGGATTCATTTTCATGTTTATACAAGCTTGAAACGAAAAACTATGCTTGAAAGTGGTTTACATGCCCCGAGCATGATGAAAGGGAGAGTCTTCTGTAACCAAATGGAATTTGCTACGGTGAAGCAAGATGATTATCCAACACCTTTTTGGCTTTGTCCAAATAAGGACAAAGGTGAATGGGGTGATTCCCTTCACATAACCTACAAGGAAACTTAACTTTACCATTAGGTGAATGCCCCCCAAGCTTCATTACATTCACTTAAGTAGACTACTTGTAGCTATCAGGTGGATGGAATGAAGGTTATTTTATGAGATCAAGTGAAAGACTTGACTGGGATTTTACGAGATCTACTCAAAGACTCGACTTGGAACTTGGGACCTTGTTTCATTTTTTAATGAGCTTGACATAAGACAAGGAACTTTGCTCAAATTCCTTGTTTCATTTTTTAACGAGGTTGACACAAGACAAGGAACTCTCCTCATGGACCTGTTTCATTTTTTAACAAGGTTGACACAGTAAAAAAACTATCCTCATATTCCTTGTTTCATTGTTTAACGAGGTTGACACAAGACAAGGAACTATCCTCGTAGGCCTGTTTCATTTTTTAACGAGGTTGACACAATAAAAGAACTATCCTCATATTCCTTGTTTCATTTTTTAATGAGGTTGAAACAATACCAGGAACTATCCTCGTAGGAATTGTTTCATTTTTTAATGAGGTTGAAACAATAAAAAAACTATCCTCATATCCTTGGTCACAACTCATAAGAGGTCATGAAGGAGAGATCTGGTTCCAATGCCCCAGTACATGATGTACATCATTGAATTGATCATCAGTTGATGTAGGTATGGAATAGGTTGCCACATAATTAACTCGTGGCAGGGATGATACCATTGGTACAAAAGGAAAATTTAGGGAAGATGGTTGACTAGGAGCCATATTTGGACTCGGAAATGAAAGCTGGTCAACACTGACAATTCTGCCTTCTTGCGGGAAAGAAATCACTCGAAAGAGGGTTGAAACAATAGCTCCCATGTCATAAACATAGTCGCGCCTAAGTAGTAAGTTATAATCTAAAGGGCCTGGGACTACCCTCATGTTTAGATAAACGATTTTTCCTCCCAAAGTAATAGGTAACTGAGGGAGGATCCCTAATGGTCAACTGGTTCCTATGTTAAAAGCCAACAGATTTTGGGTAACTGGCACAAGTGCCGATGAACCAAACGATTGCTAATAAGTTGAGGAAAGGATGCTCACTGATGCACCTTCATCGATAATAGTGCCAAATACAATCATATTACAAACTTTTACTATGATTTGGAAAGGAACATAAGAAGGAAGGCAGAATCCTGCTATTCGATTCCAATCAAAGGAAGTGACTAGACTACTTGGAGGGGATACCATAGAAATGGGAGAATTAACCCCTTGGGTTATGAGAACTGGAGGATTTTCCTCCCGTCTTGATGGAATAGGAGGACTACACCCAAGCTCATTAGAATCCGAAGAAACAAAAAGAACTTGAGTGGTATCATATTCACTCTCTTCGGGAAAGGTACGATGAGTTGAAGGTGAAATCAGGTCAACTGTTACCTCAACCTATTGATTTGGGTTGGGTATAGATAAGAGAGTGGGTTTGACCGATGGTTGATTTTGGTTAGTCAATTCATCAATTAGTGAAGGATTTGGGGAGAGTTTCCTGTAACCAGATGGAAGTCGCTGCGGTGAAGTAGGACGGTTATCCAAAAAAAAATTGGTTTCGTCCAGATAGGGACAAAGGTGAATGGGATGATTCCCTTCACATAACCTACAAGGAAACTTAACTTTACCCTTATTTCCATGAACTTTACTACCACTAGTTGATGGTGTGTCACCAACATGATCTCTAGAAGTTGATGACACAGGATGATATGAACGGGAGGACCATTCTTCTAAGATCTGAGGAATATTGGGACAATTTCGAAGAAGATGGTCTCCTACACAAAGTTTGCATGGATATCAAACTTTGTGAGGCTTGATGGACGGTTTCTCATCAGATGTCACATTCAAAGAAATGGTTGCTTGATTTCCCCTTTGCTGAATTTGCTTCTTCTCCTTCTTCTTCCCTTTCTTCTTCTTCTTAGCCACCTGGTTACTAGTACCAATACTTTCACTAGGTGAAGAGGAAGAAGGGAAGAAACAAACGAGGAAGGAGGAAAAGGGTGAACTTTAGGATCAACTGGAGGTTGATTTTTTCCAGTTGGAGGTGTACACAATTGCGGAGAAATCACGACATTTTGAACCAAGGAGGTTGAAAACAACCATACTGGAAAGCCAGTGGTAAATCCTAGAAGGGACAATGTAGCCATATATGGAGCACAAATATTTCCAAATGGAGGAAAAGGACTAGGATTCCCATCAAAAGGAATTCCTTGATCGGTGGACTCCAGATTTGGCGCCATATCTTTCAACCTAAGATCAACTAAGGAGTGAGTGTGGAGGATGTTATCCGCGGTCAATTAATTTTATTTTAATCAAAGTAACATAACAAAAACAAAAGAGGGATGATCTAGGCAAAATAATTACTAAGTAACTGTGAATTGCAGAATACCTCCTGGCGAACCAAGAAGTATGAGCAAGCAATCTCCTCGAATGATGTGCTTGGTTTATCACAGTGTATAACGAGGCCGACTCGGTTACCTAAGGATGGATAGCAACCTAGAGTTGTCCTCCCATATATAACCGAAGGTACGTGGAGGTCCAGTCCATATAAGCGCTGTCTAATGCAAAACTGCACAATGAGAGCATTCCCATATACTTTACGTACTGTAACACTGCCCTATATGCCCGAAGGTACGTGGATGAGCTACGATATACTCACGTACTCACATAAAAGGAAGAGTTACAATCCAATTTGCCTGATTCAACATCACTCCTCCAGTTCAGTCCCATCCTCTCCTCACAACAAGCAAGACACTTTGACATCATTACAATACTTGCAATCAGCTCAAAACTCATACCAACAACATCTCTCTACAATTTCTAGCCCCCAGATCACTTAGATGAGTGGTATTTTTATAGGTGAATGAAGGAGGTTATGCCATCAATGGTGATAATGAATGCCTTTCTAAATTTAGAAATCAGTTCCATGGAAGAAGGGATAGGGGATTGATGTTCCTTAACTCCCTTCCTCATCCAAATGCGAACTCAAAGGAGTGGTTAGCCTTGAGAAACTTCTAGAGGCTTCCAATGGATAAGGAATCTTCAAACCCTCATAGAAATTCGCTCAAATTTGCCCAGCGCAGGCCAAAGAGGGACCAAGTGCATTGCATAGCACCCTGACAGTGTATGGTTTGCATTGCAGCACACCCTAATGAAGGCCTACCTACGCTGATCTTCTTAGAGGTAGTTTTTGGATGTTTTCAGTGATGGAACTTCTTGGGAAATGAGGCATTATGATGTTCAACTTCTTTAGGGCATGTAACAACTGCATTAGGGGTTAATGGGCCCTAATAGTATCGATCTATAAGTTGGGGTTGATTTGCCGAAATGGATCTGTAATAGATGGTTCACCCTGTTTGTTTGATGCCAGTTGTTCATATGAATCAATTACTTGTACGAGTGCTACTTCGTTTGTTTGCACATGTTGCGCCCCCTGCTGTATCTGTTGTTACTACGCTTCCCTCTCTTGTTTGCATATCTCTTGTTCCTTTTGGAATTTCTCCCTCAGCTCGTGCAACTCCTTCTCTGCTTCTTCCATTCTCTTCTTTTCCTTCTACCTTCACTCGATTCGCTTGTCGCCCTGCTACCTCTTTTCCTCTATATCAATAGCTTCTTTCTCTACAAGTGGATCTGCTCAAAACTTACAGCGTTACTCCTCCTCCATGCAATTGACAATCTTCCACGTACCTTTGTCATGCACTGGTATGCTTGCCTCTATTGCTACTGTTGGTGCTCTTTGTGATTTTGTTTCATGTTGCTTCGCTAACCACTCCACAACAAAGTTGACCGGTTCATTGGGTTTGGAGAAAATGTAGCAATATCTCCATGGGTCCTCCTCAGCCTAATGACATGCCCCATGGATCCAATTGAACTGAACTCTTGTGTAGCGATCTTTCACAATGCAATGTGGTTCATATAGATTGTAGCTTCGGGGGTCAAATGGGTACTTCTTCATTAGTTCTGCTTCGACATCCACTTGCTTGATACTCTAGATCTCATATAACCCAATCCGCAATGGAAGAGCGGGCCAAGGTGCCTTCTTCTTCCGATGTAGTCTAGTTGTCAATCCTGTTGAGATGTGATATGCTACTTCCTGCATGACAAGTACGTCTAAGGCAAACTTTGGCAGAACATATGGAGGCTTCTCCGCATTGAACATTTGGATGAAAGTGTCGGATGGTGAGGCATACCAATCTGCAATGCCTATCAATGCCTCCATTTCTTCCTTTGACATGCAGGGTGGATCCTGTTCGAATATCATCTTGTACACAGGGGTGAAAAAATGATTGGATAGTCACGTGATTGCTCCTTTGAAGCTACATTCGGACAACAACTTGAAATATGTGTCAACAGTAGTGTCCGCCGGTGACCATGCCCACTCCAAGCCCGGGAATTCCTATCGGGCACAAACTGCATATAGGATGTAGGTGGATATGTAAATCTCTACATGCATGCCTCTGGCTGACTTTCGAGCCTTCATTACTTGTTCCTTCAGCTGATGAGCCAGTATGCCAGACTAGTTAAATTGTTTTCCTTCTCTAGCCAATTGGTCCAATGTAAGCACCCAACTTTGTGGGAAGGTTTCCATGCTTGCTTGGCCATACAATCAACAAGAAAATATGATCAAGTATTGGTACGCATTCCTCAGATATTTGTCTTGTAGATTTGGTTGGGTGTGAACCTGAATCAACTTTAATCCTTTACCCAATTCTTCAAAATGTCCCTAGAGTTAACACTATTGTTGGGTAAGCTTAATGGAGTCTCCATGTTAGTCATGGGCTCTAACATCTTATACATCTTATCATAATCTCATTCCTAGAAGGCCGCAAGCTTCGTCCCACTGACACTGCTCAAGGTCATCGTCTCAGGACCAATGTGAGAGACGATCCCATGTATCATGTTCGCACATGGGAATGAGGGATATCTGCATGCAATCTGGTACAAGCCGGACTTGTGAATGTTCATGTACACCTGATGGTCTTTGAGGTGTTCCCAAAAAGTACCTGCAAATGTTTCATTTATCTCTTTCCACTTCAGTTTGATGTCCTTGTCTAGATACAACTTTGTATCTTCATAAATCGGAAGACTAGAGAACACTTTCTCAACTGCTTCTCCAACTACATTTGCATCAGCATCCTGTGATCTTGTTCTCTTGGAATCCATTGAGACAGATGAACACCTGAAAGATCTGGAGACAAACGACAAGCATGGCAAGAAATTTGTCAGTGGAAACAAAGAAAATTCATGGAATGACATAGCACATACCTGGGAAACTAATGGACAAGATTGCGCAATTTCTTATAGGAGGCTGGGTGACTAGCTTCCAGAACTACGAAAAAGGTAGTCTAGTCTATCTGGGAGGCAGGACTAGCTCTTGGATCTACGCAAGGCGCAATCCAAACTGGCTGTTGGCTTTTGGGATTGCACCATGCACAATTCCAGCTGGGAGTGGCTGCAGGCTCAGGGACTGCGTTGCACAATTTTCTAGGCTAGTAGTCACTTCCCCTCATAAACGCGCAAAATAGTCCTGGAGGGCAGTGCTGGGTATAAATGCACATTTCTTGAGAGGAAGACAGATCTTCCTTCCCCATATTATACAATGCAGTCTCAATGAAGTCAGAGTCCGGGTCAAGGTTGGCTCGAATCACTGATGGGCAACTTAAAGCAAATAAGACAGTGAATGCATGGGGACACTAAGTGAAGGAACAAGTGATTTAAAGTTCATGCAAAACATGAATGAAATATTTAACAAACAGATCAACATGCATGTGGGTGAAGCGATTCGTTGGTCTGGCAAACATTCATGAAAATAAGTTTCATGCATTCAATAACAACGAGATAGCAACGAAAACTGAAACAGAGCTAAGAAAATCTAGTATACATGTAAACAAAAACAAGCGTTCAAATAAATAAAGCAAACAACACTCGCACAAGTGAATACACAAAAAGCAACAGAAATGCTGAAAAAGATAAGTTGAAGCCACTTACCTATGAATAGCTAAGTTGGATGTGTCGAAGAGTCCTGGATGTGTTGTGGGATGTCAGAGCTCCAAGATCGATGTGAAAGAATGAGATCTGATGCATCGAATAAATAAATTTGGGCTCATGACGTGCATGCCACAAATCTCAGAAAAAGTGACACTTGGAGGGAAGTTTCTAAAACAATTTTGAATGTAACCTCCGACTACTAAAAATAGCTCCCTGAATCATGGGATGCCTTTTGCATGTTACCTTTCTCTATTCCGAGAAAAGAAACTCATGCATGCAAATCAAGTTTCCTTGGTCCCTGGTGGAAATGGTCAGCCAGACTTCTCATGCATGAAACTGCTCAAATGCTTGAGAAAAATGTGCATTTCTGGCTGGGAGCTGGGCTGACTGCCCAGGAGGTTTGTGCAATTTCCAGGCAGAGCAGCTGACGGCTACCCATATTTGTGCAAATTCTCGGCTGAGCAGCTCTGCTGGGGAAATTTGCACAATTTCTGCTGGGAGTGTTGGTTGGCAGAATTGCACAATTCTGGAGCCCAGCAGGTTACCAGATAGAATTGCACAATTTTTGGAGGGAAGGTTGGTTTCCCTTTAGAAATGCGCAATTTTCTTGGGGTACATGCTCAGCCTGCAGCTAGACCAATTCTCAGTGAACAACCTGTGAGGGGAATGCATCAAGTTGTGATCGACAGGCTGCCTTTGTGCATGAAAACACTGAAGCTTGTGTACTTGACGAAGCAAGACAAGGTGTTGTGAAAGGTTGGTAGGGAGGCTCCAAAATGGGCTAAGGAAAAATTTTGGAGGGTGGTTGTAGCCGCTACAACACCTTGATACAATAAGAAGGAATGGAGCCATGAAAGACTCTATGATGTTATAGAAAGTAGTTGATCTCCCCAAGTTAAGAGGAAGCATGGTTAGTATAATAGAGTACATATCCCCAATTAGGATGGAGGACATATTACGATAGTCATGATACCTTGAAGAAGAAATTGGAGAATGAATGAAATTACTACAATGTATTGAGGATGCCTTAAATTTTTTGAAGAAATGAAAGAAGAAAAGCTTTTAACTAGTTACATATGAATAACTTGATATAAGTGGCATCAAGATGATTGAGGACCCCAAAGGTTTGTGTTTACATATATATATATGTGTCTTTTAACGTTTACTACTAATTAGGGTTTGTGTTTGAACAAGTAAATATCTCCATAATGAAGGATGAAAACTTAGGAAGCATGCTTGGACAAATGGATATATCTAGTTTATTAGGGAGAGATGGAGCATCTAATGGCACATGATTGGGAGGACATCAGGTCAGCCTAGTTGTTGATGTATAGATCTTGAAGAGTCCTGGATGTGTTGTGGGATGTCAGATCTCCAAGATTGATGTGAAAGAATGAGATGTGATGCGTCGAATAAATAAGTTTGGGCTCATGAAACGCATGCCACAAATCTAAGAAAAAGCGACACTTGGAGGGAAGTTTCTGAAACAACTTTGCATGTAACCCCCGACTACTAAAAATAGCTCCCTGAATCATGGGATTCCTTTTGTATGTTTCCTTTTTCTATTCCAAGAAAAGAAAGTCATTCATGCAAGTCAAGTTTCCTTGGTCCTTTATGGAAATGGTCAACCAAATTTCTCATGCATGAAACTGCTCAACTGCTTGAGGAAAATGTGCATTTCTCGCTAGGAGCTGGGTTGACTACCCAGGAGGTTTGTGCAATTTTTGGGCAGAGCAGCTGACTACAGCCCAAATTTGTGAAAATTCTAGGCTGAGCAGCCCTGATGGGAAAATTTGCGCAATTTCTGTTGGGAGTGTTGGCTGGCAGAATTGTGCAATTCTAGAGCCAAGTAGGCTTCCAGATAGAATTGCGCAATTTCTACAGGGAAGGTTGGTTTCCCTCTAGAAATGCACAATTTTCTTGGGAAGCTTTTCAGCATGTAGCTAGACCAAGTTTGGGTGAATAGCTTATGAGGGGAATGCATCAAGCTATGATCGAGAGGTTTCCTTTGTGCATGAAAAACACTGAAGCTTATGTACTTGATGAAGCAAGACAAGGTGTTGTGAAAGGTTGGTAGGGAGGCTCCAAAATGGGCTAAGGAAAAATTTTGAAGGGTGGATGTAGCTGCTACAACACTTGGCGACACACTGGTATAACTCCAGCTCTCTAAATGGACCTTGTTCGTTTGTGAAAAGCAAGTCTAACACCTCGGGAAGTATTGTTTAGTTCTAAGCTCATCTTGGCTTCACACTAGCTTGATTGTAAGATGTAGCATTTGTGAAGCTCTTGGTCAATTGACAGACATTCTAAGCCAAGGCAATAGAGTCGTTTTGATTGGGGTTGAGGGGTTCATTGGTGCACAAGCAGTATAGTCATCAGAGTCTTAGATTCATCTATAGTGTTGCTCTGTTGCCAGCAGGCCTAGCTAGTACCCTAGTGGAGTCACATAGGAACACAATCATGGCTCTGCTGCCAGCGGGCCTGGTTAGTATCCTAGCGGAGTTACTTGCATCACCTCCCTACGTAGGAATCCTTTATCTTCTTTCACCTTATTCATTTTGAATTTTGAATTTTTTGACTTTTTCATTCTTTCATTTTGAATTTTTTCATCTGTGCATAACACTTATTCATTTCAGAGGTGGAAGAGGGATCCCAACTTATTGAGAGAAGAAGAGGTTGTTCCAGCAGAGAAATAGATTATTGTATCTCCAATGTGCTTGTTAAGGTTTTCCCCCTCACATTACTCTACTTGACTGAGTTGACAAGAGATAACCAAAAAACAACCGACTAGAGAAGGTGACACTAATTAGCGTGCAAGCTTTGTGTTTTCACCAAGGTTCACTTCAGTACGTATTTTCCTTCGGTGTATCACAGACTAAATTAACAAGTTCTTCATATAGAGGCAATATGACAGATAACCAAGTAGTGATAGTTGTACAAGCCCTCTTGTATTTCACCCAGCTTGTTTCAAGAGTCATACATGGTTCCATGCGAAACTAACCTATGAACAAAACGAGCGAACTATACAAAAGAAACAAGTGAAATAACAAACAACAAATCAAAGCAAGAGCAGAAGCGAAAGTGAAAGCAAATCAAGTAAGAAAACAAGCACGCAAACAAACAAACAAACAAAAGCGAGTAAGCAAACAAGCATGCAAGTAAACTAACTGAAAGAAAACACTACTTCTACTCCTACACTAATGGTACATGGGCCTGATCACGTGAAGTGATATTTCCAATGTAGCCACCAGGGCATTGGTGGACCCATGTTGGTGAAGGCTTGGTCCACGAGCAACCCTATTGTGCGAACCAGCAAGCAAGAAAGATATAATAATGAAGACAACCAGAATTCGTGTTTGACAGTGCCCATAGGACATAAGTGAGTGCAAGTGCATGATGAGTAGTCCACAGACTTATCATGGTGTTGTGTGACACTGCATGCAACTTTGAAGCATAAGCATGCTCTTGACTGCGACATGCAAGTAAATGAAAGAAACAAAGATAACTTGCGTCACGAATGAGTGCTCGCAATGTAAGATTCCTCAATTACATGAGCGATGGGATCGTGCCATTCTAGTGGATGAAGTATAATCTATGTGTGAAATTGATATTCAATGCATACAGATGAGTGATGAGGCACCTTGGGTGATTGAACAGTTTCTTGATCGGAAGTGAGACTAACCCCAAGAGAGCAAGGACTGACATAACCATCAGCTCGGGCTGAAGTTCCTTGACAGTCTTGGGTGTTTCAACTTCATCATCAGATAGATCATCATAAATCGGTGGCTTCGAAAGATCAACTCTGAGAGAGTCATGATTGTGATCAAATATGGAAACGAATGGATCACTACCACCATGATCAGAAAAATCAATGGTTTCATCGGCATCCTCATGATTAGATGAATCAAACAGAGGGGTAGATGAAAATCGAACAAACTCATCCTCTGTGTTTTTGAAAAAGATAGATGAAATATCAAGTGGCTTTTTAATGAATAACTTATCCTCTCCGTTGTTGAATAATGGACCAACATCTAATGAGTCCTGTGAGTGATCAACAATGGGTGCATTTGTGGAAGAAGACACACATTCGAAATCATGGATGGTAGGTTCACCAAAGATGTTAGGAGAGAAAGGAGGGGGCTTGGACGGAAGGGAGTCATCCTTCGACGAGTGTTGATGCTCAAGCTCCCACTCATACTCTTCATGAATGACAGCACATGTTGGTTGTGCAACACGAACTCCGTCAATGGGTTGTTCCTCGTTCACAACAAGTGAAGAATCCAGAATGGACGAACACAAGACAGTTCCATCTGGAGGAACACCCGAGTGTGAAGATGGAGGTCGTAGAACAGAATTCATATGAGAACTTGAAGGACTGACAACCAAATCTGTGTGAAAATTGAGTGAAGTGTTGTTGGGAGAATGTGAAAGATGAACAAGTGTGTGAGTATGATCCTCAACATCACTTAGCAGTGGTGGACTTGTTGAATGAGAGGAAAGCGGATAGTCAGTTGAGACAGTGAACGCATTCACATGAGATTGCACAGCTCCATCAGTGAAGAATGTTGAGCGAGGCTTGATCTCAAGCTTCTTCTTTTGATGGGCAGATTTCTTAAGGCAATACTTGAACCAGTCCCAAAGATTGGAAAATTTCATCTTGCTCCTCGGAGCTTAAAACTACAAGTCACGGAAGCATTGCCAAAAATCAATAATTGATTCATGCGGAGCCTTCCGCTGCTGTAACGGTTTTTGGTCAAGATGGTCCGATCAAAATGATAGAAAGTGTCTTCAATGAGATCACATAAGTGCTCAAGGGAGTGCACGTTTTCAGCCAGTAGGCTGAGCAACCATTAATGTGGAGATTCGTGAAGTGTGTGTGCAAGTGGCAAGTTAGCATGTTTGTCAGAACACCCATCTTCCTCATGAGGCATGGAAGGAAAGTCATGTAAGTACTCAGGCCATGCCACTTCGCCTTCACAATCATACATGTAAGTGGACAAGAGATCGAAAAACTCCCCCGTGATGGAGACATCTTCACAATTCAAAAACATCGTGGAGGGAGAAGAGTAAAAGAATCCATGAAAGGTATGCAAAGGTTCAAAACTAGATGAGAGGACACAACTTATCATCTAGCCCTCCTTCTAGTGCTAGAAATGCTGACGATGCTAGACCCACCAACATGTCAAGGGGATCTCCCTGGTAAGAAGTCCCAATTAGATCTTAGACCGTTTGGTGTAGGAGTCCTAGCAGTGGGTCATAAATCAATGCCTTGACCACGATGACGCATAAAGGCGAGTAAGATAACTCTGTCAGTAGTAAGGGTGCGATTACTGCTGTGAGTCAAGGAAGGTGTATGAGAGGTTCTAACACACAAGGGATGAAATGAGTGCGCCCCTTGGCAACTTGTAAAAGTACTCAGTTGGGAAGGAAAGACACAAGCGAATATGCATCACAAGCTAGAAAGCAGGTCAGTTGGAAACCCAAAGTGATGGTTAAACCAACAACACATCTACAACAAGATTCATATAATTGCATACAAAAAATTTCATACACAACTACATAAGTTAAACAACATACATCGCCAAAGCAACCAAAACAATCCAACTACAATAACAAAATATGCATGAAAAAGTGTTGGCTCTTATTATATAAAAAAGTGTAAGTTCTAGTCATACAATACATCCATGTAAACCCGCTAGCCCCAATAGTGGAATGTTACAGCCACATCTACCTACTCCTCCAACTCATCTGAAACCATGTGCATCATTGTCTTCAAGGTGGCCAGACCAACAACATACTTGTGCATGATGCCTGCATTGATGGGCAGGTCTGGGCTGGTGGAAATGCGCATCAATTTGTCGAAGTACAATTCAAGCTTGAGTGAGAACTATTTCTTTGTCTTCACCTGGGAGAGATTCCCAAGTGATGGGATTGCATGTGTGCACACCACAACATCCATACTTTTGAATACTCGTGCATGGGAAGCTTGTATGCTAGTGATGAAATACAAGAGTTCTTCGTAATTCTGGATCTGACTCTGGATACGTGCTTTTAGCTCAACCGTATTGACCCTCATCATTTAGGCAAGTGAAGTGGGGCTCCCTTTTACTTCATCATCCATGTTTGCATGTCATCAAAAATAGCATGGAAGTTCATCAAGATACATGCTCTTCTAGCACATCGTTGTTGCCATCTGTTGAGATGGATGACTACCTTGTGCACGGTACCAAACTTGGAATACAATGCTCACATAACTATGTCAAGGGAAAATACTTCATGTAGTGTTTTCTTCTTCAATTCAGCTTAGGAAAACATTGTAGTTCCTTTTCCATTCCCTCATTCTTAGCTATTAGGAAGCAAACTCTTGAGCTAGTGGCTTCGGCATACACTCTGCTTTCATCGGCTAAGGCAATTGGATGTTTGTGCACATCATTCACAATCACTCCTTGGTCATCCGAGACTTTCTCATCATCTAGATGCATTGAAGCGGGTGAGTCGACCTCTTTGTGGTGAGGCATGAGGTTGGTGTCCTGTTCCAACTCTTGTTGCTCCATGTCTGCATCCAGCTATTGAAGTGCTTGTTCTATCTCATGAGAAAAGTCTTTCCCTTGAGATGGTTCACCCTGTTCACCTGAGGCCAACTGTTCAGATGAATCAACTACTTGTACGAGCGTTGCTGTGTATGTTTGCACATGTTGCACCCCCTGTTGTATCTGTTGTTGTTGCACTTCCCTCTACTATTTGCGCAACTCTTGTTCCTTTTGGAGATTCACCCTCAACTCATGCAACTCCTTCTCTACTTCTTCCATTCTCTTCTTTTCCTTCTTCCTTTGCATGATTCACTTGTTGCATTGCTACCTTTTTGCCTCTATAGACATAACTTCTTTCTCTACAAGTGGATCTGCTCTAAACTTGTAGTTTTTCTCCTCCATGCAATTGACAATCTTCCTCTTACCTTTATCGCACATTGGTATGATTGCCTCTACTGCCACTGCTGCTAGTGTTGGTGCTCTCCGTGATGTTGCTTCATGTTGCTTTTCTAACCACTCCACAATGAAGCTGATCAGTTCATTGGGTTTGGAGAAACTGTAGAAATATCTCCATGGGTCCTCCATGGCCTAATGACATGCCCCGTGGATCTAGTTGAACTGAACTCTTGTGCAGTGATCTTTCACAATGAAATGTGGGTCATATAGATTGTAGCTTCAAAGGTCAAATGGGTACTTCTTCATCAGTTCTGCTTCGACATCCACTTGCTTGATACTCCAGATCTCATATAACCCAATCCGAAATGGAAGAGTGCGCAAAAGTGCCTTCTTCTTCTGATGTAGTCTAGTTATCAATCCTGCTGAGATGTGATATGCTACTTCCTGCATGACAAGTACATCCAAGGAAAACTTTGGAAAACATGTGGAGGCTTCTCCACATTGAACACTCATATGAAAGTGGCGGAAGGTGAGGCATACCAATATGCAATGCCTATCAATGCCTCCATTTCTTCCTTTGACATGCAGGGTGGATCTTGTTTGAATATCATCTTGTACATAGGGGTGACAAAATGATCTAACTGCCGAGTGATTACTCCTTTGATGCTGCATTCGGAAAACAACTTGAAATATGTGTTCACAATAGTCTCCGTCGGTGACCATGCCCACTCCAAGCTCAGGAATTCCTATCGAGCATAGACTGCATCTAGGATGTAGGTGGACATGTAAATCTCTGCATGCACACCTCTGGGTGATTGTTGAGCCTTCGTTACTTGTTCCTTTAGCTGCTGAGCCAGTGTGTCGAGCTAGTTACATGGTTTTCTTTCTCTATACAATTGGTCCAGTGCAACCACCCAACTCTGTGGGAAGGTTTCTGTGCTTGCTTGGCCATACAGTCTATAAGCAAATATGATCAAGTATTGGTACACCTTCCTCAGCATGTTGGGTAAGCTGAATGGAGTCTCCATGAAAGTCACGAGCTCTAATATCTGATACATCTCATCATAATATTCTTCCCAGAATGTCGCAAGCTTCGTCCCAGTGACACTACTCAAGGTCATCGTCTCGGGATCAGTGTGAGAGACGATCCAGTGTATCATGTCCGCGCATGGGAACACAAGATATCTGAATGTAATCCGGTACAAACCAAACTTGTGAATGTTCACATACACCTAATAGTCTTCGAGGTGTTCCCCAAACATGCCTGCAAATGTTTCATTAACCTCTTGCCACTTCAGTTTGATATCCTTGTCTAGATACAACTTTGTATCTTCATAGATCGACAAACTAGAGGACACTTTCTCAACTACTTCTCCAGCTACATTTACATCAGTGTCCCATGATCTTGTTCTCTTGGAAGCCATTGAGAAATATGAACACCTGAAAGATTTGGAGACAAGCGACAAGCATGGCAAGAAATCTATCAGTGGAAACAAAGCAAATTCAGGGAATGACACAACACATACCTAGGAAACTGATGTATAAGATTGCACAATTTCTTCTCAGATGTTGGGTGGCTAGCTTCCAGAACTGTGCAAAAGGTAGTCTAGGCTATTTAGGAGGCAGGACTGGCTGTTGGATCTGCACAATGCACAATCTAGACTGGTTGCTGGCTGTTGGGATTTCACAATGCACAATTCCAGCTGGGAGTGATTGCAGGCTCAGGGACTACATTGGGAAAATTTTTGGGCCAATAGTCATTGCCCCTCAAAAATGCGCAAAACAGTCTTAGAGGGTAGTGCTGGGCAAAAATATGCATTTCTATAGAGGAAGGCAGAGCCTTCCTTCCCCAGATTGCGCAATGCAGTTTCAATGAAGGCAGAGTCCAAGTCAAGGTTGACTCAAGTTGCCGACTGGGAAACTGAAAGAAATAAGATAGTGAATGCATGGCAACACTAATTGAAAGTAGAAGTGATTGACAGTGCATGCAAAACATGAATGAAATATTCAACAAACAGATCAACATGCATGTGGGTGAAGCGATTCGGTGGTCCGATGAACATTTATGCAAAACAGTTTCATGCATGCGACAATAGTGAGATAGCAATGAAAAATGAAACAGAGCTAGGACAAGCTAGTGTGCATGTAAATGACAACAAGTGTTCAAATAAATCAAGCAAAAAACACTGACACAGGCGAATACACAAAAAGCGACAAAAATGTTGAAAAAGACAAGTTGACACCACTTACCCATGAATAACTGAGCCAGATGTGTTGAAGAGTCCTGGATTTGTTGTGGGATGTCATGGCTCCAAGATTGATGTGAAATAATGATATCTAATGCATTAAATAAATAAGTTTGGGCTCATGATGCACATGCCACAAATCTAGGAAAAAACGACACTTGGAGGGAAGTTTTTAAAACTACTTTGCATGTAACCCCCGATTGCTAAAAATAGCTCCATGAATCATTGGATTCCTTTTTCATGTTACCTTTTTATATTCTCAGAAAAGTAAGTCATGCAGGCAAGTCAAGTTTCCTAAGTCCCGGGTGGAACTAGTCAACCGGACTGCTCATGCATGAAACTGCTCAACTTCTTGAGAAAGATGTGCATTTCTGGCTAGGAGATGGGCTGACTTCCCAGGAGATTTCTGCAATTTTTGGGTAGAGCAGCTGACTACTACCCAGATTTGTGAAAATTCTGGACTGAGAAGCCCTACTGGGGAAATTTGCACAATTTCTGGAGGGAAGGCTAGTTGCCCTCCAGAAATGTGCAATTTTCTTGGGCAAGCTGCTAAACCTATAGTTGGACCAAGTCTGGGTGAACAGCCTGTGAGGGGAATGCATCAAGCTGTGATCGAAAGACTGCGTTTGTGCCTGAAAACACTGAAGCTTGTGTACTTGTCGAAACAAGTCACGGTGCTATGAAAGGTTGATAGGGAGGCTCCAAAACAAGCTAAGGAAAAATTTTGGAGGGTGGGTGTAGCCGCTACAACACCTTGATACAATAAGAAGGAATGGAGCCATGAAAGACTCTATGATGTTATAGAAAGTAGTTGATCTCCCCAAGTTAAGAGGAAGCATGGTTACTATAAAAGAGTACATATCCCCAAATAGGAGGGAGGACATATTATGATAGTCATGATACCTTGAAGAATAAATTGGAGAATGAATGAAATTACTACATTGTATTGAGGATGTCTTAATGTTTCTGAAGAAATGAAAGAAGAAAAGCTTCTAACTAGTTACATATGAATAACTTGATATAAGTGGCATCAAGATGATTGAGGACCCCAAAGGTTTGTGTTTACTTATATATGTGTATTTTAACATTTACTACTGATTGGGATTTGTGTTTGAACAGGTAAATATCTTTATAATGAAGGATGAAAACTCAGGAAGCATGTTTGGACAAATGGATATATCTAGTTTATTAGGGAGAGATGGAGCATCTAATGGAAGATGATTGGGAGGACATCGGGTCAGCCTAGTTGTTGATGTCTAGAACCTAAAGAGGGAGGGTGGCATTGGTCTTGGAGCTGTAACCTTGGATATACACCTAGATTCCTGGGTTGATGGATAGTTAGTAAGCCTGATGGTACCTAGACTAGCTGAAATCTTTATTCCATCTTAGTCCCACCCGGATAGATTACCCTAGTCAAGAATCTAGTCTACAACACCGAGTGTGCTAGAACTCTTCGTAGTTCATTTTGGAGATATTCAATGTACCTTTATAGAGATAGGTAGTTATGAATACCTCCCTAGTTAGGAGGGAGTGTTGAAGAATGTAACTAGTGTCAGTCTTCATAATTGTACATGAGTCATAATGAAATGTGTTTACCAAAAGAAAGAAAAATAATTTTTATTATTAAATAAATTGAATTATTAAAGCATGGGTTTCATTCTTGGGTTAATTGTTTTTAGGTCAAAGCCTCCATTGAAGGTGTCTAGGGTTTATGTCAAGTCTCCTTGTCCATGTCATATTGTAAAGAACCCTTCTTGAGATTTATTTGTCAAAGAAGAAATTTATTTTATTGTAAAATAGGTAAATTAGGCCTCCTCCACCAAGTAAACCTCAAGAAAGGAAAAGTCGACCTCAAAAAGGGAATTCGACCTCACAAACTCACTTTATATTGAAGCAAGTCTACTCATTTGGTAACACATCTCACACAAGTTCAAATTTCAATAAGAGGGAGCACAAAAAACTGCGAAGTTTAAGAAAGGAAGTTGCAATCGAAGTTTTTGGGTCTCTCTCTCTCTCACATCTGCAATGAAATTATGAAGTTGCATCAAAGCTAGGAAGTTGCATTGAAGTTGTGAAGCTATATCAAAGTTTTGAAGCTGCATTAAAGTTGTTAGGATGCATCAAAGCTATGAAGTTGCATCAAGGTCAAAGCTGTAAGGTTGCATCGAAGCTGTGAAGTTGCATCAAGGTCAAAGGTATGAAGTTGCTAGGCTAGAGCTACTAAAGTTTCTAGATCAAAACTATAGTCCTGAAGCTAGGTCGAAGTTCTGTTACTAAGAAGCCAAAATTTCTGGGTTGATGTTAGGTTGAAGTTGTTGAACAAGAAGAGGCTATTGAAGGTTGTTGTATCTCATTGAAAGGCTAACTTGGTGGAGGAGGAAGGTCTATTGGTTATGGTCTTGGTTTTCTCACTGTCATACGAATCTACTAAAGGAAGAGTTCTTGATTGGGTTTTCCCCTATAGAAGGGTTTTTCCCTGGATGTGCACCTACATCTGGTGTCCTTGATCTTATTATTTTGGTTTCGGTAATTTTTTGATGAACTAAGATAAAATAATAACATAAGAAAGATAATAATAACTCAAATAAATCACAAGTAATTATCAACAAAGAGATAATCTTTCCTCCTTTCGATTTTCTAACATACCTTTTCACCCCTAAGAAGCATTTCTTGTACCAACTTTGTCAAACCCTCCTTCAAATCTTTGTTGGCTTGATGGGCCCTGACCCAGGTTCAACATTAATTAGCCAAGCAAATCCCTACACTATCGGCCCTTTCGGCATCATTCCACTGAGCACAGACTAAAGTCTCACCCGAATCAGTATGGGGGGATGTAGGAACCAAGTTTCTGCACCCTAAGATAGTTGTGATGTCGTTTTGTACCCTAATCCTTCCTTCGCGTAGACCGATAAACCTTTTAGGGCTTATTAATGCACTTTTCTTATTCGACCTCAAAACCTTCGCAAAGGTCTACGATCGTCCTTCGCGGACCCTATATAGGAAATTAAAATGCTTACGCACCTCTGTAATGACTCTTACTTCTATGTTGACCCAAATTAGCTTAAGTGGTGGTTAACTTCAACTTACATTATGATTATATTCTCATAAATAGATATTATTGCTTGCGTTGATATGACAAAGTAAAACACATAGATTTGTGCATCAATACAACCTTAAATCATAAACTCAGTATTCAACATAACGTAATCATGTACATTCATAACAGAATTAAAATAGCTCAACCACAGATATTTCCTAAATAATTCTCTTTATTGATGGTTCAGATCTCCAATACAGACTCTAACTTGCCTACGCACACAGTTGGAGGGGTCCACGCACTCAGCTGCAGACTTCTACCCTAGGCCTTTACACACTCAACTGCAGAGCCTCCTTCCTAAGCTAAGGCTCTTCGCTCTTAGCTCTTACAAACCCATTACATCAACTAATTGCCCAAAAAATTACTAATAACTAAACTGCCTTAGACTCTTCTAAGGCTCCTTTTTATACATTCCCATGGTTCGTGGACCAAGGGTGAATGTCATCAAGACGACACAAGATTGCTAAACTAAGGCTGGAAACCCTTTTTCATTGTATACATCTTTGCACTCCATGACCACAAAATGCGAAGACTTTACATTCTTTATACAAAACTTGGGACTTTGGCCCCAAAACTTGGGCTTTTAACCCCAAAATTGACCCTAGGGAACCCATTGCCAACAGGCCCCAAACACAAATCTGGTGACTCGCCCTGAGTCACTCGGCTGGTGCGGAGATATTGTCATGAATACCTCCTAGCTCTACCTATACGACTGCAACCTCGAGAATACACTTTGTTTCTGCCTGCTTAGCTTGCTCGACCAGCTACTCCATCGCTGGTACTGCGCTATCTTCTTGTATTTTGTACTGTGTCGCCTGTAGATTGGCAAATTTCCCTTCAATGGAGGTCATGAGCACGTAGGTTTCCTCTAGCCAAGGCCCTAATCTGGCCTTCAGTACTGCCTCCTTGCACTGAGCTACGTCCACCTGTTACTTTAGCGTCTTCGCTTCCTACAGCTTCGCCAACCTCTGCGTGATGGCGATGGTGCACACTGTCACTTTGACCTTGTCGTACCTTTGTTGTAGCTCCTGTGCCTCAATTTCTAACCTTTGTAGGATGGCATCTTCCTGCAGACTTGTAACTACTTCGAGAGCCTGCTCAAAGAGTGCAGTGTAATCCTTTACTACGGTATCAATGGCTGCAATGGCATCTTTGACAATGTCTCATGCTACTCTCTGAATTTTGGTGGAGTCAAAGGCTGGGCCCTCAACTTAAGTTCTGTGATCTTAAGGTTTAGTTAAAACTGAACCTTAGTCAACTTTGTTCGTGCCTCATGCACACTTGCATCGATGTTTCTGATTCTTGTGTCGACTGGCGCATCTTCTGGTATGTTCAGCTCTGGAAGAGTCTAGCATGCCTTAGCCACCACAGTTGTTGTGCGCTCATTATTTTTTGTGACCTTCTTAAGAATATCAATCGTGGATTATTTTTTGACGAACATCTGTGCATTGTTCACCTTCTCCTCACTAATAACATTTAAGGCGCGTTGTTCCAGAGCCCATATTTCTGCAATCACACCATCCAGCAGGGTGTGAAGGGCTTCACTTGGAAGCATGGCCAAGTTTAACTCAACTTTCTTGATGGTGCTAACTGTAGCCCTCTCAAACTTTATTTCTATGGTCAATGCGCCATCCTTCGGGTCTGCTCCTTCTTGCTAGTAGTCTCTGGGTTTGCTCCTCCCTACTCTGATAGCTGCTCCTCCTCATCTGTCTGTGGAGAAGCTGAATTCTAACTCCTATCATAGTCATGCTCTTCCTCTTCCTTCTTCCCTTCTACTTGCTTTTTGGCTGCGCGCTTTGCTTTGGCTTTGTCCTCGGCTTCCTTCCTCCATCTTTTGGCCAACTTCTCCATATTTAACCTGGTCTCTTCCTTCTTTTGCTTTGCAGCATACTTACTAGACCCAATAGATAAGTCTAAGGTCATGTGCCACTCTGCCGGCCAACTCTCTAGAACCGCGGTGAATGCATCATCCATCGCCATGTATGGAAGATCATGCCATTTTTGTGCAGGGTCCTCCTGCGCTCTGATGGAAACATAGTGGAAGTTCGCCTTGAACTCCAAATATTCAGGAAACTGCTCAAAGACAATTGGTGAGAGCTGTAGCTTGCAGTTGATTGCAGCACGGATGCTTGATTCCATGAGAATCCAACATATCTTGCTATCCTTGACCCTTTGGGGGGTCATTCGTGGCCTAGAGCAAAGCGAACTTCACTACTTCTAACAGCTCCGCTACAATTGGAGGAAATTGGCAGTCCTCTGGTAAGTCCCATGCAACCAGTACAATCAACAACAACAACCATGCATAGTGGAATGTCTTGCTTTGGTCTTGCGCTTCTCTATAGTTCACGAGGAACTCGCTGTAAAGGTAGTGCAACTAGTTAAATTGTACGCCCTCCGTGCATTGGGCCGCTAAAGATACAATTGGTGCTGACACTTCATCTGTGTGACACTTCCTCATGATTTTCCCCACTAAGATTTGGGTGGCTAATTTAACCGCAGGGTCGGTTATGTTGGAGATGGAGTAGTCGCTCGGCTTCTTGGAAAGTTTTTCCTTCATTCGTTCAGCGAGGTCGCGCTCACCCGTCTTTCCGCCAAATTCCATGGCCAGATTCAAGCCTTAGTGTGAAAGAAAAGTGATCATGTGGATGAGCATGTCAGTGATTGGTATCGAATCTTGTAACCACAGGCACCCATCGAGCACCAAGCATAACAGATGCTTGATCACTATCAAAGTTATGGGTGTGCGGTTGTAATGCAGCACCCATAGCAAGTTCTATAGTCCTGCCTTATCCACCCCTTTTATCCATTATCTTGGCTCCAACACAATCACACTAGAGTCTTTATTGAAGAAGAAGTGCGTGAAGGTATCATTCGCTAAGTGGGGAAAGTGCTCTGTATCTGCCAAATCCCAATCCTCCATCTTCAAAAGGGGGATGCACGCCAAGCACGGTCCTTCAAATGTGATTTTGTTTGGCAACAACATTGTGAAAAGTGTCATTTGTTCTCATTGATGTCCTTTGGTACCTTCGCCTTGCTTCGACGCGTGGGGACATATGGTGGCATCTTGGAGATAAGGTCTACCCCCTCAATGTCAATGTCTTTCACCCGTATGTCAACGTCTTCCATGCCCACACTGACGTCTTCTATGTCCTTGTTAGGATCCAAGTCTACTACCTTTCCCTTCTCCTGTGTAATAGGATTTTCTTTCTTCTGGTGTTTCCTTGGTGACTCACACACCGGCTGTGTTGCTTTCTACTTATCTTTCATCATCTTGGGACCCTCTATGGGTGGCGTAGGCCTCAGCCTGGGTCACCTTGGTGATTTGGGTACTTTTGCAGGTACCTCTACACTCGCTACCTCTGGGGCAGCTCCCTCAACCGCCATCACTTCTCCAACACTTGCAGTCTCCATGGGGGTCGACCTAATGCCAGTTAAAAGCTCCTGAGTTTCCTTCGCCAATTTCTCAAACACTGAACTTGCTCCCAAGGCCTCGAAATAGTCAAGGTTCATGCTCGCCTGATAGATCAACACCTCAATTCTCAAAATGCCAAGTGTTTTTCATTGGTCAGCCATGTGTAATTTATAGGAAATTTCAAATTTGAATCCGACCATTCCCCCCAAAATATGTTCATAAATGCTAAAGTTTCACTAGATTTTCAAAGATCTTGCTCTTAAATTTTTACTTAATTGCGCCCCCCCCCCCCCCGCTCCATTTAGCCATTTTCCCACTGTCAAGTCATGAAAAGTGACCATAATGGTCACTTTTCGGCTTTGCTGTGTGGTCTCTCCTTCAATAGCGTAGCTCCCCTCGCGCTTCTACTAACACTATGACAATCCTCCATTTCACGCAGTACCCCAACCACGCAGCTCTACAACCCGAGCAATGTAGTTTATAGTCCTGCACCTCCTTTCAGTTGCCTGGAGTGCTAAGAGTGTGCTTCCTCCATATAGTCATCTGGCCAGAGCCCTGGTGTATGGCTTCAATCGGCTACCATTCACCCTTCCCTAGGAATGGCTCTTCATTCAACTTCACCAACTGAACTGCTCCACCATCGGTAATCTCCTTAATGAAATAGTGTCCCAGCCAATGCATCTAAAATTTTGAATACTCCTGCATGGGAATCCTGTATGCTAGTGATGAACTGTGGGAGTTCTTCGTAATTCTGGATCTGACTCCGGATATGTGCTTTCAGCTTGACTGCATTGACCCTCATCATCTTAGGCAAGTTAAGTGGGGCTCCCTTGTACTTCATCATCCATGTTTGAATGTCATCAACATCAGCATGCAAGTTCATCAAGATACGTTCTCTTCTAGCACATCGCTGCTGCTATCCGTTGAGATGGATGAATGCCTTGTGCATGGTACCAAACTTGGAATACAATGCTCGCATAATTGTGTCAAGGGACAATACTTCATCTAGTATTTCCTTCTTCAGTTCAGCTCAGCCAGACATTGTCACCAAGTCTCCTCCTTGCTTGGTTGTTTGTATCTCCTTTGCCATTCGCTCATTCTCAGCGATTAGGAAGCGATTTGCCAGTTTGGTGAACGTTCGTGAAAATAAGTTTCATGCATGTGACAATAGTGAGATAGCAATGAAAACTGAAATAGAGCTAGGAAAAGCTAGTATACATGTAAATGACAACAAGTGTTCAAAGAAATCAAGAAAACGACACTCACACAAGCAAATACACAAAAAATGATAGAAATGTTGAAAAATACAAGTTGAGGCCACTTACCTGTGAATAGTTGAGCCGGATGCGTCGAAGAGTCCTCGATGTGCATTGGGATGTCAGAGCTCCAAGATCGATTTGAAAGAATGAGCTCTAATGCATCGAATAACTAAGTTTGTGCTCATGATGCACATGCCACAAATCTTGGAAAAAGTGACACTTGGAGGGAAGTTTCTAAAACAACTTTGCATGTAACCCTCGACTGCTAAAAATAGCTCCCTGAATCATGGGATGCCTTTTGCATGTTACCTTTTGTTATTCCGAGAAAAGAAAGGCATGCATGAAAGCCATGTTTCCTTGGTCCCTGGTGGAAATGGTCAACCGAACTGCTCATGCATGAAACTTCTTAAATTCTTGAGAAAAATGCGCATTTCTGGCTGGGAGCTAGGCTAACAACCCAGGAGGTTTGTGAAATTCTTGGGCAGATCAGCTGACTACTACCTAGATTTGCGCAAATTATGGGATGAGCAACCCTACTAGGAAAATTTGTGCAATTTTTGCTGGAAGTGTTGGCCAGCATAATTGCATAATGCTAGAGCCCAGCAGGTTGCCAGATAGAATTGTGCAATTTCTGGAGGGAAGGCTGGTTTCCCTATAGAATGCGCAATTTTCTTGGGGAAGCTACTCAACCTTTAGCTAGACCAAATCTGGTGAATAGCTTGTGAGGGGAATGCATCAAGTTGTGATTGAAAGGCTGCTTTTGTGCATGAAAAACACTGAATCTTGTGTACCCGATGAAGAAAGACAAGGTGTTGTGAAAGGTTGGTAGGGAGGCTCCAAAACGGGCTAAGGAAAAATTTTGGAGGGTGGTTGTAGCCACTACAACACCTTGATACTATAATAAGGAATGGAGCCATGAAAGACTCTCTGATGTTATAGAAAGTAGTTGATCTCCCCAAGTTAAGAGGAAGCATGATTAGTATAAAAGAGTACATCTCCCCAATTAGGAGGGAGGACATACTACGATAGTCATGATACCTGTTGGCTTGGTGGGGCCTGACCTTGGTTCAGAAGTGACTTAGCCAAGCAAATCCTGGTACTACTGGACCTTTCAGCAATAGTCTACAGAGCGCAGACTGAGGTATCACCCGAAGTAGTATGGGAGGGTGCTAGAACCAGGTTTCCACACCCTGGGGATGTTTGATATGAGGTGACTGGTACGTAGTCCAACCTTCGCACTTACTATGCTACGTGCACCAACGGGCACCCCGCGCCCTACGATATTGTCTTCACGCAGTTGTAGCCGCAGTGCGACCCGTGTTATTTACTCAAGTCTTCCTTAGTTAGGCTCTGTTAGCTGATTACTTAGATTATTATCATATATAAGAATTCATCCAAGTATTTATCAATTGCGCATAGTAAATAACCAGAGTAAAAGTAATGCATAACATCAAAATACAGATTCAAGAACAGATGCACAAAGTAAACTTCTCTTTATTAACTTTCAATCCCAAGTACAGATCCGACACAGCCCTGCACACTCAGTTGCAGGGGTTCGCGCTCTCAGCTACAGACTCTACTAGGCCTCTGCGCACTCAGTTGTAGAGCCTCTTCCTACTACTCTAATCCAATACACTTCAGAATCAACTCTAACCTCGAACCATGCCTTCCTTATTTTTTCTATTCTTCTACTTCACTATCTTACACTTAGAGCCTTGCTCTATTTATATAATCCCATGGTTCGTGGACCATGGGTAGGCCGACACAACTTTACATTAAATTACAATATTTTAGGGCGGATAGCCCTTTTACTCATTCTAAACTTTGCGCTCCGCGCCCACAATTCACGTAGTCTTACAATCTAATTGTCCAAAACTTAGGCTTTGAGCCCCAAAACCTATTGTGAGGGATCCAATGCCCAAAAGGCCCCCAACACAATCATCATGACTCGTCCCGAGTCACTCTATTGGTGTGGCAATCTTGGCATGGAGCCCCTCCAACTGTCCCTGTGTTGCGCGAAGGTCCACATCACATTGTTCTACTACTGGCTGAACCTGCAGCATTTGATCTTCTGAGCCTGCCACGTATGAATTATTCCCTTATAGTTGTACTGGCATCTATTACACATGTTTATAGTCCCGTGCCCTTGTCCGGCTCCTCGGATCGCGAATATTGTGCTTCGGTCGGTTAGTCAGATAGCCAGCCCACCCATGTAGGGCTTCAGGCGACTGTCATTTACTTATCCTAGGAAGGGTTCTCCATTAAGTTTGACTAACTAGACTGTGTTTTTCCCTAACTTCTGGGGGCGTGGATGACTGCACCTTTAATCGCAGTTTGGAAATCTAAAGGTTGAGGTCTCGCTGTATCCTCGTTGCTTCCTCCTTTGCCTTGTGGAATCCATTAGCCAATTTGTGAATTCGCTCTCCTACTGGTATATCTGTCAGGACAGCCAATTTCGAGACAATTCTATAGGAATCGTCCACTGCGTACGCCAGTCCTTGAGTCTGCGCAATCAGTTCATCATGCTGTCAGTTGAGTTATTCCATATTGATCCTTTGTTCGCTCAATACTTGTAGAGCACGACCTTCTTTGGTGCGGAGCTCGACTATGACCCCATCCTGTAACTAGTACAGGGTTTCTCGTGGAAGGGCAGGAAAGCTTGCACTCAACCCCTTAATCCTGCCCACCACAGCTCGGTCAACTCCTTTTGCTGCCACTAACGTGTCCTGAGGAAACACAAAAGTGTTGGTCACGTGGGTGCGCAACATCTGTTCTGTCTTTGATGTACCTGCTGCGACATATGGGGCCATCCTTCCTGTTTGAGGGGGTTGCACTTGTAGTCCCTATAACTGCGTTCGTAGCACCCCCAACAAGTTTTCTACTCCATCATCACTTCTTGGAGTGCGTCCTTAGTGACATCGCGAACCGTCTCCCTAATGTCAAATAGATCACCTTCTGTAAGTGTGATTAGGCCAATGGACATCTTAGATGCCTTCGTCTTCTTTCTGGGGAATGGTTTCTCAGAGGTGCATGACCCTTTCAATTGTTGTGAGGTAGTTCTCGGATCCACGTGCTCTCTATCCAGCTCGATGTCCTCAGCCTCCTACCCTATGGACATTTCATGGCCCCCCTTTGACTGTTTTATTGGCGATGTTTCTGTTGTCTGCATCGTTGTTGCTGCATTGATTGTCTTCTGTTGTGTGGCTGCTTCTTGTTCCTGGCACCTCTTCTCAGCCAGATGTGCGATGCGCAGCTTAGTGTCCTTCTTCCTTTGTTGGGCTATGGCCTTCTCCATTCTTGCCAAGTCCGGGGCGCGCCACTCCGGAGGCCATGTTTCCAATGCGTTGAAGATGGCGTCATCCATAGAAATAAATGGAAGCCTTTTCCATTCCTTTGCTGGATCCTTCTGTGCCTGGACATGAATGTCGTGCATGGAGGGACGTACGTGGGAAAATTTGTTGTGGAAGGCATTGGTGGGACATCCTCATCCACATCATCTTGCGCCTCTATTTGATCAATTAGAGCCTGTAAGTCTTCCTCCTCTACATCTGATTCAATGGTGATGAATTTTCCTTTCTCTTCCATTGAAAATTTGCCAAACTGTGGGTTTCTTGGGGATATGCGGATTGGTCCCATAGTCTTCTTATATTTCTTCGGCCACAACATTCGTGGTGATTTTGGAACTTCTAGTGCAACAACCCCATCTCCGAGCCCCTCATGGACCATATGGGGCTCCGCGGCCTCACCAGTGGTATCTTCAGTGAATCGCACTCCTGGTCTGGTAGCAGTCATCGTGTTTACATGGGATATGTTCTATCGCGTACTCAAAGGTGGTAAGAGTGCTCGACACTCAATGCTCTATAACTGCTCAAATCTCAAACAACCAAGTGTTGTCTCATGGCTAGCCCTAGGGGTTTTATAGCATCTTTTGAATTTGAATTCGACCATTCCCCCAACTTCTGAGTCATTAATGCCTTCTTGGCGGCAGATCGTCCCAAATCTAGCTCTTAATTCATATCTTAATTTCCCACCGCCCACTCCTCTTTGTCTTAAATTGGACATCTTGTCATGAACAGTGACACCAATGGTCACTTCCCAGCCTACCCACATGGCAGCACAACCCCCTTTGTGTGGGCATGACCCTTGTGACATGCTGATCCTGCACGCAACCTCCTTATCGCACAGCTCCCTCACAGACTCTTTTATAGTCCCACGCTCTCTTTCAACTGCTTGGAGCACTGAGACTATGCTCCCTACGGCTAGTCAAGTGGTTGCACCACCTGTGTGAGACTTCAATTCACCTTCCAGCCTAGTCCATGGGCACTCCTCAATTATCCTCGCGACAGTCAATGTCGTGTTCCCCCTTATGCGGTGCGCTCCCTTGGTTACTTTGTTTGGTAAAGTGTGGTCGCAGCCATGGTAGAAGAGTCACAAATTATCGGTGACAATCTTCTAATGCAGTAGTATGGTTGTCCGTATCTGGTCTTGTCAGTCTTAGTTTATCAACGAGACAGGCTTGTGCGATTTTGTTTTCCAATTTTTTGATCTCCATGTCCATTAACATGCTCTTCTTCCTTAGTCGTACTCGATCTTTTTCGATTTTACGAAGTTTAAGGCTCCCTTGCCAAATGGCTTCCTGAATGTGCATATGTTCATCCTCATGTAGCTGCATAATTCCTTCATCCTGGGCCTTGCATACTGTCCCAATTATGAGAGTTATTGCGTGAGGATTCCTTTCCTCCAAAACTATGGTCTTGACTCTGCTCCTCAGCTTTGGAATTATCTTTGCGCTCAGGTTTTTGCACATGGCCCTATAGGCCCATCAAATCACTGACACACGCAGGTCCCAATCAGTTCGTCTTACCCGATGAACCCTGTTTAGGACTCCGCATACCTTATTGAACGCTTCCACATCGAACGTTTGTGGTGTGTGTCACCTTTCCTGCTGCTAAGTCTTGTTTCGATTTTTGATCCTGAGTTTGGGGTGTGCTTGTGTGGGCTGCACAACACATGTCTGTACTCATCGAGACAGGTGGGCGCAAAAGTTGCTCCGTCATCGTTGACTGACTCTTGCTCAAAGCTGGGGGCTTCCAAATTGTAGCTGCATCATCCTTCTCCATCCGCGCCAGTCGTCAAAATTTCCTTGATGTGTATCCTACCATCGTGGGGGTGTTGCGCATAGTTCCCACTTCAATGCATCGAACCGTTGTTGTTTCGGTACTACGCTTTCAAATTATCTCAGGAATTCATCCACTGCTGTCACTCCATCATATGTCGGCAGCTCTCTTGCCTCTGTTGTAATGCAATGCAGTGATCCAACCATCATGTTGCAATTTAGTGTCGTCACTTCATGCAACCGATTCTGCCATTTCTCTACTTCTTCGTCTGAATCCGAAGTGTAGGAGCTTTTGCACTCCCACGAGATCCTCCCATCTACAGTTGGATTTACCCAATCTTGGTCTTGCGTAGTTATCTTATAAATACAATCAATATCATCATTGTTACCATTGTTGCACACTGGTTCAGTGTAGCGCGCTCCTTTGGCTGGGTCCAGTGGGACTACTACGTGTAGCGACTTTTTCTCGAAGATCATTTTGTGCTTCTTCAGGTTGATGACTCCATTCATATCAGTGGCCCAATCTATTCCTAACAATGTGGGATAGGGATTGTTGTCATCGACAACCTCTATTACTTCAAAATCTGCCTACACACTCGCGCCTTCAATATCAACTATTACCCCTTGCAACCTTCCCATGGAAAAAATATTTTGTTGGTTTGCCATTCGTAATTGAATAGGGGACCATTGTAACATGGCCATGCCCATGCATTCCCATGTTTGCTTCAGTAATGCATTCGCATTCGAACCCAGATCTAGGATTACCTGATCCATTTCATTCTCACCAATCTATGCAGTGAACCTCACTTCCCGTCCAGTGCGCAATGCATGCTTCCCAAATTTCTGAACTACACGTGGTTCTCTTGACCCCGCGCACCTGGTGATCATCTCCTGTAGTCATTTAACTACCTTGCTGTCATGCAACAGTTTCATGCATGTCTCTAGAAAGGTAGTGAGCATTGAAGGATCCATTCCTGGCTCTGGTTGATCCTTACTACCTGAAGTGTAGGCCTTTGCGAAGCTCTTCTTAGCTTCCATGAATGTCTCCTTTGCCCATTCTAATTCAAACATAGGTTCCTTTGTAGGAGCCTTGCGAACCCATGTACTTTCCTCTGGCTGCTTCCCCGTATCCTCTCCTATGGTCGTACTACTTTTGAGCATCATGTTTACATTCGGGTTCTCTTCGTGCAGCTCAGACCTCATCATTTGTATATTCTAAGTCCGGGGAGGCTGGAATACCCTTTTTCGTGCATCTTTGTGATCAATGTAGGACAATGTATTGTTTCATGATCAAATTGAGCACAATACGAACAGGATACGCTCGTCAGTTTGGTACAATCGCGAGCATAGTGCCCTGGTCCTCCACAATTTTAACAAATTAATTGTCTACAACCCCTTCCTGGTCCCATTCCACCTCATCCTCGACCTCGCCCCTGGAATCTAGCATGTGCCATCCCTGCATCTAGGTCGAGGGCTCGCGTTTTGACCTGCATTCTATAGGCAGGGGTCTGATCCATCATTAGCTCGTAATTGCAGAAAGTGTGCTCATCATGGCCTACAGACCTGCAGAAATTACAAAACAATTGCTAGGGTGTCTGTGTATACTTCTGTAACAAATGGCAATTATCCATCGTGTGCTTCCCTCCTATCTGACAGATCGTGCACCATAAATTGGTGCTGCACTCGGCCCTTCCTATGCCTCTGGTATCAACGGCATTGGCCCTCCTCCTACCAAGTAGTTCGCGAACACTGGATAGTGATCCTTGTCATGGCCCTGGCCTTTGCATTTTATGCACCATACTCCTCACACACCTTTAGCCACAGTGCCCTATCCTACTTCAAACTTTGCATTTCCAAACACAGATTCTGTAGTTGCGTGTGGATTTGTTGAACTCCCAACCCAGGGTCTTGTATCGGGGTCTCATGTAATTTCATTTCCATCTCCGACGCTTCGACCTGGGTGGAAAGTTTCTGTTGTGATAGCGTCGTCCTCAATTGCGGTGTCAGAGATGCTACAAACCATGCACAATGTTTTCTTTATGTCAACGTCATATTTGCTTCACGGATCATACTCTTCCACCGTTGATCTAGATCCCAGGGAGTCTCGCCCAGGAGCATCGTGATTTCTTTGAACCCATTGATTGATTGTGTTTCTGATTTTTTCCTGCTAAATTCCCTATTCAACGCGTTCTAGATCTTTGTTATCCTCGTGTTTTGGTGGGTGTTAGAGTGCTTGATATACCATGTTAATGCACAATCCTGCAACCCAATGTAGCCTTCTTAATATTTTCGTCCATGACACCTTGTGCTTCCCATATTACTCTTACTACGAACTAGAATTGGTCTGGCTCCTCATTCCCTACTCCTTTGAATATTGGTTGCTTGATCACACTCGCCATACTGCACTGTGGAGGTGGTGGAGGTGGAGTGGGTGGAGATGGAGGTGAGGGAGGTGAAGCGGGTGGTAGTGTGGGTGGAGGTGGTAACCACAGAATGCGTTGCCTTATCAAAATCACCACGCTTCTCAGAGAGACCTTAGCAAACTCCTCCTTGCTCTCTCGCGAGGGTGAAATTAAGGGACCGTTTTCTAATTCTTTGCTACTTTTGTAGATTTTTCCGCTCCGCATAGTCCCAAACATTAATGTATTCGTATGACCCTTTTTTCACACAATAGCATATTAATCCAAGAATTCAAAGATTTAATATACTCACCTTGTGGTCCTTTGAGAAAGAGTCACTCTGCCTCACTGTAGCTCACGGTCATGTCTACTGCAAACTCAGTGATAAATCCCCCTATTATCCAGTCGAGCTAATGGTCCACAACTTGCGTGATCTTATCTTTGATGCTTCTAGTCTGTGCACTAATTTTGGAGTCCGCACTATTGGTTGGTCGAGCCTACACCTTCCTTGGCTGTAAGTTAATCTTGCGATCCACTCATACAACTCAAAAGGAAAGGATGCAAAGAAAATCTCATTGATTTCTGTATACACATAGCACTCCAACCACTTTTCCTCAAATACTTGCGGAGTTCTGTTTTCCTGTGTCGTGAACTCGTGAATCTTCTTGTCCAACCACTCTTCAATTTCCTTCTTTGTTGGGTTCCAGTGGCACGACATTAGACATCCCTTATGCAGATCCTAGTCCCGGCAACGGAACCATTTGTTGGCTTGGTGGGGCCTGACCCAGGTTCAGAAGTGATTTAGCCAAGCAAATCCCAGTACTACTGGCCCTTTCAGCAATAGTTCGTGGAACACGGACTAATGTCTCACCCAAAGTAGTATGGGAGGGTGCTAGAACATGGTTTCTGCACCCTATGGATGTTTGATATGAGGTGATTTTTACGGGGTCCAACCTTCGCATTTACTATGCTACATGCACCAGCGGGCACCCCACGCCCTATGTTAATGTCCTCGCTCAATTCTAGCCTCAGCGCGACCCATGTTATTTACCCATGTCTTCCTTAGTTAGGCTCTATTATCTTATTACTTAGATTATTTTCATATATAATCATTCATCCAAGTATTTATCAATTGCGCATAGTAAATAACCAGAGTAAAAGTAATGCATAGTGTTATCACAAAATCACTACTGAGGGCTGCAACCAAGCAAGATTTCATGTAACTCTTTCAACCTAACTTTAGATCAAAGATTAGCCTCTTTGATCAGAGAGGGCTCTCTCACAAACTCTTGATAAAAATCCTTCACTACAACAGATGGCTAACTCTTTATTCATTCATGAAAGCAAAAGCTGGTTGGAAACATATCAAACTGGTTCTCATTGGGCTATGGAGTCTCATATACTAAGTAAACAAGAAAAACATAGTCATCTCATGGAAGTCAAGGCTCTTTGCATTACATGTCAAACATACTCCATCAAACCACAGCTTGCCAAACACACAGGAAGTCAGAGCATAAGATTATGAATTCTGAGTGATTGTGTTACAACAAGGCTGTAAAAGAACATAAAATATAAAACACCATCATTATATTTGAACACAATAATCCATCGAGAATCTTGAGAAGAGATCAACACTGTTTTACTATTACTGTCACAAGTCTTACAATGGCCCAAAACAACTCTGTTTTTGTATAAAATGTCCAACCTTTTTTACATCAGAGTCATTTCTATATATAGCAAACCAAAATACTACTACCTGAGACTCCTCAACAAGCATGAAGGGAGCTCGGAATTCTATCATTAATTACCTTATCTATATCTTAAACAAACTAATTAATTACAAAAGGTATTGTGCTACGAAAACAGAGGATTCCATTTCATTGAGACTTCAAGTCTATCTCCTCGTGTACATTGATGCGTTCTTGAAACTTGACACCTGTAGCACTTCAATAATAGCCAAACCAAACTGGAAGCACATTCACTGGATGAGCAGCTTCGGATGCCTGATATGTGGATGATTCATCAACAAATAAGAATCTGTGCCCTATGTTCACGGTCTCTGTCTCCCATTAGTGTTCATGCATTTAAGATCATGTTTCAAGCCATTTAATCCTCTAATAGTCACGTATGATGGAAGAAATCTTATGATCTGGCCATCTCATAAACTGAACAAGTGTACCACTCAACACCTCGGCAACCCTACCAGAACCCTAAAAATTCGGACATAAAGTGAAAACTTTAACAAAAGACAAAATTTCACCTTTTCCTTGAATACTTACACCTGGCACCTTTTTAAACATCTGAATGACTTTCTATAATCCCCATGCTAGCCTCGAGTCATCCCTTTAAGATTTGCTGACCTCAGCATTCAATCTCAAATTTTTCACATAAACAGTCATCTACAGCAGTTTCGTAGCGCGCTACGAAACTGCTGTAGGTAATCAAAACTAAGCATATGAACCTTAAAGCAACAATGACTTAACTCTGTGATTTCTTCAGCCATTTTACACAGGTGTAAGGACTTCAAAAAGTTTCAAAAAGTTTCAAAATGATGATAGCCAAAATTTACCAAAATTTGAAAGGCAAATTTCCCCTTGGATCAATTAGCTAGTTTGCCTAGCTTCCTTTTCAAGCTGCTAACTTCTTCCTTTAACACCTTGTTTTCTGCTCTTAAGCTTGTATTCATTTGTTTCATGATTTTTGCCTGCTTCAGAGCTGGCACTGTCCACACATATGCATCAGATACTGAGTCAGCTTGACTAATCAAACTTGTTCTGCCTTTCATTACAGCCTTTTTATAATTTGTATATCTTACTGCCCTTTCCTTAGAAACATTTTTAATCTGAGGTATTTCTTCCTTTGTTGCTCCAGCTTGTTTCTTAATAGCAATAACATTTCCACTTTGACTGATGATAACCTTATTATCCTTGTTCTTGCTTTTGGCTGCTTGAACTATTCCGGTGAAAACTTCAAGTACCTCTGTCCTAGGCATTTCTAAAGGTGCCTTCTCTTTCTGAGCTTTCTCCACTTCTTTGATTTGCCTTCTTGTAACTGGTCTGCGTGGCTTAAAAGCATATTCTTTACTTGGCTCTTCAAATTTCAACCTTTTAGAAGCCCTTGATTTTTTAGAACTTTCAGGTGAGGACTGAGTGAGATCAATATGCATTGGCTGCACCGAGTGAACTTGCTCAAATTCTAGTGGTTCAATTTGTATTGGCTGATCTTGCTCTAGTTCAATGGCTTCAAGTAAGTCATTTAAACTACCTTTTGAAATAGGACTTTCTTCCACAGGGACTGACTTTCCTTTCTCCTTGTTTAGTTGACCTCTAGTTCTCACCCTTGAAATCTTTTCAACTTCACTGGATTTAGCTTCATCCTTCCTTTTCTGAGTCTTCTGCTTTGATGACTGAGGTGTTTCCTTTGATGATGACTTAGGGGTTTCCTTTTCAGATATTCTAGATGACTTAGGAGTTTTCTCCACTGATGCTTCAGGTGTCTCTTTAACTAATGGCTTAGGAGTTTTCTTCACTGATGCTTCTGGTGTCTCTTTAGCTGCCACAGACTTCTCTGATTTCCTTGATTTAGTTTTAGGCTTCTTATGGTCTGTCACTTCTCTTCTAAGTTCAGCCAAAGTGGGTTCTTCACTCCTTTCTTCTCTTTCTCTCACAGGTAATGGAGTGAGGCCTGTTTTGCTTGGGAAACCGGCCATAAACACAAATGAATCCCAATCTTTGCCAATTTTTTGTAAACTATCCAACACCAGCAACTTTACTAGACCATGATGAAAAAGGGATGTTTCACAACCATCTTTCTTTAACTGAATTTTATCACTCATTTTGCTAATGCTCCTGAACAAATAGAAAGGTATGTCTATTGAAACCTTACCTGTGAAATGTAACAGAAGTTTGAAGTGGTAGGAGTAAACTTTATTGTACCTACCCTCACATGTCAGGTACTTCTGGATGCATGTGAGGAGCATAGCATAATTCTCTTTTATATAACTCCTTGGCACCGCTTTGGTGAGGTCTTCATCTACATAAGGTTCCTTCAAAAACTCTTTGCAGGGACTCATGTCGAACTTGAAGTTTTTGAACCATTCTTGGCCACCCCTCGGAATTTCAGTGACAGTGGAAATAACTTCAGGAGACACCGGAAACTCTAACATTGCCACTTTCGAATTCAGTCCAGTGAAATTTAATGCGAAAGCCTTTGTCACTTCTGCATGTCCTCCCTTCAATTTTTCGCAAAACCGCCAGCAGCCAGCGTTTTGAAAGGCTCTTGCTACACCTTCATCCCTGAGAGTAACATCTAACCCCTCCGGCTCTGTCCTCACACACTTACCAGATCGGTGTTCCTTCCTTTCCATGCTGCTTTGAATATTTTCACACAGGAAACTAATGGTAGCTTGTAGCACGAAAACAAACTTCGACTTTGGAGTGCAGGCTCGCTTGCAGTAGTCCTTTTTAAATAAGAACTTGGGCTTCTCATACAGCAAACATGTTTACATATTATGAAAAACCCATTATGATATAACCATTCCTTGTAACATCCCTTAAACTAACACTCAAATGCATGACTTTGGACCTTATGGCGGAATAATGGTTTATCATGACATGGAGAGGACGTAAACTGACAATCATGAACGGACCTATGACTCACTACTCTCGGATTTGACATTCAAAGGAAAAGCGCTACAAAAAACCCTGAAACCCCGATTTCGTAGCGCGGGCAGTTCAAATTTAACAAGATGCGCTACGAAATCGCTGACAAACAGAACGCTGCGAAAAAACGAAAACATCATTTCGCAGCTAAACTGACCAATCAAACCTGCGCTGCGAAACTGCGCAAAGTACCAATGACATGACACGCTTTAACTAACAATGATGGAGGGTGTCTAATGATTTTTCCTTTACACGAATTCACATCAATACCTCTTGAATTTCAAATTTCACATTAACATATACCAATAAACCTATTCACAAGACTTAAAAGCTTTATATAAAACTTATGGACAACCTTATATACATGAGCTATAGTTCTAAGTGATAACACATAGCATCAAAATATAGATTCAAGAACAAATGCACAAAGTAAACTTCTCTTTATTACTTTCAATCCCAAGTACAGACTCGACTCTACCCTGTGCACTCAGCTGCAGGGGTTCATGCACTCAGCTGCAGACTCTACTAGGCCTCTGCGCACTCGGTTGCAGAGCGTCTTCCTACTACTCTGACCCAGTACACTTCAGAATCAACTCTAACCTCGAACCATGCCTTCGCTATTTTTTCCATTCTTCTACTTCGCTACCTTTACACTTAGAGCCTCACTCTATTTATACATAGTCCGACACAACTTTACATTAAATTACAATATTTTAGGGCAGACAACCCTATGTCTCATTCTAGACTTCACGCTCCGCGCCCGCAATTCGCAGAGTCTTACAATCTAATTGACCAAAACTTAGGATTTGAGCCCCAAAAGCTACTGCGGAGGATCCCATGCCCAACAATACTTTGAAGAAGAAATTGGAGAATGAATGAAATTACTACAATGTATTGCGGATGTCTTAATATTTTTGAAGAAATGAAAGAAGAAAAGGTTCTAACTAGTTACATATGAATAACTTGATATAAGTGGCATCAAGATGATTAAGGACCGCAAAGGTTTGTGTTTACTTATATATGTGTATTTTAACATTTAATACTAATTGGGGTTTGTGTTTGAACAAGTACATATCTCCATAATGAAGGATGAAAACTCAGGAAGCATGCTTGGAGAAATTGATATATCTAGTTTATTAGGGAGAGATGGAGCATCTAATGGCACATGCTTGCGAGGACATTAGGTTAGCCTAGTTGTTGATGTCTAGAACCTAAAGAGTCATGGATGTGTTTTGGGATGTCAGAGCTCCAAGATCATGTGAAAGAATGAGCTCTAATGCGTCGAATAAATAAGTTTGGGCTCATGACGCGCATGCCACAAATCTAGGAAAAAGTGACACTTGGAGGGAAGTTTCTAAAACAACTTTACATGTAACCCCCAACTGCTAAAAATAGCTCCTTGAATCATGGGATGCCTTTTGCATGTTGCTTTTTCTATTCCGGGAAAAGCAAGTCATTCATGCAAGTCAAGTTTCCTTGGTCCCGAGTGGAACTGGTCAACCGGACTGCTCATGCATGAAACTGCTCAACTACTTGAGAAAAATGTGCATTTCTCACTGGGAGCTGGGCTAACTGCCTAGGAGGTTTCCATAATTTCTGGGCAGAGCAACTGACTAGTGCCCAAATTTTTGAAAATTCTGGGCTGAGCAGCCTTGCTGGGGAAATTTGCGCAATTTCTGCTGGGAGTGTTGGCTAGCAGAATTGCGCAATTCTGGAGCCCAACAGGCTGCCAGATACAATTGTGAAATTTCTGGAGGGAAGGCTGGTTGCCCTCCAAAAACACACAATTTTATTAGGAAGCTGCTCAGCCTGTAGCTAGACCAAGTCCGGGTGAACAGCTTGTGAGGGGAATGCATCAAGCTATGATTGAGAGGGTTCCTTTGTGCATGTAAAACATTGAAACTTGTGTACTTGACAAAGAAAGACAGGGTGTTGTGAAAATTTGGTATGGAGGCTCCAAAATGGGCTAAGGAAAAATTTTGGAGGATGGATGTAGCCGCTACAACACTCGGTGACACACTGGTAGAACTCTAGCTCTCTGAATGGAAATTGTTCATGAAAAGCAAGTCTAACACCTCCAAAATTATTGTTTAGTTCTAAGCTCATCTTGGTTTCACACTAGCTTGATTTTAAGATGTAGTATCTGCCAAGCTCTTGGTTAATTGACACACATTCGAAGCCAAGGAAATAGAGATTTTTCAATTGGGTTTGAGCGGTACATTGGTGCACAAATAGTATAGTCATCAGAGTCTTAGTTTCCTCTCTAGTGTTTCTCCGCTGCCAGTAGGCCTAGATAATACCCCTATGGAGTCACATAGGAACACAAGCATAGCTCCGCTGCCAGCGAGCCTAGTCAGTACCCCAATGGAGTTACTTGCATCACCTCCCTGCATAGGAAGCTTTTATCTTCTTTTGCCTTATTCATTTTTCATTTTTCATTTTTTCATTTTTTCATTCTTTTATTTTGAATTTTTTCAACTATGCATAACACTTATTCATTTCAGAGGCGGAAGAGGGATCCCGACTTATTGAGAGAAGAAGAGGTTGTTCCAGCAGAGAAGTAGTTTATTGTATCTCCAATGTACCTGTTAAGGTTTTCCTGCTCACCTTACTCTACTTGACTGAGCTGACAAGAGTTAACCAAAAAACAACAGACTAGAGAAGGTGACACTAATTAGCACGCAAATGTTGTGTTTTCCCCAAGGTTCACTTCGAACAGTATGTATTTTCCTTCGGTGTATCGCAAACTTAATTAACAAGTTCTTCATATAGAGGAAATATGACATATAACCAAGTAGTGATAGTTGTACAAGCCCTCTTGTACTTCACCCAGCTCGTTTCAAGATTCATACATGGTTCCATGTGAAACTAACCTACGAATGAATCGAGTGAACTATACAAATGAAACAAGTGAAATAACAAACAACAAATCAAAGCAAGAGTGGAATCAAAAGTGAAAGCAAAGCAAGTAAGAAAACAAGCACGCAGACAAACAAACAAACAAAGTGAGTAAGCAAACAAGCATGCAAGCAAACTAACTGAAAGAAAACACTACTCCTACTCCTACACTAATGGTGCATGGGTCTGACCACATGAAGTGATATTTCCAATGTAGCCACTGACGCATTGGTTGACCCATGTTGGTGAAGGGTTGGTCCACAAGCAACCCAGTTGTGCGAACCAGCAAGCAAGAAAGATATAACAATGAATACAACCAAACTTCGTGTTTGACAGTGCCCATAGGACATAAGTGAGTGCAAGTGCATGATGAGTAGCCCATGGACTTATCATGGTGTTTTGTGACACTGCAGGCAACTTTGAAGCATAAGAATGCTCTTGACTGAGACATGCAAGCAAATGAAAGAAACAAAGATAACTTGCATCACGAATGAGTGATTGCAATGTAAGATTCCTCCATTGCATGAGCGATGGGATCGTGTCATTCGAGTGGAGGAAGTATAATATGTTTGTGAAATTGATATTCAATGCATACAGATGAGTGATGAGGCGCCTTGGGTGATTGAACAGTTTCTTGATCAGAAGTGAGACTAAACCCAAGAGAGCGAGGACCTGACATAACCATCAACTCAGGCTGAAGTGCCTTGAAAGTCTTAGGTGTTTCAACTTCATCATCAGATAGATCATCATAAACCGTTGGCTTCGAAAGATCAACTGTAATGGAGTCATGATCATGATCAAATACAGAAACGAATGGATCACTACCGCCACGATTAGAAAAATCAATGGTTTCATCGACATCCTCATGATCAGATGAATCAAACAGAGGGGTATATGAAAAGTGAACAAACTCATCCTCTGTGTTTCCAGAAAATATAGATGAAAGAACAAGTGGATTTTCAATGAATAACTTATCCTCTCTGTTATCGAATAATGGACCAACATCTGACGAGTCCTGCGAGTGATCAAAAATGGGTACATTCGTGGATGAAGACACACATGCAAAATCATGGATGGTAGGTTCACCAAAGATGTTAGGAGAGAATGGAGGGGGCTTAGACGGAAGGGAGTCATCCTTTGACGAGTGTTGATGCTCAATCTCCCACCCATACTCTTCATGAATGACAGCGCATGTTGGTTGTGCAACACCAACTCCATCAATGGGTTGTTCCTCATTCACAACAAGTGAAGAGTCCAGAATGGACGAACACAAGACAGTTCCATCTGGAATAACACCTGAGTGCAAAGATGGAGATCATAGAACAGAATTCATATGAGAACTTAAAGGACTCACAACCAAATATGCGTGAAAATTGAGTGAAGTGATATTGGGAGAATGTGAAAGATGAACAAGTGTGTGAGTATGATCCTCAACATCACTCAGCAGTGGTGGAGCTGTTGAATGAGAGGAAGGCAGATAGTCAGTTGAGACAATGACCCTATCCACATGAGATTGCGCAGCTCCATCAATGAAGAATGTTGAGTGAGGCTTGATCCCAAGCTTCTTCTTTGGACGAGCAGATTTCTTAAGGCAATACTCGAACCGATCCCAAAGATAGAAAAAATTCATTTGGCTCCTTGGAGCTTAAAACTACAAGTCATGGAAGCGCTGCCAAAAATCAATAACTAATTCATGTGGAGCCTTCCATTGCTGTAACAGTTTTCGGTCAAGATGGTTCAGATCAAAATGATAGAAATTGTTGGACACCTAATCCTAAAGGGTTAGTGTGGAAGCCGAAAAGACTAAGCAGTCCAAGAGACCTTGGGATCTGAAACCCAAGAGTCACAACATTGTATTATAAATGTACATCTCCTGTTAATAAAAAAATGAACTCACATGATTTATCTTTCATATCTTTTGTTTGCTGTCCATGTGTGTTTAACATGGTATCAGAGCCAAGTTTGCAGAAAATCATTTGTTATCATATTGAAGTGGACTATTGTTTTCTTTGAAAAAAGTGGCAAGATCAGAGGATACTGATTCGTACCCCAGTCAAGGCATATGAACATTCAAGTCCTATCCATGACAGTGTTATAATTGTTGAAGTTTTGTTAGCCATCATTTCTGATTCAAAAGGGAAGGAGTATTTGAAGGATCCAAGCAAGTTTGCAGTTGCTGCTGCCCTAATTGTGGCATTGAACTTAAAACTCATTATAGTGCATTGTTTCCTTGAATCAACTGCTTCATAAAGATTTTGGTGAGCTGATTGTAATCTTTTATGCTGTACACTGATCATTTGCTGAAATTTATAAAGGATATTGCTGTGTATTGTGAGTAGATATTATTTTTCTCCATTAAGACAGATGGCCAGAATCAGTGAAGTATTAGAGTTCATGAAAACTCTTATACAATCTACTGTTGATGACACATTAAAAATTAACAAAGGATCTCTCTCAGAAATTCAGACATGCTTATATAATGCCCAGGAAAAGATCAATTTTTTGCAGCTTGAATCACAGCTACAGCAAGAAGAGCTACAGACAACCACCCATCAGCAGCATGTTAATAATGTTACAGTTCATTCAGATTTAGTACCCCATAAAGCAGCAGTGGTACATGCAGATGCAGAAACTCAGTCTGCTATTTCCAAGCACATTATCAGACCTTGGGAAGAGCTTGTCCACAACAAGCATAGAACTGGTCTTGGATATTACAAGGACTTGTCCTTTCATATTCCAGACTATGCCAAGCCCATTCAGTTTCAGAGTGCCGGATTCATTCATGACAATTCACCTGCTCCTCATGACAGTTCAGTTCCAGCTGTTCCAAATTCTGCCCCTCTTCCACAGCAGCAACAACAACAACAGATTGAGAAATGCCAACACTGTGATCGAGTTGGCCATCTGAAAGATCACTGTTTTGATCTTCATCCATGTAAGCACTGTCATAAAACCAGCCATTCTTCACACAGATGCTTCAAAAACAAACGTCCTGCAAGAACAAAGATTCATCTTGGATGGATCGCTTCTTGGCAATGGGCATCAACAGCCAAGAAGATATTCCAAACACATGTCAGAACTTGTTCCATAGTAATAAACAGTCTTGCAGTTGAGTTTTCTCCATCTTCTCACCTTGTATCTGACAGGGGGGGAAATGATGGTCATCTACAAGCTTCAAAGTCACATCAAGCAAGCCTGAGCCACAACCTGCCACACCAGTTTCAGAGTTGCAGCCAGAGACAAAGATGCCCATGAACACAGATTGAGAACACTTCCTCTAGCAGAAGACTCCAGCTTCTTGCCAGTTTTGGAAGAGTTCCAGAGTTGTTGGTCATCCTTAAACCATCACAGATTGAGAACACTTCCTCTAGCAGAAGACTCCAGCTTCTTGCTAGTTTTGGAAGAGTTCCAGGAATTGCATTAAGCATTCCAGAGTTGTTGGTCATCCTTAAACCATCACAGATTGAGAACACTTCCTCTAGCAGAAAACTTCAGTTTCTTGCCAGTTTTGGAAGAGTTCCGGGAACTGCACTAAGTGTTCCAGTGTTGGTGGTCATCCTTAAACCACCCCCTTTTTTACCAACATTTCATAGAGCACATTCAGCCTAGTGCTGCCATGCATTTTTTTGCACATTTTGTATTATAGCTCTCTTCTTGGACTCATACATAACCCTTCGGATTAAGGGGGGGAATGTTGGACACCTAATCCTAAAGGGTTAGTGTGGAAGCCGAAAAGACTAAGCAGTCCAAGAGACCTTGGGATCTGAAACCCAAGAGTCACAACATTGTATTATAAATGTACATCTCCTATTAATAAAAAAATGAACTCACATGATTTATCTTTCATATCTTTTGTTTGTTGTCCATGTGTGTTTAATAGAAATTGTCTTCAATGAGATCACATAAGTGCTCAAGTGAGTGCACGTTGTCAGTTGGTAGGCTAAGCAGCCATCGACATGGAGATTCGTCAGAACACCCATCTTCCTCATGAGGCATGGAAAGAAATTCATGTAAGTACTCAAGCCATGCCACTTCACCTTCACAATCATACGTGTAAGTGGACAAGAGATCGAAAAACTCCCCTGTGATGGAGACATATTCATGATTCAAAAAATATTGTGGAGGGAAAAGAGTAAAAGAATCCATGAAAGGTATGCAAAGGTTCAAAACTGGATGAGAGGTCACAGCTTGTCATCTGGCCCTCCTTCTAGCACTAGAAATTTTGATAGTGTAGGACTCGCCAACATGTCAAGGGAATCTCCCCAGTAAGAAGTCCCAATTAGACCTTAGACCGTTTGGTGTAGGAGTCCAAGCAGTGGGTCGTAAAGCAATGCCTTGACCGCGATGTTGCATAGAGGCGAGTAAGATAACTCTATCAGTAGTAAGGGTGTGACTACTGCCGTAAGTCAAGGAAGGTGTATGAGAGGTTCTAATGCATGCGGGGTGAGATGAGTGCGCCCCTTGGAAACCTGTATTAGTACTCAATTGGGAAGGAAAGACACGAGAGAAGATGCATCACAAGCTAGAAAGAAGGTCAGTGGTAATCCAAAGTGATGGTTAAACCAGCAACACATCTGCAACAAGATTCATATAATTGCATACAAAAAATTTCATAGACAACAACATAAGTTAAACAACATACATCGCTAAAGCAACTAGAAGAGTCGAACTACAATAACAACATATGCATGAAAATGTGCTTTCTCTTATTATATAAAGAAGTGTAAGTTCTAGTCATACAATACATCTGTTATCACTCAGGTTGTTCCCTTTGACTCCTAAGGGAATACGACCGAGGTAACCACAAACCAATCTTTGGACTACAGGTCCTAGCCTACCAGTAGTCAGAGAGGGCTCTCTCTTTAGGATTTAGCTTTGTTTAAGGGATGATTTTAGGCTAGATATGATGCACATGGGTTTTGTTTGATTTTGGTGGGATGGTTGATCTATTCAAGCAGAGTTGGCATGCAAAGTGTAAGAAGTTCAAACCATTGGGCATGGAGTCCATGAATGTGAACTGATGGATGTGTTTTCTTTGGTAGAAGAGAGGAATATGGAGCAGGATAGCTACACATGGCACAATGATTAATGCTGGAACAAGATGGAATGGAGGTCAGGGGATGAGAGGCAATTAAGGATCTCTCATCCAGCCAAAGAGGGAAAGTGGATGAAGGCTAAATAGGAGCAATGAAGAGTTTCCTAGACAGCATTCAGAAACGAGAAATAGCTTAAACATGATCAATTAAGTATGCATATTCATCACTAATTCAGAGGAAAACATAGAAAAGTTACAAGAATTGAGCACAGAGGGCATGGAAGCCAGGTCTGAACTATTCCTTCTTCCTGCAACTTAGATTATGATATATAGATGATACAGATACATATAAGCTGATAAACAAAGGGAGGAAAGACTTATTGGACCATGAGCAAGCACGAGAATTCCATATCAAGCTCTTCAACCATTGAAAGCACAACCAGCCAGTTCAGATGCAAATATTCCAGCAATCTTTGATTATAAAAGCTCTCAACATATACAGCACAAGTCTCGAAAGAGGAATTCAATCAACCAACCCTTTTCACAATACAGAGGGTGGTATAAATAGAGAAAATATCTAAAAAATATCTACAACAGTAGATCTGAGACAGATCTGAAGAAATAAATGCTTCTAACCTAACATCAGTTGAAAATAAATGAAAAAAATGTCTATCTAAGAGCTGCGGTAGGGCAGCTACCTCAAAAATGAGTAAATATGATGTCCTTTGAGCTCTGTGCTGCCATTTGGCCATAACTGTGCTTTAATTTCTACAGCGCTGCCCTTAGGTGGCCTTATGCATTAACTTTGATCTGGTGAGCTATAAATGGGCCTTTACTTCTTCTTTGACTTGGATGGAGGCTTCTTTATTGTCTATCTGCCTTGGAAATAAAGATTTCCACTAAAAAATATTAACTGATACACTTTGCCGCAGCATTGATACTCTTTAACATTGAATCGGGACCTTTTCTTTCACTGATACACTTTGCCGCTACAAAATCGCCCCTTTTCTGCTAATTTAATGCAAAAATAACTGCTGCAATGATTTCCGTGGCCTTTGGAATGCTATCGGCGCTTGGCCGATCAAAATAATGCTTAATCTGAAGAAAAACTGCAAAAATGGAGGAGGACCGCATGCTGATAACTGTGCTGGGCCGAGGCTGGCTTCCTGAAGCAATACTAGACTTTGAGTGATCCAAAATAATTGAAAAATGCTTTATTTCCTTTGACTGGGCGCGCGCAGGCGCAACTGTGAAAATAACGCAAAAATGGCCTTTTTTCCTTTTACACAGAAAAGACCCATTTCTATGCAAAATTCGTGAAAATTTGGAGCGGGAGCGACACTGTAGCAAGAATTAAATCCTGGCCGTTGGATCGCACAAAGGCAGATCCAACGGCTGGCGCTAAATCGGTGATCGGCGGATCGGCGGATCCCAAAACATAAAACCTCTGAAATGCGATGAAGCCCGCGGACCCGAAATCCATTATAGGCCCACTTTTTATTGAAATCGGGTCCGGCCCATCGACGATTCCCAATCGACGGATTTTAACAAAATGGATAAGCGGACCCGAAATCTTTATATGCTGCACTCTATAGAATTTCAGCTCCGGCTAGTCGGAGCTATATATGGGGACGATGTGACTAAATATGGGTCATTGATCTAAGGGCCCGAATGGGCGGTCGCGATTTAATCGCTGTTTCGGCAATCGGCGGGGCGAAGGGTTTATACATATGCGATTGCCGAAATGATCTGGGCGGGGGCGATGGACGGCTGACATTAAGTTGGCGATCGGCAGTTGGCAGGGTGGAGGGTGCGGGCCCTTGTATATATGCGATAGCGATAAGCGATAATGCATGTGTTTTATTATTAAAATGGAGGATTGCGGGCTTAACGATAAAACATAAGTTTTATGGAAAAACTTAAGTTTAACGATAAAGAGGGGATAACGATAAAAGCGGAGATATATATGAAAAGGGATAATGCGATATGGGGGCCAATACTTGTGACTGCCACCTCCGACAGCGATATCGCGTCGGAGGGGGGGGAATGCAATCGGAGGCATGCCTTATGAATCGGCAAGGGGCCATTTCCGATCGGAGGAAGGAAATATGGCATTGGAGGGGTTTTCATGCCTTGAAAAAGGTTTAATGAAATGAAAGGAAGGTTTTTAATGCATCGGAAGGGGTTCGAAGCATGGAAAGAGGGTTTTTATACATCGGAGGAGGGATTTTATGTAATGGAAGAAGTCCAAATGCATTTGGAATATGGCTAGGGAGTAAAATGAGGGTTCTTACTAAGTTTCAAATAAACTTAGTAATTCCCAAAGCATACTTATGGTTATATTTCAACCAAAGGGAGGGGATATGTATATAAAGGGATTTATAACATATTTATAGTATGGGGAGGGGAGAAATCATGGGATTTATATAATAGAGTTAGAAATTAGTATGAAATTGAGAAGAAAGTGCTAAGTATGAGAGACTTAGGCTTTTAAAGGGAAAAAGGAGTTTAATGGAGAAAACTAGGAGTATTGAGCAGATCTCAATATCCTTTGGGGAAATTAGTGAATGATTTTGGGGAAAAGGAAGAAGGGGAAGTTAGTAATGCCTCGCTTGAGCTGCTCCAAAGGAAAACTGCTTTGCAATTATGATTTGAGTAGATATAACACTTGAAAACAAAAAATGGATCACAATTCATTATTCTGCCACCTCAAAACTACCTACCCTACCTACTTACCTAGCATTTGGTCTTCTTTTTGGATGGGTGCACTTGGACTAGCAAACCCAGCTTTTCATCTTTTCTTTTAGCTATCCTCCTATCTAAATCTATCCTTATTTCTGCCAGGGGCTCAGATTAAGCTGTTGAACGCCCTTAATTCTCTACCTATCTAATAATCTGCCAAGATTAAACAGTTTGGACAGATGTTTATTCTCTATATTCTAAAACATGAAATTTAAACCTAGGGAAGCCAAGATTAAGCTGTTTGGCCTTCCCTTAACTGTGAAACTCTTCAAAAATGGAACTTTTACAGCATGGAAAAGATGAACATTTTTGGCACTTCCACTGTCAATCATGAAATATGAAACCTATTGCAATAGGAGGTTAACAACATCCATGAAAACCCGCTAGCCCCAACAGTGGAATGTTACAACCACATTTTCCTACTCCTCCAACTCATATGAAACCATGCACATCATTGTCTTCATGGTGCCCGGACTAGAAACATACTTGTGCATGATGTCTGCACTGATCGGCAAGTCTAGGCTGGTGTAAATGCACATCAACTCATCGAAGTACAAGTCAAGCTCGAGTCTAGCTAGTTTCTTTGTCTTCGACTGGGCAAGAGTCCCAAGTGATGGGATCGCATTTGGTTACACCACAACATCCATACTTTCGAATACTCGTGCATGGGAAGATTGTATGCTATTGGTGAACTGCAGGAGTTCTTCGTAATTCTCAATCTGACTCCAGATATTTGCTTTCAGCTTGACTGCATTGACCCTCATCATCTTAGGCAAGTGAAGTGGGGCTCCCTTGTACTTCATCGTCCATGTTTGCATGTCATCAACAACAACATGCAAATTCATCAAGATACATGCTCTTCTAGCACATCACTGTTGCCATTCGTTGAGATGGAAGACTGCCTTGTGCATGGTACTAAACTTGGAATACAATGCTCACATAACTGTGTCAAGGGACAATACTTCATCTAGTATTGCCTTCTTCAGTTCAGCTCGGGCAAACATTGTCACCAAGTCTCCTCCTTGCTTGGTCATTTATAGTTCCTTTTCCATTCGCTCATTCTCAGCTATTAGGAAGCGAACACTTGAGCTAGTGGCTTCGGCATACACTCTGGTTTCATTGGCCAAGGCAACTGGATGTTTGTGCACATCATTCACAATCACTCATTCTTCAACTTGTGCAGGAGATGTTTGATCCTCCGGAGTTGACACGCTGTGAGACTGTAAAACTCTATGTTGGGATTCATCAAACGAGATGTTGTGCATCTCTTCTTCTTGCTGATCACCAAGGATCTCAGTGCCTCCTTGGTCATCTGAGACATTCTCATCATCTAGATGCATTGAAGCAGGTGAGTTGACCTCTTTGTGGTGAGGCATGAGGTTGGTGTCATATTCCAAATACTGCCACTCCATGTCTACATCCAACTGGTTAAGTGCTTGTTCTATCTCATGAGCAAAGTCTTTCCCCTGAGATGGTTCACCCTGTTCGCATGATGCCAGCTGTTCAAATGAATCAACTAATTATATGGGCATTGCTTCATCTGTTTGCACATGTTGCGGCCCTTGGTGCATCTGTTGTTGTTGTGCATCCCTCTCTTATTTGCGCAGCTCTTTTTCCTTTTGGAGTTGCTCCCTCAGCTCATGCAACTCCTTCTCTACTTCTTCCATTCTCTTCTTGTCCTTCTGCCTTCACGCGATTTGCTTGTCGTGTTGCTACCTCTTTGCCTCTATAGCCATAGCTTCTTTCTCTACAAGTGGATCTGCTCAAAACTTGTAGCTTTTCTCCTCCATGCGATCGACAATCTTCCTCTTACCTTTGTCGCGCATTGGTATGGTTGCCTCTACTACCACTGCTGCTACTGTTGGTGCTCTCTGTGATGCTGCTTCATGTTGCTTCGCTAACCACTCCATAGTGAAGCTGACCAGTTCATTGGTTCTGGAGAAACTGTAGCAATATCTCCATGGGTCCTCTTCGGCCCAATGACATGCCCCATGGATCCATTTGAATTTAACTATTGTGCAGTGATCTTTCACAATGAAATCTGGGTCATATGGATTGTAGCTTTAGAGTTCAAATGGGTACTTCTTCATCAGTTTTACTTTGACATCCACTTGCTTGATGCTTCGGATCTCATATAACCCAATCCACAACGGAAGAGTGGGCCAAGGTGCCTTCTTCTTTCGATGCAGTCTAGCTGTCAATCTTGCTGAGATGTGATATGCTACTTCCTGCATGACAAGTACGTCCAAGGGAAACTTTGGAAAAACATGTGGAGGTTTCTCCACACTAAACATTCAGAGGAAAGTGTCGGACAGTGAGGCATACTAATCTACAATGCCTATCAATGCCTCCATTTCTTCCTTTGACATGTAGGGTGGATCTTATTCGAATATCATCTTGTACACAGGGGTGAAAAAATGATTGGACAGCCGAGTGATTACTCCTTTGAAGTTACATTTGGACAACAATTTTAAATATGTGTTCACAACAGTCTCTGCTGGTGACCATGCCCACTCCAAGCCCAGGAATTCCTGTCAGGCAGAGACTGCATCTTGGATGTAGGCGGACATGTGAATCTTTGCATGCATACCTCAGGGTGATTGTCGAGCATTTGTTACTTGTTCCTTCAGCTGATGAGCCAGTGTACTGAACCAATTACATGGTTTTCCTTCTCTATCCAATTGGTCCAGTGCAACCACCCAACTCTATGGGAAGGTTTCTATGCTTTCTTGACCATACAGTCTACAAGAAAATATGATCAATTATTGGTATGCATTCCTCAGTATCTTTGTCTTGTAGATCTGGTTAGGTGTCAACCTTAATCAAGCTGGCTCCTTTACCCAATTCTTCAGAATGTCTCTGGAGTTAGCACTACTATTGGGTAAGTTGAATGGAGTCTCCATGACAGTCACAGAAATTTGATAAATCTCATCATAATCTCATTCCTAGAAGGTCACAAGCTTCATCCCACTGACACTGCTCAAGGTCATGGTCTCAGGATCAGTGTGAGAGATGATCCGGTGTGTCATGTCTTCGCATGGGAACGCAGGATATCTTCATGCAATCTGGTACAAGCTCAGCTTGTGAATGTTCACATACACCTAACAATCTTTGACCAAAAAGTGCCTGCAAATGTTTCATTGACCTCTTTACACTTCAGTTTGATGTCCTTTTCTAGATACAACTTTTTATCTTCATAGATCGACAAACTAGAGGAAACTTGCTCAACTGCTGCTCCAAATACATTTCCATCAGTGTCCCGTGATCTTGTTCTCTTGGAAGCCATTGAGACGTATAAACACCTAAAAGATCTGGAGACAAGCGACAAGCATGGAAAGAAATCTGTCAGTGGAAATAAAGTAAATTCAGGGAATGACACAGCACATACCTGGGAAACTGATGTGAAAGATTGCACAATTTCTTCTTGGAGGCTGGGTGGATAGCTTCCAAAATTGTGAAAAAGGTAGTCTGGGTTGTCTAGGAGATGGGACTGGCTGCTGGATCTGCACAATGCGCAATCTAGACTGGTTGCTGGCTGCTGGGATTGCATAATGTGCAATTCCAACTAGGAGTGATTGCAGGCTTAGGGACTGTATTGCAGAATTTTTTGGCCCAGCAGTCACTGCCCCTCAAAAATGCACAAAATAGTCCCAAAGGGTAGTGCTAGGCAGAAATGCGCATTTCTGGAGAGGAAGGCAAAGCCTTCCTTCCCCAGATTGCACAATGCAATCTCAATGAAGGCAGAGTCCAGGCCAAGGTTGACTCGACTCGTCGATGGGCAACTGAAAGAAAATAAGATAGTGAATGCACAGAAACACTAATTGAAAGTAGAAGTGATTGACAGTGCATGCAAAACATGAATGAAAGATTCAACAAATAGATCAACGTGCTTGTAGGTGAAGCAATTCGTTGGTCCGGCGAACATTCGTGCAAAACAATTTCATGCATGTGACAATAGTGAGATAGCAACAAAAATTGAAGCAGAGCTAGGACAAGGTAGTATACATGTAAAGGACAACAAGCGTTCAAAGAAATCAAGCAAACAACACTGACACAAGTGAATACACAAAAAGCAACAGAATTGTTGAAAAAGACAAGTTGACACCACTTACTCGTGAATAGTTGAGCCAAATGTGTCAAAGAGCCCTGGATGTGTTGCGGGATGTCAAAGCTCCAAGATCGATGTGAAATAATGAGATCTGATGCATTGAATAAATAAGTTTGGGCTCATGACGTGCATGCCACAAATATAGGAAAAAGTGACACTTGGAGGGAAGTTTCTAAAACAACTTTGCATGTAACCCCTAACTGCTAAAAATAGCTCCCTAAATCATGGGATTCCTTTTGCATGTTACCTTTTTCTATTCCGAGAAAAGAAATTCATACATGCTAGTCAAGTTTCCTTGGTATTGAGTGGAACTAGTCAACCAGATTACTCATGCATGAAACTGCTCAACTGCTTGAGAAAAATGTGTGTTTTTGGCTGGGAGCTGGGCTGACTTCCCAAGAGATTTGCGCAATTTATGGGTAGAGCAGCTGACTGTTGCCCAGATTTGTGAAAATTCTGGTCTGAGAAGCCTTGCTAGGGAAATTTGCGCAATTTCTGTTGGGAGTGTTGGCTGGCATAATTTCCTAATTTTGGAGCCGAGTACGTTGCCAGACAGAATTGCACAATTTCTAGAGGGATGGTTGGTTTCCCTCCAGAAATGCACAATATTCTTGGGGAAGTTGCTCAACCTGTAGTTGGACCAAGTCCGGGTGAATAGCCTATGAGGGAATGCATCAAGCTATGATCGACAGGCTGCCTTTGTGCATGAAAAACACTAAAGCTCGTGTACTTGACGAAGAAAGTCAAGGTGTTGTGAAAGGTTGGTAGTGAGGCTCCAAAACGGGCTAAGGCAAAATTTTGGAGGGTGGGTGTAGCTGCTACAACACCTTGATACCATAAGAAGGAATGGAGTCATGAAAGATTCTCTGATGTTATAGAAATTAGTTGATCTCCCCAAGTTAATAGGAAGCATAGTTAGTACAAAATAGTACATCTCCCCAAATAGAAGGGAGGACATATTACGATAGTCATGATACCTTGAAGAAGAAATTGGAGAATGAATGAAATTACTACATTGTATTGAGGATGTCTTAATGTTTCTGAAGAAATGAAAGAAGAAAAGCTTCTAACTAGTTACATATGAATAACTTGAGATAAGTGGTATCAAGATGATTGAGGACCCCAAAGGTTTGTGTTTACTTATATATGTGTATTTTAACATTTAAAACTGATTGGCATTTGTGTTTGAACAGGTAAATATCTCCATAATGAATGATGAAAACTTAGGAAGCATGCTTGGAGAAATGGATATATCTAGTTTATTAGGGAGAGATGGAGTATCTAATGGAACATGCTTGGGGGGACAACAGGTCAGCCTAGTTGTTGATGTCTAGATCCTGAAGAGGGAGGGTGGCGTTGGTCTTGGATCTCTAACCTTGGATATGCACCTAGATTCCTGGGTTGATGGTTAGTTAGTAAGCCTGATGGTACCTAGACTAGCTAAAATGTTTATTCCATCTTAGTCCCACCTAGATAGATTACCCTGGTCAGGAATCTAGTCCGAAATAGTGAGTGTGCTAGAACTCATGATAGTTCATTTTGGAGATATTCCATGTACCTCTATAGAGATAGGTAGTTATGAATACCTCTCTAGTTAGGAGGGAGTGTTGAAGAATGTAACTAGTGTCAGTATTCATAATTGTAGATGATACATAATGAAATGTGTTTATCAAAAGAAAGAAAAAATATTTTTATTATTAAATAAATTTAATTATTAAAGCATGGGTTTCATGCTTGGGTTAATTTTTTTAGGTCAAATCCTCCATTAAAGGTGTCTAGGGTTTATGTCAAGTCTCCTTGTCTATGTCATATTGTAAGGAACCCTTCTTGGGATTTATTTGTCAAAGAAGAAATTTATTTTATTCTAAAATGGGTAAATTAGGCCTCCTTCACCAAGTAAGCCTCAAGAAAGGAAAAGTCGACCTCAAAAATGGAATTCGACCTCACAAACTCACTTAATATTGAAGCAAGTCTATTCATTTGGTAACACATCTCACACAAGTTCGAATTTAATTAAGAGAGAGCATAAAAAGTGTGAAGTTCAAGAAAGGAAGTTGCAATCAAAGTTTTTGGGTCTCTCTCTCTCTCACACATGTGCAATGAAATTATGAAGTTGCATTAAAGCTAGGAAGTTGCATTGAAGTTGTGAAGCTCTATCAAAGTTGTGAAGCTGCATCGAAGTTGTTAGGATGCATCAAAGCTATGAAGTTGCATCAAGGTCGAAGCTGTAAGGCTACATCAAAGCTGTGAAGCTACATCAAGGTCGAAGGTGTGAAGTTGCTAGGCTAGAGCTACTAAAGTTTCTAGATCAAAACTATAGTCTTGAAGCTAGGTTGAAGTTTTGTTACTAAGAAGCTGAAATTTTTGGGTTGATGTTAGGTTGAAGTTGTTGGAAAAGAAGAGGCTATTGAAGGTTGTTGTATCTCATTGAAAGGCTGACTTGGTGGAGGAGGAAGGTCTATTGGTTAAGGTCTTGGTTTTCTCACTGTCATACAAATCTACTAAAGGAAGAGTTCTTGACTGGGTTTTCCCAAATATAGGGGTTTTTCCCTGGATGTGTGCCTACATCTTGTGTCCTTTATCTTTGTGTTTTGGTTTTGGTAATTGCTTAATTAACTAAGATAAAATAATAACATAAGAAATATAATAATAACTCAAATAAATCACAAGTAATTATAAATAAAGAGATAATATTTCCTCCTTTCGATTTTCTAACATACATTTTCACCACTAGGAAGAATTTCTTGTATCATCTTTGTCAAAACTTCCTTCAAACCTTTGTTGGCTTGATGGGCCCTGGCCCAGGTTCAACGTTAATTAGCTAAGAAAATCCCTACACTATAGTCCCTTCCTGCATCAATCCGCGGAGTGCAGACTAAAGTCTCACCCGAAGCAGTATGGGGGGATGCAAGAACCAAGTTTCTGCACCCTGACATAGTTGTGATGTCGTTTTGTACCCTAACCCTTCCTTCACGCAAATCGATAAACCTTTTAGGGCTTATCAATGCACTTCCCTTATTCAGCCTCAAAACCTTCACAAAGGTCTGCGATCATCCTTCGTGGACCCTAAATAGGAAATCCAGACGCTTACGCGCCTCTGTAATGATTCTCACTTATGTGTCGACCTAGATTAGCTTAAGTAGTGGTTAACTTCAACTTACATTATGATTATATTCGCGTAAACATATATTATTTCTTGCATTCATATGACAAAGGAAAACACATAGATTCACTCATCAATACAGCCTTAAATCATAAACTCAGTATTCAGCATAACGTAATCACGTACATTCATAACAGAAGTAAAATAGCTCATACACGTATATTTTCCAAATAATTCTCTTTATTGATGGTTCAGATCTCTAGTACAGACTCTAACTTCCCTATGCACACAACTGGAGGGGTCCACGCACTTAGCTACAAACTTCTATCCTAGGCCTCTGTGCACTCAACTACAGAGCCTCCTTCCTATGCTAAGGCTCTTTTCTCTTAACTATTACAAACCCGTTACATCAACTAATTGCCCAAAAACTTACTAAGAATTGAACTGCCTTAGACTTTTCTAAGACTCCTTTTTATACATTTCCGTGGTCCGCGGACCAGGGGTGAATCTCATCAAGCTAACACAAGCTTACTAAACTAATGGCGGAAACCATTTTTGACTGTACACATCTTCACGCTCCGCAACCACAAAATGTAGAGACTTTACATTCTTTATAAAAGAACTTGGGCCTTTGGCCCAAAACTTGGGCTTTTAACCCCAAAATTGACCCTAGGGGACCCATTCCCAACATGCCTCCAACACAAATCTGGTGACTCACCCCAAGTCACTCGGTCGGTGGGGATATCTTGTCACGAATACCTCCCAGCTCCACCTGTATGACGACAACCTCGGTGGTACACTACGTTGCCGCTTGCTTAGCCTACTCGACCAACTACTCCATCGTTGGTCTTGCACTATCTGCCTTTATTTTCTGCTGTGTCACCTGCAGACTGGCCAATTTCCCTTCAATAAAGGTCATGAGCACATAGGCTTCCTCTAGCCAAGGCCTTAATCTGGCATTCAGTACTGCCTCCTTGCGCTAAGCTGCATCCCCCTGTTCCTTTAGGGCCTTTGCTTCCTACAGCTTCGCCAACCTCTACGTGATGGCAATAGTGTGCGTTGTCACTTTGACCTTGTTGTACCTCTGCTACAGCTCCCATTCCTTAGTTTCTAGCCTTTGCAAGTTGGGATCTTCCTGCAGACTGGTAACAACTTCGAGCGCCTCCTTGAAGAGCGAAGTGCAATCCCTTACTGCGGTATCAACGGCTACAACGACATCTTTGATAGCATCTCACGCTGCTCTCTGACTTCTAGAGGAGTCGAAGGCTGGGCCCTCAACTCAAGTTTTGTGATCTTAAGGTTCAGTTCAAACTAAACCTTAGCCAGCTTTGTTCATGCCTCACGCACACTTGCAGCGAGCTTCCTGATTCTTGCGTTGACTGGCACATCTTCTTGGATGTTCAGCTCTGGAACAGTTTGGCATGCCTCAACCACCACAATTGTTTTGTACACATTCTTTTCTGTGACCTTCTTAAGAAGATCAGTCGCAGATGATTTTTTGATGAACATCTGTATATTGTTCACCTTCTGCTCGTTGATAACGTTCAAGGAACATTGTTCCCAAGCCTGTATTTCTGCGATCACAACATCCAGCAGGGTGTGAAGGGCTTCACTTAGAAGCAAAACCAAGTTTAACTTGACTTTCTTGATGGCACTGATAGTAGCCCTCTCAGCCTTTGTTTCTGCGGTCAATGCACCATCCTCTGGGTCTGCTCCTCCCTGCTTTGAGCGTTTCTCCTCCTCGTCTGTCTATGAAGAAGCTGACTTCTTACTCCTATCATAGTCATTCTCTTCCTCTTCCTCCTCCCCTTCTACATGTTTTTTGGTTGTGCGCTCTACTTTGGCTTTGTCCTCGACTTCCTTCCTTCGACTTTTGGCCAACTGGTCCATCTTTAACCTGACCACTTCCTTCTTTTTCTTTGCGGCAGACTTTTTAGACCCAGCAGATAAGTCTGAGGTCGTGCGCCACTTTGTCGGCCAATTCTCTAGAATCGTGGTGATTGCATCATCCATCGCCAGGTATGGAAGATGATACCATTTTTGTGCGGGGTCCTTCTATGCTCTGATGGAAATGTAGTGGAAGTTCACCTTGAACTCCACATATTCAATAAACTTCTCAAAGACAGTTGGTGAGAGCTGCAACTTACGGTTGATTACAACACGGATGCTTAATTCCATGAGAATCCATAATATCTTGCTATCCTTGACCCTTTGGTAGTCCTTCGTGGCCCAGAGCGAAGCAAAATTTGTTGCTTCTAGAAGCTCTAGTGCAATTGGAGGAAACTAACAGTCCTTCGGTAAGTCCCATGCAACCAATACAATCGATAGAAACAACCATGCATAGTGGAAGGTCTTTCTTTGGTCTTGCACTTCTCTGCAGTTCATGAGGAACTCACTGCAGAGGTAGCGCGCCCAGTTAAATTGTACGCCCTCTGCGCACTGGGCCACTAAAGATACAACCGGTGTCATCACTTCATCTGCGTGACACTTCCTGATGATTTTCCCCACTAAGATCTGGGTGGCTACTTTAACCGCAAGGTCGATTATGTTGGAGATGGAGTAGTCGCGTGGCTTCTTGGCAAGTTTAAACTTTTCCTTCATGCGTTCAATGAGGTCACGCTCACCCATATTTCCACCAAATTCCATGGTCGGATTCAAGCCTGAATGCAGGAGAAAAGTGATCATGTGGATCAACATGTCAGTGATTGGTATCAGATCTCCTAACCATAGGCACCCATTGTGCACCAACCATAATAGATGCTTGATCACTATCAAAGTTATGGTCACGTGGTTGTAATGTGGCACCCATAGCAAGTTCAAGAGTCCTGCGTTATCCACCCCTTTTATCCATTGTCTTGGCTCTAGCGTGGTCACACCAGACTCTTTATTGAAGAAGCATGCATGAAGGTATCAGTCGCTAAGTGGGGAAGCGCTCTGTATCTACCAAATCCTAATCCTCCAGCTTCAAAAGGGGGAAGCACACCAAGTGCAGTCCTTCGAATGTGATTTTGTTCTCATTGATGTCCTTTGGTACCTTCGCCTTGCCTCGACGCAGAGGGACATATGGTGGCATCTTGGAGATAAGGTCTTCCCCCTCAACGTCAATCTCTTCTACCCCCATGTCAATGTCTTCCACGCCTACACCAATGTCTTCTATGTCCTCATCAAGTTCCAGGTCTACTACCTTGCCCTTCTCCTATGCAATAGGATTTTCTTTCTTCTGGTGTTTCCTTGGTGACTCACACACTAGCTGTGTTGCTTTTTTCTTATCCTTCTTCGTCTTGGGACCCTCTTTGGGTGTCGTAGGCCTCGACCTGGGTGAACTTGGTGATTTGGGTACTTTCATAGGTACCTCTACACTCGCTACCTCCGAGGCAGCGCCCTCAGTTGCCATCGCTTCTCCAACGCTTGCAGTCTCCACAGGGGCTGACATAATGCCAATTAAAAGCTCCTGAGTTTCCTTCGCCAATTTCTCAAAAACTGAAATCACTACCAAGGCCTTGAAATAGTCAAGTTTCATGCTCACCTGATAGCTCAACACCTCAATTCTCAAAATGCCAAGTGTTTTTCGTTGGTTGGCCATCTGTAATTTATAGGCAATTTCGAATTTGAATCCGACCGTTCCCCCCAAAATATGTTCATAAATGCTAGAGTGGCGATAGGTTTTCAAAGATCTTTCTCTTAAATTTTGACTTAATTTCCGCTCCCCTGCTCCATATAGCCATTTTCCCACTGTCAAGTCATGAACAGTGACCATAACAACCACTTTCCAGCTTCCCTACGCGGTCTCTCCTTCAATAGCGCAGCTCCCCTCATGCTTCTGCTGACACTATGACAATCCTCCATTTCACGCAGTACCCCAACCATGCAGCTCTATAACCTGGAAAGTGTATTTTATAGTCCCATGCCTCCTTTTAGCTGCGTGGACTACTAAGAATGTGCTTCCTCCATATAGTCATCTGGCCAGATCCCGGGTATATGGCTTCAATCAGCTACCATTCACCTTCCCTGGGAATGGCTTTCCATTCAACTTCACCAACTAAACTGCTCCACCATTGGTAATCTCCTTAATGACATATGGCCCCAGCCAATACATCTGAAATTATCCTAGAAATTTATCAAACTTTTTGTCATATAATAACACTAAATCATTTACATTGAAGGTGTGTAGTTTGATGTACCGATCATGCCATGCCTTTTTGCGCTCCTTTTGAACTTGCTGATGGAATCCAGCCAAAGACCTATCTTCTTCCAGTTCTGCCAGCTACACAAGCCTTTCTTCCATGGCTCCATGATCTACCATTCCTGTGAATGCTGCTATGCACAAAATAGGTACAATTTATTACATTGGCATCACAGCTTCAAGTTTGATGTGTCGATCATGCCATGCTTTTTTGCGCTCCTTTTGAACTTGCTGATGGAATCCAGCCAAAGACCTATCTTCTTCCAGCTTTGCCGGCTGCACAAGCCTTTCTTCCATGGCCTCATGATCTGCCATTCCTGGGAATGCTGCTATGCATAAACTAGGTACAATTTATTCCATTGGCATCACAGCTTCAGCGCCATAAACCAGCTTAAAAGGTGTTTGTCTAGCTAGCTTCTTAAAAGTTATTCTGTAATCCCATAACACCATAGGTATACGCACATCCTAGTAATTTCTTTGTCTATTGCAAACCTTCATTAGCGCACTCTCCAGTATCTTATTAAATTCTTCTACCATCCCATTAGCCTGCGGGTGATACGATGTACATTTCTGATGGTAAACCTGAAATTCCTTCATCAACACGCTGATCGTTTCATTAAGAAAATATGTACTGCAATTTCTCATCAAAATTTTCGGACAACCAAACCTCATCAGCACATACTCAAAGATGAATTTTGTTGTTGTCATGCTTGTACAGTCCTTCATAGGCTGTGCCTGTGACTATCTGGTTAAATACTCAATCATGGTGATAATGTACCGCACACCTGTCTTCTTTCCTGGAGGCTGAATCAGTCCCACAAAGTCAATCACCCACTTTTCAAAGGATTTTAAAGATATCTACAGTTTTAGAGGTAGCTCATCCCTCCATGATGGTCTGCTACTCCTTTGGCATGCATTGCATGCCCTACAATATGCTTTTGAATCTTTATGTAGTGTCGACCACCACAACCCAGCGCATAGAATCTTCTGCATTGTTTCTTTTCCTGCATAATTTCCTCCCGTGACTCCTCCATGAGCCTCAACAAGGGTTTTGTTTTTTTAAAATTTTAGCACACAACGTCGCAGTATTTAATCTAATCCCATTTTATACAAGTGTCGTGCAATGATAGAAAAGTCTACCGTGCACACCACCAATTCCTTATTTTGTTGGCTGGTATAGCCTTCTGGAGTCATTCCCGTCATCATGAAGTGTATAATATCTTCAAAGTGACTATCCGCGATGTGCACCATAAAGAGTTGTGCGTCAGGTAGTCCTTCCTCCAAATTAGTAGGCTCCTCTCCTGTTTCAATGCGCGACAGATGATCTGGTCCAACATTCAATTGTCTTGGTTTCATAATAACTTCAAAATCATATTCTTGAAATAGCAACAACCATCTTCATATTTTCCCCCACAACACAGGCTTTTTCACCAAGTACTTCAATGCAAAATGGTATGTATACATCTTGAAGTGTCCACCTAGCAAGTAGTGCCTGAACTTCTGGAGAGCATATACCATAACTAGACCCTTGCGCTCTATTGTTGAACAATTTTTCTTAGCTCTAGATAGCTTCCTACTTGAGAATGCTATAGGATGATCCAATTCTCCCTCACCGGCCTATGTCAGTATTGCTCCTAACGCAATACATGATGTGTCCACATGCACATGAAATTCCTTCTTCCAATCCAGGAAGACTAGGATCGGCACGGTGACTATTTTCTCTTTTAATACATTCAAGCTCCTCTAAAATTCTTCATTCCAACAAAATGTAGCATCCTTTTTTAACATTTTCTCCATTGGAGTGGTAATCTAGGAATAAATTTTAATGAATTTCCTATAGTACCCTGTATGCCCCAACGTTGCGCACAGCTAATTCACACTTCTTGGTGCCTCCAAATTGATTATATCCATGATCTTTGCAGGGTCTACCATAAACCCTTATCTACATACTATGTGACCCATCAAGATCCCAAAAGGGACACAGGACAAACATATCTTCAGATTGAGTACGATCTATTACCTCAGACATGTATCTCGCATCAAGCAAAACTTTCTATGTGGTGTTTTACTAGTCCAAACATTGTCCAATCGTCAAATTATACCTCTAGAAACTTGTGAATGAAATCTTTGAACGTTGCAATGACTATGCGCAAGAAGATCATCGACGTGTTCTTTAGCCCAAAAGGCATCAAAGTATACTGAAAGCATCCCCATTCAGTTGTGAAGGTCATCTTACTCCTATCCTCTGGCGCGATCTTGATCTGATGGTACCCTGAGAACCCATAAGTAAATGAATATGCTTCTTGGTCGCCAACATTATGCAGTACCTCATCGATGAACAGAGTTGGGAAATGATCATGCACACAAGCGTCATTCAACTGCCTGAGATCTACACATACTCGTATCCCATCCTTCTATTTGCTGTCCTAAACTACCATTGGGCTTACCCAATCAGACTCTTCTAACAGTTCAATGATGCCTGCTGCAAGCATTTTATCCAATTCCAAGCAAACCCTTTCTTTATACTTCAGATTGAGGTGGTAAGGTCTTTACTTAACTGGCTTCACGTCTAGTTTTAGAGTGATGTTGATGACACCCAAGTCCCCTACTATCCCTTTCAAATCTGAAAACTTCACAGGGAACAAATCTTGATATTCACAATGCAATTCGGCGACCTTATCTACTGTTGTGTCATCCAGTAGTCCCCAATCTTTGCAAACTTCGCCTCTGCCTCCGTGCCAATGTTCACCTATATAGTTTTGAGTGACTTGGTGATGTCTTGATTCTCTAGTTGCAATCCTTCAAATTCGGAGTGACCTTCAGCCTCTGGAATATTAATCTTCCTCGGGTCTTCATCTTCTTCTTTCGCTTTTACATTGTAGCACTCCAGCGCATGGCTCAGCTGGGTAGTCCAATCAGGTTGAATCAAATCTAGAGGATCCTACGGTATCCTGAATATCTCTACCTTGACCTCCTGTAATGCTTCATCAATACATTCAAACCCATCCTCAAAGTTGAATGTCATAAAAAATCCTTGGTACAAAACATCCCATTCTTCAGTGCCATGGCGGAGCTTTGTCTCCAAGTACCGATTCATCGATATAACATCCAAGATATGAAAAAATAGATGTACCCACTCTGGCTAAGGCTCCACTCCATACACTTCAATCCATTTGGCCAAATGGTTGTGTGGGTCATTCCTACCATCATATTTTTCTGTTAGCCGGACTAGTGGGTGACCAAACTTCACTCTCATCATTTTTTTGTACATGCGTCAATCATCAAAATTGTCCTTGTGCCTGCCCCACCATCTCGCAAGCGTAGCACGAAGCACCCAGTCCAAGGCCTAGAAGTGATGCTTCTTTGGCACTTCTCTATTGAATGCATCCAAAAATTTATCAACATCAGTTAAACCATCATAGTAAGGCAGATTTCTTACCTCTGACGATACACAATGCAATGACTTAGTCATCATGTTATAGTGCAGCGTAGATACTTCATGCAGTCAATTCTACCAGTGCTCCAGTTATTATCTGAATCTGATGTGCAGGAACTTTCGCAGTCCCATGCAATACACCCATTTGTTGTTGGATTCACCCAATACTGATCTCATTCCATTATCTTGTAAATCTGGTCGAAATCATCATCACTTTCATAATCACGGACTGGTTCAGTATAGCGCAATCCTTCTGCAGGGTCTAGGGGCACCACTACGTAGAGAAATTTCTTCTCAAATATCATCTTCTGCTTCTTCAAATTGATTACCCCATTCATGTCAGTGACGCAATTGATTCAAAGGAGCATGGGGTAGGGATTGTTGTCATCCATAATCTCTATTTATTCAAAATCAGCTAGTGCGCTCGCACCCTCAATATCAACCATTATTCCCTGCAATCTTCCTATGGGGATGATTTTTTGTTGATTCGCCATCCTTAACTGAATCAGATACCACTGTAGCGCAGGTCTCCCCATCCTTTCCCATGTTTGTTTAGGCAAAACATTCACGTCTAACCCCAGATCTAGAATAACTTGATCCATCTCATATTCTCCTATCTGTGCAATGAACCTCATCTCATGCCCATTCTCGCCTTATGCCTGCCAATCTTTCTAACTATACGTGGTTCGTCAATAGCGTTTTCCTTCCTAGCGCACCTATTAATTAGCTCCTGCCATCCCTTCACAACCTTGCTATCGCACAGTAGCTTCATATAGGTTTCTAAGAAGGTAGTAATCATGGACGGATCCATTTCTTCAACTGGCTTATCCTAACTTCCTGAGGTAAAGGCCTCAACAAAGCTTTTCTTCACTTCTGTTGAAAATGCAACAAGATGATGGAGCTTAGTGAAAAGAAGTCGCCTTCACTAAGTGAGCCCGCAGGCTATTTTTGGCGCAAAGTCTATTTTTAGACTATGTCTATTTTTAGACATATGGATCATGGTCTATGAGTTGCAGGATGTTGTTTATGGATGATTGGTGATGTTGGTAAAAATAGATGGACTTCTATTTTTAGACATACGGGCGGAGTCTATTTTTAGACTGTTAGTCTAAAAATAGAACAGTCGAATATTATTAACTCTTAATAATATTTGGACTATAAACATTATCTTATCCTCTTGCAGCACTTCAGTTCGAGCTACGGATGTGGTACATGCAACTGCAAGAAGGAAATACACTTTTCTTAAGGGTTAGTTGAGCTATTGCATGATGGACTTCAGTTAGAACTCAAGTGATTGAGTTTGGTGGAGTTGATTGAGGAGTTGATGGAGTTGTGTTCAGTTTTACTTAGTTGAACTAGTATTTAGTCTAACTACCAAATACACTAGTGACGAGTGATGTGAATTAATTATTAATTAATTCACTAATTATTAACTCATAAATCAACTAAAGAATACATCAGTTAACTCAGTGCATGGAAAGTTCAGTGGAGACAAGTGTTAGAGGTGGGTGAAAGGGTGAGTCTACTATCAGTTGTGACTATAGTTGTGCATGAGATTTGCACAATCATTGATTGAGATTGCCAATGAGGATTGCGCAGTACAAGCCAAGGGAAAACGAGCTTGGATCATTCCTATTCTCACATTGGATTGCGCAGTAGAGGCAGGCAAACAGTGGAGGAGATTTGAACCTGTGACTTGATTCAGATCTGAGCTAGTTTGTGTGTAGTAGGTGGAGATAGTACTGAGTACTTGTGAGGAGTATTGTACTATGTATTGTTACATGTTGTCTATCATTATAATATACAGATAGTTCAGGGTTTTCAGCTGTATGCTTTCCCCATTACATATTGTGTTATTGTGTGCATGTGATTGATGTTTCATTGTTTTTAATTCCGCAAAATTGATGATCAATGTAGAGGAGGTTATGTATTATGCATGCATTCCGCAAATAGTGTATAATCAGGATAATCTCTGTGAATAAGTGTTATATTATTCAAAATTTATACAGCTTCCATAAATGTCTCTCTTGCGCGTTCTAGATCAAACTCGGTTTCTTTTTCTAGCGCTTTGCGGATCCACTTACCTTATTTAGGTTGCTTCCCCTTATCTTCACCAGTCGTCACTCCATTCCACAACACAATATTTACCTTAAGTTCTTCCTTGCGAGGCTCAACCCTCCTCATCTGCAGGTTCTAAGTTGGCTGCTGAGGTTGCGCCCCCTTTTCACGTATCTTATCTAACAATATAGGGAAATAATAGCGGCATGATAGACGAGTCAGATTCAGGCAGTCTCACGCTTAGTGTCCTCGTCCCCCACAGTTGTAACAAATGACCTGCCATCGACCTCTACCAAGTCCTCCTCCACCTCAGCCTCTTCCGCGCCCCTGATACTTGCCTCGCGCTCCCCCAATGCCTTGGTCTAGAGGTTGCATTTTTTCCCACGGCCTATATACAAGCGTTCTATCCATCATTAACTCATAACTACGGCAATTGCGCTCATCATGACCCACTAATTGACAGAAGTTGCCAAAGAGTTGTTGCGGTGTCTGTATGAATTTCTGCAGCAAGTGGCAATTGTCTGTCTCATGTTTTCTGATTACCTGACAAATAGCACACCATAGCATGGGTCCTGTACTTGGCCCTACCAGAGCTTCCGGCCTCAAAGGCATTGGTCCCCCTGCTGCAACACAATTTGTGAAAATTGGATAGTGATCTTTGTCATGCCCCTGGATTTTTCACTTCAGGCACCAGACTTCTTCTCGCACCTTGGGTCGAGTTGTTCTATCTTCCTTTAGACTCTACATTTCGAGGAAAAGGTTCTACAACTGAGCATGAATCTATTGAACCCCCAGATTATCATCTTGCAATAGTGTCTCATGCAGTCTCATCGCAATTTCCATGGCTTCCGCCTCGGTCCCAATCTTCTATTGTGATAGTGCAACCCTTAGATGAGGTGAGAGTGAACCCACAAACCATTCATGGTGTTGCCCATTAGTCAGATTCATGTTAGCCTCATAGATTGTACACTTTAATCTCTAATCCAAATCCCAAGGTGTCTTACCAAGCTTCATCATGATCTCTTTGAATCCCACAATTAATTGCGCTTTAGACTTAGGTCTACTGAATTCAGTATTCAATTCAATATCGATATCTGCCAATGTGGCCATCACGTTATCAGTGCAATACTTAATGTACCACATTAGCGCATGATCCTGCAAAGCACTAACCAACGTTGCTTTCTTCATTTGATCATCTGTGATACCTTGAGATTCCCATACACCCTTCGCGATAAACCAAAACTGGTCCAAATCTTCATTTCCCACGCCCTTAAACACAGGTAGCTTTACTGAGTTCGCCATATTGAACGGTGGTGGTGGTGTAGGCAAAGGTGTATGTGGCGGAGGTGAATATGGAGGTGGTGCGGGTGGATGGGGTATTCTCGAGAACCCTTTCTTTATCAACTGAACAATGCTCTGTGAAGATTCCTATGTTGTGGTGAGCACCAGTATTGCAGCAATAATGCTACAACTCCTGGGCTTCCTACTTTACTTTTATCAACCCAGTTCATAACAAACTCAGAAGCGACGGTGCTGTATGCACAAGTACTAGTTCTTACTGCAGGCTGTCACTTGGTCAGCTGGCGCAAGATCACTAGGAGCTCAAGCCAACTTCTATGGATTCTAGAAGAATCTCTATATCTGATGAAAGAGAGGAAATCTTACTCTACAGAGGCTACTCTATTTGCAGAAAGGAAAAGAAGATTGAAATGTAAAGCAAACCTAGCGAACCTACTTAACCAACTAAACCTACATTTGCAGAAAGAGAGATGAAAAACCATGAAATGAATGCCATTACCTACTCAGGAAGTAAACAACACCTACTCAAGCTAGTTCTAGAAGTAAATGAGCGTAAAGCATCTTTTTGGATTTTTATGTATTTTTATGTGAAATTGTCATGCATGTAATTTATTTGATTGTGAATGTGGCAGCGATTAGGTGGCGACAGAGGGTGAATTTGGGAGTTGCAGAGGTGTAGGATGGTGTGGATGGGTCTTAGGAGGTCTCAGGTGGCCTTCTGGAGGCTTTTCCCGCAACCAGACTTCAAAAAGAAGCCTACAGGAAAATCTACAGGAGGCTGTAGGGGATCTACAGGAAGTCTACAGGAGGATGCTGAGAGCAGTTTTGGAGGTTTTGAAGGTGTAAGAGTGGGTGGAAATGGTAGCTAAAGGCTGGGATGATGTGTTAAGGTGCCTAGGGGTAACCAAGGATTTCTAGGAGAGGAAAATATGGTCGGGAGAGAGGAAGAAATCCTATGGAAAAACGCAGAAAACTAAGGCAGATTTTAAGTGAACATTGGGCGACCTGTAGGGCATAGATCAGGCAGAGAATGTGATTGCTGGTAGGCTGACCTACTGTGAGGAGATTTTCTGCAAAAGGACCTGAAAATCAAACAATAAGGTTACGCAAGCAAGGAAACTAGATACATCAAAAAACCATAATTTTGCATCAAGCTTATCTAAACTCTAATCTAAGAAAGTAAATGCTAAGAAATGATACAATGAGAGAAATATCTCATCAACCTCCAGTCCACCCACCTGATGAGCACGAATGATTCAGGGAATGTGACTAAACCCAGGGGGCATGCACCCTGGTCTACTTCGACAGGAAAACCCCAGATATAAGGTAGATTTCCGTGTAAGATATATGACTAGTCTGACACACCTGTTCGTTTAGGAAAATGGGATTAGACTGGAAAAGGATTCCCTCATAAAAGGTTTGTGAGTGGAAGCTCATACCATTTACCTTTGTCTATTTTGATGGACAGAGCCAAGGAAGTGTTTTGCCTGCAAATGTGGACGAAACAACCTTGCTTTAATGCAAGAACTTCCATATGGTAACCTGGAAACTCTACTTCTCTTTGTACTTGGGGGCATGCAAACCTTTTGTACGCAAGTGAAAAGTAACCAGTGTAACTCTAACCCCATAGTTTTTACTAACTTAAACTACTTAAGTTAGGTGATTGGCCTAATCAACCATTCACCTTTGTCGGGACCGACGGAAACAGCAAAGTAAAAGAAAGGTTTCCCATCGAGAAGCTATCCTACCTAGTCTCAGTAGTTCTTTAACCCCTAGGATAGTTGTTTGTCATTCCTAGCTTACATATAAAAGGCTCCAGAGAAAAGTTGCGCATGGGGCAAGCTCCATAAAAAATGAACCTACTAATGAGAGACATCCTTATTATACGACTGGCACGAGCAATGTTTCTGCAAAGTTCAAGCTCATTAAAAAATAAACCTAGCTATGAGCATATGTTCCCCTAGAGTTCAAGCTCATTAAAAAATGAACCCACTTTCGGAAAATAACCTTTGTGATCCCACTACTATCAGCTTTTGAGCCTTGGTCGTGTTCTTACCATCACCTCCACTTTTTAGCTGATCATACGCCTCCACTTCATTGTTTACCCTTTTGAGGAATAACTGTGATGAGTGATTCTGTTAGCCATCTTCTTTACACATCTATGATTGAAAAGTTCCAAACCTTACCTAGAACCAATTGCTACCCGAAAATATCACTCATTCCTCAATGACGAGTCTCTTTCAAGCTCTTTTTAGACTCGTAAAATATAAAAATATTGCCGAGCAATTGGCCTCTCCAGCTTGTTAAAGTGATTGGAAGTGTCATCCCTCTTGTATTTTAATCTTTTTGGACATGAGGGATCATTACATGAAAAGATCGAGCGCTTGTCTTTTTAGGCTAGTTAAAGTGATCGGAAAAGTCATCCCTTTCATATTATTTTATACTTTTTTGGGCTTAAGGGATTATACTACAAAAAAGGATTACCAGAGTTTCCTTTCCATCTCTTTTTAGACTCTCTAAAGCTGAAAAGGACCGAGTTATCTTTGTCATTAAACTCGTTAAAACAATAGCGACAAACTTGTCCATTACAGACAAGAGCGAGTTTCACTGCCGCTAGGCTCGCTAAAACATAGCGACAGGTTTGCCCGAAGGGAAAATTATAGAACAACCATAAGTTATCCTCCTCAAGCTTGACAAAAATAAAGAGGTACTAGTCAGAAATGACTGGGGAAAAATGGGAAGAAAACTTGAAGAACTTCAATGGTAGCAGGTCGCTCTTGAACATGACACTTTCACTCCATCACCATGATTGAGTCTGGTTGGGTTTTTCCGTTCACCGATCATATCACCATTGTTTCTCCGTACCATCCATTTTTGGGGTTAACACTACCAATCCATTTCAATGTCGTCGATATGTTCAAGAGAAGTCGCTTAGAGAATTCACCAACCCAGCTAACATCTCATCCGCTGCAATACCCTCATGCTTCATTCTTTCATGACTGCCACCCTGAACCTTGTATCATTAGATCGTTTTCACCTCCACAAAATCATTTGCTTCGTTTCGTGTCGTAGATGTGGGATTCATTAAGGCCCTCCTACGACGGGTCACTTCTTGTTGACACCAGCTCATTATCCAAGAACTAGACTTAGGAACAACCCTTTCAGTACTTTGAAGCTTGCATGCCTCAATGGCAAGTTTCTCACTTTCGGCGACAGGTTTACATCAATGCCTTCGACCGAAAGATTTTAAGTGGTGTTCGACATCGACTCATGTATTCACACCACATGAATTGTACTACAGTACCTTGAGGGCCATTATCATTATCGGTGATTCCTCTCGAGCCTGTTAACAACTTACATCATTGGCTGGTAATCAGGTGATGTCTTTCCATGTTTGACATCAGAACATCTTTTCACATGGATCGACTTGTACTTCGGGCGAAGATTGAACGAGTTTGAAGACCCCAAATCTAGTTTCATCCATCCAGGCTGTGATGTATTCAGGAAATAAAGACATCAAATGTACATCATAGCTACACAGATAATCATCCAAGCTAAGGGATGATGGCTCTACCAGAATCATCAGTCTGCCACACAAACAGTTGTCTATCCTATGTACATGAAAATTAATTTGTAAAGATGAGCATGGGAATGCCCACCTCAACTGGATCATGAAAATATTATGAAGATAATGTATTGGATTGTATCTTATTACAGGTCACCTTCCATTTCGAAAAACCTTGGATCCTCATGATAAAGCATTTCACCCGATGTCAGAAGATTTACGACCTCATGCTTTAGGGGGAAACTTTTATACACATATTTGGGCACTGCAACTCCAATCACATATGTCCATAAACCAAGGGCTTATAAACCCCTAAAAGTGTTGTTTCATTACCTAAAGGAACAAGGTCAGCTAATTACATCATTTCCCATAAGTTCTCCCTGAAAAATTGCTCAAAACTGATCAAAACTGGACCATACAGACTGCTCCATGCTGAGGGTGCGATGCATCTCACCTGTTACATGCAAAGGGTGTGATGCATACTGAAAATCCCTTTTGTAGGGTGCGATAAGCGAAAGCAGACAAATGGCAGAGGCAGTATGCCAGGTGGAAACCCAGAGAATCTTCTAGAAACAGCTCATTTGACACTTGCCTCTCTGAATTCACCCAGGGATGAGTAAGAGATCATGAAATATCCAAGTGGAACCAAGAACTATCAGTGAAGTGACACTAATCAAAATCCCAAAAGCTGACTCACCCACCTGCAAATATCTATAAATGGATCCCTCATCCTAGATATCCAGAGGCTGGAATTTTGTATTTTTTAAGGAAGTGTTGTTGGTGTCTCTATGAAACATTGCATTGTTGGGTGATCTAGCTTTTCATGAGGTGAAGAGGGCTTTCATACTGGGAGGATGGCGTTGGATCAGACAGCTTGGTTGTAATCTTCTCTTCTACTACTTCTATCAATAAAGCTACTTGAGTTTTCCTCCATATACTTGTATATCTCTGAATCTTGTATTTGTGTATGCATTTGTATGGTTAATATACATCTGATCTTATATTGTTTATGGTTATAGATCTCTATGCTTTGATGGTATTTTGCTGCTTTGAATCTACAGGTGTTCTTTGAAGTGGGACAAGTGAGAAAGGAGTGGTGAAAGTTCTATCAAGGGAGAGAGGAAACAAGAAAGGAGACTAGCAAAAGACTAAGGTTGGTACTCTCTGCTTCTCTCATCTATCTCTCCTAAAGGAAAATACAAGTGACTTTAAATTGTTTGTTTCTAAGATAACTACCCATCTTAGTGGGACTAGCAGCTCTGAATGGACACTAGTTTTCCCGATAACAAAATGGAGACTTCGCTGGGTAGCGAATAGTTTGATTGTTAGTTACTGTTGTTTGCTTTATAAACTACAGACGGAGCCTAAAGTCAAGCCAGCTAGCCTTCGAATTTCTTTTGCTATGCAACTGCAAAGTAGATCAATGTTGCTTCAGTCAATCTCCAGGTTAGTTTATGAACTGAACACCTGACTTGCAAACATCCTAAGTGCCCTGGTGGTAGCTCAAATAACCTCATTAGGTCAGCCCCTATACTTTGTGTTTATTGTCTATAATTAGCTCAGCCTAAATCCCTAAACTTAGCTGCAAAATGTGGGTGAAAACCAAGCTCAGTCTCATCCCTGGACCATCGCACTGTCTCTCATTGGCAACCTGGATGCATCACACCTCCCATGTGTTGTAGGTGAGATGCATCCCTATTTCCCTGTGTTACAGGTGCGATGATTGAGAGAGATTGTTTCTGCCTCCAAATTTTGGTTTTTTCTTCATTGTCTTCATCTTTATTCAGTAGTTTTGTTGTCTATGATCAGTATATCACTGTTGAAACTTTCTTCCTTTGCATTATTCAACCTCCATTGATAAGGAATTGTGAATGTTTTTTATGTATTTTTCATCATTTACAGTCCTCCTTTGCAAAAAGTAGCTTAATCGAATTGTCACCTTTTGATTTGAAAGTTTCGCAAGTGTCATTTTCAGTCAAAGAAAAGAGTGTCATAAATTCTTCCTCTTTCAGATAGTCGATTACACTTTTACCATTGTATTTGATTTGAATCATCAATTATTTGAAATTTCGAAAGCAGTTTTCAAGTCGAAATTGAAAGTGTCTTCTAAATCTTCCTTTTGTTTTTGAAAAGAAATTGCTAAAGTGTTGCTTTGAGGAAGGATAGTTCAGATTTGTACTTAGTTTTCTTTTTGTCATTCTCACATTAAGGAAACTAAAAAACAAATACATGCATGTGCATTTTCATTTAGACATGCAGAAATTGATGTAGGACAGTGCATCTTAGTGTGTGCTCTCTACTCTATGTTGCAGGAATTTTACTTCTCTTTCCTTAGTAGCTAGGATTTTCATTGCTAAAAGAAAATAAACGACTATTTATCATCTTAGATTGCATATTTAGGAATTGTATATCTACAGCACGCGGTGAACCTTAAAGGCAAACTTCTTAAGAAAGATCAACTGTAAAATAAACCTCAATGAACATAAAAATGCTTTGGAACCTAACGCACAACATCTAGAAGTCTAGGCTAGAGACGTATTCCGGCGTCGTAAAGCCTGGTAACTATCATTTTCATTGTAGGTTGGGTGATTCCTCCTCCTTGATACGACAAGTGCAAGTACGGACTTGTGCTCCCACGTACCATCGAGTATATATTGGGAGACCACAATAGGCTATATCCTTTATCCTTAGGAAGTCGTGTCTGCCGCCCTATCAATTGCAATGCACTAAACACAGCATTCGGGAAGATTGACTACTGTACGTAAAAAGTATTCTACAGTTTTGCGATTGGTTTGGTAATCCCTCTATCTAGATTTCTAGAGTAGTCACTTTCATTCCTTTTCAGACTCCTTAAAAGAAAAGGTCCATCTGAGCACTTGTCACTTCAGGCTCATTAAAAATCGAAGGCGACTAGAGTCATCTTTATCTTTTTCTCGAGTCTTAAAAATTGAAAAAGAAAGTTGTGTCAAAGCGTCATAAAATTTATTTTAATCAAAATAACATCATTGTTCCCTTGTTGGCCTTAGGTTGAGAAAATGGAGTCCACCAATCAAGGATTTCCCCTTGGGGGGAATCCTAGTCCTTTCTCTTCTTGGGGAGATGCTGGTGCTCCACACATGGCTACATTGTCCCTTCCAGGACTCACAATTGGCCTGCCAGTATGGTTTTTCTCGACCTTTGTTGTTCAAAACATCATAATTCCTGAGCAATCAAATCAGCAACCAAATGATACTAGAGTTACCCCCCAACCTTCTACTTCGTTTTTTTCTCCCTCTCCTTCTTCCTCTTCGCTTGTTGAATCTAGTAACACTAAAAACTAAATAACTAAGAAGAAGAAGAAAGGGAAGGAGAAGAAGAAGAGGAAGCCAATGGCGAAAGGGGGCAACCATGCATCTTCTGTCGAAAATCCACACATTGCACCATCTAAACCTAAATCTCCATGTTCCATTTGCAAAGGAGACCACCATCATCGAGATTGTCCTTGCATCCCGCGGATCTTAAGGTACTGGTCTCCCCGCTTGCACAATCTGGTGTCTTCAACCTCTGACGATCATGTTGAGAGCACACCATCAACTAGTGAAAATGAAGTCAATGGATAGAAAGGAAGATCTAAATTTCCTTGTAGACTGTGTGAAGGCAATCATGCCCTCCACTGTTGTCCTTTCCTAGACGAAGCTAAAATAGTCTTGGATAACCGTCCTACTTCACCGCAGCGACTTCCTCTTGGATACAAGAAACTCTTGCCGAGTCCATTGCTAGTTGAAAATCCGACTGACACACCTCTATTATCGGTCGAAACATCTATCATTGAAGATATACCCTCTGAGTCCACATCGGACCAAAGTCAATAGGTTGAGATGGCAGTTGACCCAGTCTTGTCTTCAGAAGGTCCACCTTCAGATGATATAGTCATCAAAGAGAATGAGAACGACATCGTTCAAATTATTTTTGTTAACACAGAATCTGATGAACATGGGGGCAATCTACCCATTCCTTTACCACAGGAAGGAAGTTCATCAGAGATTCATCCAGCTGTTTATTCGGTCCCTCCTCCAAGCAATCTAGTCGTTTCCTTTGATTGGAATCTACTAGGGAGACCCCACCTACCATCTAATGTACCATTATGAATCATAGTACAAGCTTATAGAATGATCATGGCTGGTACTATCATAGATTAAGGGGCTTCCGTGAGTATCCTTTCCTCAACTGCTTGGAAAGCGCTTGGTTCACCATCACTTCTGCCTGAGATTTGAAATCTGCCAGGCTTCAACAAAGGAACCAGTTGACTGTTAGGGATCCTTCCAAATTTTCCTATAACTTTGAGAAGGAAAACCATTTATTTGAATGTGATGGTAGTCCAAGGCCCTCTAGATTACAATCTACTCCTTGGGAATGACTACATTTACAGCATGGGAGCTATTGTTTCCTCACTCTTTCGAGTGATGTGTTTCTCGTATGAAGGCAGAATGGTCTAGCTCGTAGACCAGCTTTCATTCCCTGGTTCAAACACAGCTACTAGTCAAATTCCATCCCTAACTAGTCTTTTTGCATAAGGAATGTCTCATCAACCTCCTGTATATCCACCTGATGAGCACGAGTGATTCAGTGAATGTGACTAAACCCAGGGGGCATGCACCCTGGTCTACTTCGGTAGGAAAACCCCAGATATAAGGTAGATTTCCATGTAAGATATATGACTAGTCTGACACACCCATCCATTTAGGAAAATGGGATTAGACTGGAAAAGGATTCCCTCATCAAAGGTTATGTGAGTGGAAGCTCATACCATTTACCTTTGTCTATTTCGATGGACAGAGCCAAGGAAGTGTTTTGTCTGCAAATGCATATGAAACAACCTTGCTTTAATGCAAGAACTTCCATATGGTAACTTGGAAACTCTAATTCTCTTTATACCTGGGGGCATGCAAACCTTTTGTACGCAAGTGAAAAGAAACCAGTGTAACTCTAACCCCATAGTTTTTACTAACTTCAACTACTTAAGTTAGGTGATTGGTCTGATTAACCATTCACCTTTTTCGGGACCGACGGAAATGGAAAAGTAAAGGAAAGGTTTCCCATCGAGAAGCTATCCTATCTAACCTCAGTAGTTATTTAACCCTTAGGACAGTAGTTGGTCGTTCCTATCTTACATATAAAAGGCTTCGGAGCAAAGTTTCGCATGGGGCAAGCTCCCTAAAAAATGAACCTACTAATGAGAGACATCCTTATTATACGACTGGCATGAGCAATGTTTCCGCAAAGTTCAAGCTCGTTAAAAAATAAACCTAGCTAGGAGCATATGTTCCCCCAGAGTTTAAGCTCATTAAAAAATGAACCCACTTTCGGTAAATAACCTTTGTGATCACATTACTATCAGATTTTGAGCCTTGGTCGTGTTCTTACCATCACCTCCACTTTTTAGCCGATCATATGCCTCCACTTCATTGTTTACCCTTTTGAGGAACAACTGCGATGAGTGATTTTGTTAGCCACCTTCTTTACACTACCATTATTGAAAAGTTCCAAACCTTACTTGGAACCAACTGCAACCCGAAAATATCACTCATTCCTCAAAGACGAGTCTCTTTTAAGCTCTTTTTAGACTCGTAAAATATAAAAAGATTGTCGAGAAATTGGCCTCTCCAGCTCATTAAAGTGATTAGAAGTGTCATCCCTCTTTTATTTTAATCTTTTTGGACCTGAGGGATCATTACACAAAAAGATCAAGCGCTTGTCTTTTTCGGCTCGTTAAAGTGATCGAAAAAGTCATCCATTTCGTATTATTTTATACTTTTTCAGGCTTAAGGGATTATACTACGAAAAAGGATTACTGGAGTTTCCTTTCCGTCTCTTTTTAGACTCTCTAAAACTGAAAAGGACCGAGTTATCTTTGTCATTAAACTCGTTAAAACAATAGCGACAAACTTGTCCATTACAAATAAGAGTGAGTTTCACTGTCGTTAGGCTCACTAAAACATAGCGACAGATTTGCCTGAACGAAAATTATAGAACAAGCATATGTTATCCTCCTCAAGCTTGACAAAAATAAAGAGGTACTGGGCAGCAATGACTAGGGAAAAATGGGAAGAAAATTTGAAGAACTTCATTGGTAGCAGGTTGCTCTTGAACATGACACTTTCACTCCATCCTATGATTGAGTCAGTTGGGTTTTTCCATTCACGGGTCATATCACCATTGGTCCTCCGTACCATCCATTTTTAGGTTTAACACTACCAATCCATTTCAGTGTCGTTGATATGTTCAAGAGAATTCGCTCAGAGAATTCACCAACCCAGCTAACATCTCATTTGCTGCAATACCTTCACGCTTCATTCTTTCATGATCGCCACCCTGAACCTTGTATCATCATATCGTTTTCACCTCCACAAAATCATTTGCTCCATTTTGTGTCGTAGATGTGGGATTCATTAAGGCCCTCCTACGACGGGTCACTTATTGTTGACATCAGCTCATTATCCAAGAAGTTGACTTAGGAACAACCCTTTCAGTACTTTGAAGCTTACATGCCTCAATGGCAAGTTTCTCACTTCCGGCGACAGGTTTACATCAATGGCCTTCGACCGAAAGATTTTGCCTGGTGTTCGACATCGACTCATGTATTCACACAACGTGAATTGTACTGCAATACCTTAAGGGTCATTATCATTATCGGTGATTCCTCTCGTGCCTGTTAACAACTTACATCATTGGCTGGTAATCAAGCAATGTATTTCAATGTTCGACATCTGAATATCTTTTCACATGGATCGACTTGTACTTCGGGCGAAGATTGAACGAGTTTGAAGACCCTGGATCTAGTTTCATCCATCCAGGCTGTGATATATTCAGGAAAATAAAGATGTCAAATGTACATCATAGCTACACAGATAATCATCCAAGCTAAGGGATGATGGCTCTACCAGAATCATTAGTCTGCCACACAGACGGTTGTCTGTCCTATGTACATGAAAATGAATTTATAAAGTTGAGCATGGGAATGCCCGCCTTGTTATAGACATTTTTGGGCACTGCAACCCCAATCATAAATGTCCATAAACAAAGGGCTCTTTAGTCCCTAAAAGTGTTGTTCCAACCTCTAAAAGAACTGGGTCAACTGATTACATCTTCTCCCAGAAGTTCTCCATGAAAAACTGCTCAGAACTGGTCAAAACTGGACCATCTCACCTGCTCCATGGTCAAAGTGCGTTGCATCCCACCTAAATACACACGGGAGGTGCGATGCATCTTGAAAAGCCCTTCTATGGGGTGCGATGGGCGAGAGTGGACAAATGGCAGGGTCAATCTGCAAGGTGGAGGATCATGGAATCTTCCAGAAACTTCTCCTGTGACACTTGCCTCTCTGCATTCGCCCAGGGATGAGTAAGAGATCATCAATCTCCAAGTGGAATCAAGAACTATCAGAGAGAGGACACTAATCAAATCTCAAAAGCTGACTCACCCCCCTTGCAAACATCTATATATGGATCCCTCATCCCAGAGATCCAGAGGCTGGAATTTTGTATCTTGTAAGGAAGTGCTGCTAGTTTCTTGATGTAATATCATAGTGTTGGGTGATCTAATATTTTCATGAGGTGAAGAAGGGCTTTCTTGCTAAGAGGATGATGCTGGGTCAGAACAATTGGTTGTAATCCTCTTTGGCTATTCTTGATTATTAATAAAGCTATTCAAGTTTTCCTCCACATTCTTGTATGATTGATGATATATGCATTTGTGTGGTCAATATATATCTGGTCCTATATTGTTTATGATAATAGATCTATGTTCTTGGATAGTGTTATGCTACTTTGATTCTACAGGTGCTCTTTGAAGCTGGGTAGACGAGGAAGCTAGTGGCAAATATCTATCAGAAGGGAGAGGAATCAAGCAAGGAACCAAGCGCAAGACAAAGGTTGGTCTCCTTTATTCCCCTCTTATCTATTTCTCATAAAGGAAAACGAAAGTGGTTTTAGTTTGTTTATTTCTAAGGTAGCTACTAGCCTTAGTGGGACTAGCAGCTCTGCATAGACACTAGATTTCCCTATAAAAAAATGGTGACTCCACTGGGGAGTGAATAGATTGTTTGTTTGTTTACATTTGTTTGCTTTATAAACTTACAGACAGAGCCTGAAGTCAAGCCAGCTAGCCTTCGAACTGCATTTGCTATGCAAGTGCAAAGTAGAACAATGCTACTTCAGTCTATCTCCGAGTTTTGTTTATGAATTAAACAATCAATTTACAAGCTCTCTAATTGCCCTTGTGGTGGCTCTAGTAACCTCTTTAGATCTACCCCTGTGATTGATTTACTGATTACCACTTGCTCGGCCTAAATCCCTGAACTGAGCTGCAAACTGTGACCCGAAACCCAGTTGAAGTCTCGTCCCTGGACCATCGCACTATCTCTTCTTTGGATTCGGGATGCATCGCACTTCCCGAGTGTAGTAGGTGCACTGCATCTCTTTTTCCCTGTGTTATAGGTGCGCGGATCAGACAAGGCCTTTTCTGCTCTTAGATTTTGGTTTCTGTGTTCACTCTTTTCAGCTCTATTCAAGAGTTTTGTTGCCTGTAGTCAGTACACCTCTGTTGAAACCCCCTTCCTTGTCATTATTCTGCCTCCATTGTGCAAAGAACTGTAAATGTTTTTATGTATTTTGAGCCATTTTCAGTTCTCTTTACAAAGAAGTAGCGTAATTGAACTGTCGTTTCTTGATTTGAAAGTGTCGCAAGTGTCGTTTTTAGTCATAGAAGAGAATCTGATTGTTCTTGTTAGTCGATTACACTGTTACTCTTGTATTTGATTTGAATTAATAGTTTTTCAAGTGTCGAAAGCAAGTTTTCAACTCCAAATTGCAAAGTGTCGTCATTGTCTTCATTTTGTCTTGAAAAGAAACTTGTTAGTAATGTCGCTTTGAAAAATAATTCAGATTTTCACTTAGCTTTCTTTTTATCATTCACACATTAAGAAGGCTGAAAAAAATACATGCATGTGCACTTGCATTTAGACTGTTTGTTGGTTTGATTTAGGACATTGCATATAGTGTGTGCTCTCTGCTCTATGTTGAAAGAATATCATCTCTTTTTCCTTAGTAGCTAGTATTTTCATTGCAAAAAGAAGATTAAACGATTGTTTATCATCTTAGATTGCATTTTAGGAATTGTACATCTACATCATGCGGTGAACCTGAAAGGAAAATTTCTTAAGCAAGATCAACTGTAAAATAAATTTAATGAATCTAAAAACACTTTGGAACCTAACGCACAACATTTAGAAGTCTAGGCTAGAGACGTATTTTGGCATCGTAAAGCCTGGTAACTATTATTTTCATTGATGGTTGGGTGATTCCTCCACTTTGAGATGATAAGTGCCAGTACAGACTTGTGCTCCCACGTACCGTCGAATATATATTGGGAGACCACAATAGGCTTTATCCTTTATCCATAGGAAGTCGTGTCTGCTGCCCTATCGATCGCAATGCACTGAACACAACATTCGGGAAGATTGATTGTCGTACCGTAAAAAGTATTCTGCAATTTTTCGATTGGTTTGGTAATCCCTCTATCTAGATTGCCAGAGCAGTCTCTTTCGTTCCTTTTCAGACTCCTTAAAGGAAAAGGTCCATCTGAGCACTTGTCACTTTAGGCTCATTAAAAATCGAAGGCGACTAGAGTCATCTTTTGTTTTTTCTCGACTCTTAAAAATTGAAAAAGCAAGTTGTGTCAAAGCGTCTAAAATTCATTTAATTCGGAAACATATTTCCCCTTTATTTTTAGTTGATCGAGTAATCCGCAATCGTGGAAGAAAGTCAATTGAGACCCCGTCGTTCGCGGAGGCTTACGAGTCAACCGTCTTTGTCTCCAGAATTGAAACTATTATGGACAAAGCAAACTCATTTAACTGGTTCCAAATCCCCTGGTAAAGTTAGAACAAGTGTTCCAACACCTTCGGAGACTCCGGTTACTCCAAACATTTCTGGTATCCCTGCCTTTACAGAAGAAGTTCAACAGCCACCAAAAGACAGTATAACTGATCCTAGTGTGAAGGTAAACACTTGTATTACTAAACCAGCTCCATCTACAACTGATTCAGAAGGTGTTATTCCCCAAACATCTGTCGCTGTAGATTCTATACCTTCTTCGGCACCAGAAATATTTTACGGACCTGACGGTCTACCTCTTCCACCTGGTCTGATTGCTATAATACTCTATCTAGTACTCCATCATGATTTGGAGTCGGGATCACTCTATATCCTTCTTCATCAGAAATAAGTCTACCGTCATTAGAAGCTCCTATAGAATCGCTAGGCAATCTTTTGGATATATTAGAAATGTCTGAACAACCGTCGACATCTAGGACTGTTTCATCCGACACAGCGACGGTAGAACTTCTTGCTGTCACTCCAACAATGTTCGTCGGCATACCATCTGTCCCAACTAGCTCTCAATCGCTAGAAGGGGCCCACTCAGGGGCTATTTCGACAGTATGGTCCTTTCCTGTTTGTTCATCTGGAATAGTATCAGGGAACTCTTATGTTGAATCTCAGCAAATTGATCCTTTAGGCTGTCAATTTGGGCAGTCCGGTCCTCAAGGACAAACAATTCCTTTGAGTACCGGATTACCGCCATATGTGGGGAAATATACCCTTTCATTGTCTCCTCCGGGAGGACAACCATACAAGAGTTCACAAAAAAATTCAGGTTATGCTGGAATTACATATAGCGGTTGGGTGCCAATACTACCTCAACAACTAAGAGTTGTATATTCAATGCAACAATGTTTACCTATGTCAAATATACCAACTACGCCGGCTATTGTGACGGTGTCGCAAGTACAAGCGTTGCCTGTTGTATGCCAACCTCAGGTTTCTCAGGTTGTAATGCAACAGCCTCTTATCCCTACGACTCAACCACAATCGCCAACTAGTGTAATGACACAGGCCCAAACGGGTACAATTACCCCTCATCTTGGTCAAACGGTCAATATTGGACAACAGCACATGGCTTCACAACCATGGCTGGTGCAATACCAACAACTGCAATTCCAACAAGTATACCAAGGATTTGAGCAACAAATCTTTGCAAATAATGGGCAGCCGTATATTCAAAACGGTAAAAATCAACCATTCTACAATGGTTATGCCCATCAACCTTACCAAAGTTACCAGCATCAAATGCATTATGCTGGTATCCAAAGACCAACTGCTCAGGCCATTCCATCCTATCCTGGGTATGCTTCACCAAACCTGAATCAATAGTTATCCTTCGTGGCAACTTTAGAGTTACCATATCTAAATCGGCTAACGAACGATCCAATTGCTTACACCCCTTGGTGGCCAGCGATTCCGCATAAACTTCCGTCAGATATTCCTAAATTTAATGGAAATCCGGGTGAAGACCCGTCGAATCATGTGATGACATTTCATATGTGGTGTTCATCAAACACCCTAAACGATAATTCGATTAGGCTTCGCCTTTTTCAGAGGACGTTAACTAGTCCGGCAGCAAAGTGGTATATTGAGTTACCCAGAGCTTCATTTGACAACTTCAGTGCCCTAGCCACAACCTTTTTAACCCATTTTCAGTTACCGATAAGGTACGAAACAGGAACAGAACTTCTTACCAATGTCAAGCAACAATGGCCACTCACATATCCGATCATATTCATGAGTGGTGACGTCGTCGTAGAATGGTAAAAACGTATGTTCCTTATCAGATTTTAGCTGAATGGTTTATTAAGTCATTATTACCTTCCATTACTGAAGATGTGGCAAAAGGAGGAGTCGTCACTGAAGAGCAAGTTATTGCTCGTGCGCAATATTTAGACTTGATTTATACTCAATCTAGCATGCTCTACGATAAAATCCCTGACGCTCCCAGACCGGAATTTTCCATCCCTCCTCCTCCTAAATCGAACAATGACTCTCATGCTGGCGATGGTGTGATTGGTACGACAAACACGAAATCAACAAAGGCTACATCTAAAAAGGCCCGTAAGATTTCTAGTCAAAATGCAAAAGAGGAACTTCTCGCCTCGGAAGTAAATGTCGTCTCTACTGATAAAGGCAAAGAAACCAAGCAACCAGGAGGCAAGAAGAAAAAAAAAGGGAAGAAGAAGAAACAGGAGGAATCATCACTTGAAAAATCTTCTGTAAACCCTTCTAGAGATAAGAAACCAAGTCGTCCATGTCTAATATGTGATGAGGATCATTGGACAAGAGATTGTCCATATAAAGCTGAGCTTAGAAAATTCTTCAAGAATTCAAAAACCTCGGCGGTATTGACTGATCTGTTTCCAAATCCAGGAACAAATCTGGTTGCTAGTGAAAATGCTTCCTCATCCCAAGTGCTGATGTTTTCGGTTTCGAAACAGAAAAATGATGCTTTTATATCGACAAGGAATAAAGATTACTTGAATCCACAGCTATCATACAACAAGGATAAGGATCAACCTAGTAGTTCGACAACAACTTCGACAGAAGTTGCGCCACCCATCATTCCAGAGCTAACAATAAAACCGCCAAAGGGAGTAGTACACAAGTCGACATTTAATCCTCGTTCCAGAGCAGCACAGCATTATAATATAGTGGAAGATCTGGCCCAATCACCATCCGCTATGTCGACACTTGAAGTACTACAAAATTTCCCATCCCAAAAGCAGGATTTATTATCAGTTGTAGGTGGGATAGACCCAAAGGATTCTAATCTTGTGTCCTTTAATCACAAAGGATATGATCCTCAGTTACCAGCTCAACTAGCTTTCCTCATTCAGGTGAAAGCCCTCAACAAAACTGTTCATAGAACAATTATTGATGAGGGGGCATCTGCATGTATTATGTCGATGAGTTGCTGGAAAACTTTAGGATCTCCAACCTTGTCACGATCTTCGACGACATTAAAAGCATTTTATGTACGAACATATACCCCATATGGTATTCTAAGTAACTTGCAAGTTGAACTAGGGGGGAAAGCAGTAGAAATAGATGTCGAAGTAATCGACGGAAACCTCGATTACAACATCCTACTGGGAAGACCATGGATATATGCTATGGTTGTGATTGTGTCAACCTACTTTAGGAAGATTGCATTTCCTTTTCAAGGAGAAATTACAATCGTCGACCAACAAACATTTCTCCCCAATAGTTCCCAAGTTACGGGAAGCATTCCGATGATCCATGGAAGCCCCCATTCGCTTCAAAATATTGGAGTAGGCCTACTAAAAGACCCTATATTAATGGGGACTTTTGCCCTACCACCTCCAATCAATCTGGTGGAAGTGGCAACGGTAGGAGCCTGCAATATGATATCTTCTATTCAAAAGATCTCAGAAAACGATATTAGCATGGATCATCTGTAGGTATTGCCTCCAAGCCAAATAGAAATATTGTAGCAATCAATGTTTTTGGCATGGGAGGCAAACCCAAATCAACGTTCGTCAAGCGTTTGGATAGATAGGTCTAAGGAATATGACACCCCTTTAGATCCTTGGTCGCAAGTGCATCACACCAATGAAGGAATTTTTCAGTCAATGATAATCAAAGGGGCACCATGGGAAGATTACCACCATCGTTCCCATCTTCCAGATTGTCAAGAAGATACTCCTGATGACCTTCACCATCCTTCAGTTTTTGATTTCCTATCAAATACTGTAAACACGGTGGATTCTGAGTGAAACTTGTCCAATATTGAAGAGACTATAGACATAAATATCTCGACCAAAATGGATGTTGTAGAGAATATTTATGTTGGCAAATGTTGTTCTCCTTTAGAACTGGAAATATATAATGCACTTTTTCGTGAATTCAGAGATGTCTTTGCATATTCATATGATGAAATGCCAGGCATTGACTCGAGTATAATTGAACACGAAATCAAGATGTATCCAGATGCCAAATCGGTACGACAACGGCTACGGCAGGTGAACCCCAAGAAAGCCGTTGCCATCAAGGCAGAAGTTGAGAAAATTCTCCATGCTGGTTTTATTTACCCGGTTCCTCTAATCGATTGGGTATCGAACATTGTTCCTATAATGAAAAACAAGGAACAATTAGAGTGTGCATCGATTATAGGGATGTAAATCAAGCTTGTCCGAAAGACAACTACCCTACACCCTTTATTGACCAGATAATTGATGAATGCGCCGGATGTGAACTCTTTTCATTTATGGATGGATTCTCCGGGTATAATCAAATAAATATCTGCCCACATGACCAGTTAAAGACTGCATTTATTTGTCCGTGGGGCACATTTGCATATCGCAAATTACCCTTTGGTTTAAAGAACGCAAGGGCAACATTTCAGAGGATAATGAATTATGCCTTCCATGATCAAAAACATTTTTCAACCATATCTCAATGACCTTCCGGCTCATTCGCGAAAGCGGACCGATCATTCGCAGCATTTGAGAGCGATATTTCTACGTTGCCGACACTACAAGATACAACTCAATCCACACAAATGTGCGTTCTGTGTCGGTTTTGGTCGTTTACTTGGCTTTGTAGTCTCGAAGGACTAGATCTGTCTCGACCCCTGCAAGGTTCAAGCAATCATAAATTTGCCTCCACCTTCAAATTTTCTTCAGATACAGAAACTCCAAGGGAAAGCAAACTTTCTGAGGAGGTTCATTCCAAATTATGTCGAACTTGCTAAAGGTTATACACATCTATTGAAAAAGGAAGTACCCTTCGTCTGGGATCAGGTCACGCAAGCTTCCTTTGATGCTTTAAAAGAATCCCTAATGAAAGCATCATTAATGTACGCTCCTGATTATCAAAAATACTTTAACCTGTATCTAGTTGCAGCGGATACAACCATCGCAATGGTTTTAGTTCAAGAAGACAACAGAATTGAAAATCCTATATATTATTTGAGTAGGAACTTAAATGATACAGAAAGAAAGTATTCATATGTTGAAAAGCTAGCTCTCATAGCTGTTCAAGCGATACAGAGATTTTGACACTATGTCCTCTTTCGAAAAACTACCATTTTGTCATATTGCAACCCCATGACTTATATATTGTCGCGACAGTTGCTGGGGGGAAAATATTCAAAATGGATAGAAATTCTCCTAGAGTTTGATCTGGAATTCGTAAAATCCAAATCAAAGGAGTCCCTGGTTTTCACGGAATTACTATGTGATCTCCCATCGTCGTACAACGATGAAACATCCGAAGACACCATCGTGGATGAATCTTTGTTTCTAATATCTTCAAGTAATCTGTGGTATGGAGATATAATCATCTATCTCCAAACCCAAAAATATAGGTCTAATACCTCTCGCTCTGAAAAAAAACATATTCAATACCAATCAAAAGACTATATGATCATCGATGATACACTTTACCGTCGTGGTGTCGATACAATTCTGAGGAGGTGCCTCACCCAAGAGGAGGCCGAAAAAGTCCTGAATGATTGGCGCGTGTGGGGGGCATCAATCTCGTTACGCTATGGCGCAAAAATTTTTACGAGCAGGATACTTCTGACCAACAATAACCGCAGTCAGAAGTTGCCATGCATGTCAAATTTTCGATAGCAAAACTAGAAAACCACCCGCACCTCTGCAACCGATAGTCGTTGTTGGGCCATTCGCCAAATGGGGCATTGATTTCATGACATGTAACCCCACCTCGACCGGGGGGCATGGGTATATCATAGTCGCAGTAGACTATTTTACCAAATGGGCCGAGGCGATGCCTACATTAGATAACACTGGTGAAACAACTGCCCTTTTCTTTTTCAATCATGTAGTCACCAGATTTAGCATTCCACAGGCTATAGTCACAGATCATGGATTGCATTTTCACAATCACATGATGGTTGAATTGGCTGCCAAATTAGGGTTGTCCCACGATAGCTCTACTCCATATTACCCGCAGGCCAATGAACAAGTTGAAGCAATCAACAAAGTTCTGAAGCGGATGCTGCAAAGGATGATTGGAGTCCATAAAAGGAGTTGGCACCTGATCCTGTACTTAGCCTTGTGGGCATATCGAACATCAGTAAGAAATGCAACCGGGTTTACACCTTTTCAACTGGTGTATGGCCTAGAAGCAATCTTACCAGTTCAGTGTGAAATCTCATCCCTCAAACTCGCAGTCGATCTTCTCCCCGGAACTTCAGAAGAGGAGACTCGTTTCTTGGAACTAATCTAATTGGATGAAACCCATCGCGATGCCGCTTTGGCTAATGAAGCCCATGAGAAACGAGTCAAGGCGCAGTTTGACAAAAATGTCAAACCCCGTGTCTTGTCAAAAGGTGATTTGGTCTTACTTTACGACCAGGAATCCGATAAATTGGGAGCAGGTAAGTTCAAGTCTTTGTGGATGGGCCCCTATATTGTTAAGTGTGTATTAGAAAAAGGAGCCTGCGAGTTAATGGATTACGACGGGATTCCATTGGCACAACCCCATAACGGGTTGTACCTTAAGCATTACGATGCATAATTCAGTGTGGTAACCCATAAGCTTTTGTTACATTTTTGTTTTCGCTAAGAGTAATTGTTTTGGTCAAGTAATCCACTTTTTACATTTGTCGCAGATGTCGAACCTATTGGAATATTTTGTTGGATATGCCGATGGAGCGAGTCGTAGTTCGCGGAACCTATCTTCTGCGGCCTGGGCCATTTTTGATCCAAGCGGCGAGTTAGTAAGTTTCAGAGGAGTATGTATTGGTCGGTCAACAAATAGCATTGCTGAATATAGCACGTTGATAGAACTTCTATCTGATGCCATCCCACATGGCATAAGCCAACTTGTCGTCAGGCTAGACTCACAGCTCGTCATACTACAACTCACTGGTATCTACTCCGTCCGAAATCCAGCTATCTATCGCATGTTCCTAAGGGTCAAGATTTTGGAAAGACAATTTGATTTTATTCAATATCAACATATTTCCATAAACTTAAACACATTAACAGACTCATTGGCAAATTATGTGTTAGATAGACATTTGCAACATTTATAAAAAGAAGCATTTCATCAGTATTTGCATCAGGATCATGTAACTTAACTAAAATAAAACTCCGAAAATCAAAAATATATATATAACTGTTTATGGTCTACACATAATGTTCTATAACCAAGAAAAAATTTGTCAAATGACCCAAAACTCAAAATGCTAGGGGGCACCCTAGTCTAATGATGTTGGTGATAACAAGTCACCACCTGTGCAATCATGCGTAAAAGCCTAGTCCACCGACTTGGTACGTCGGTAGTATGTCACTGCAACCTCAGGGGTAGCTCGTCGGTCCTCACATCTGGAATACCAAGAGTGAGGCCTTTGACCTGATCCTGCAATGCTGAAAGAGTCTCGACCACATCAAGGTCGTGAAGGATAGCCCTTCCCACACCCCCTCCTACTGGAGCGGCAACTGGCACTCTCAGGCGTACTACTGGCCGAACTGGTCCAACATCTGCATGAGCACATGAGTTTTGATTAGTCCTGATAGAAGAAAGCACAAGAACATTATAAAAGAAACGATAAATGGAGATATGGTCAAAGAATTTACCGATGACACCCCACTGCTCGCCAGTAGGCAGTACCAAATCTGGATCACCCCGGAAATCCATACCAGCATATGGATACTCGGAAAAAACCATCTCCTGACAGTTGAACCACGCGAAAAAGGTATCAGAAAAGTAAACCTTGGACTGACCAGCATGTCTGGCCATAAGGTCGACCCATCTCTGCATCCGTGGCTCAGTCCGTGGAGGTAAACCAAGTGAAACATACTGCGGCTGCATCAGCGGGATCTTTTCCAAGGTGAAAGCTGTCAAGATAGAACCATATCCAAGGTTCTTCAATCTTCCATTTTTCACCTTGGTTAGTTGTTCTTTCATCACGGGGAGTACTACAGCACACCAGTAGAACACCTTTGGTTCAAGGCATTCCAAGGCGTACTGCATATAAGACTTGTTGGCCATGTGAAGAGCCACACTACCAGCCAGTCTAGCAAAAGTAAACAGAATGGTCCTCAGGGACCTGCCAGTGACATCTCGGATAATGATCTTGCCGTCCTTACTCGGCTGAGATCACTCTCTATAATACCTACGAATGTAATCTCTCACAGATTCACCCCCACGGGTCGAACCTGATAATGAGATAGAGGCACCCCACCTCGATAAGCCGGTCAACAAATAGATGTCCATGATAGTCAAGGGGAGGGACTTGCCCCTAATCTGGAACACCTTGGTGGTAGGATCCCATGCATCGAGAAAATATTGCAATAGGTTGATTTGTTGCCTCATGCAAGAGATGCGCAAAAACTTGAACAGGCCACAGTTCCGCAGTGAATTTACCATAACCGGATCATGTAAAGCAAGCATGTCCTCTTCTTCATGCTCACGTTCTTGCCATGTAACAGGAATTTTGCTCCAGTGAATCTCTGAAAAAAACAAGAGAAGAGTCAAGATCCTGATTTGGTGAAAAACAGGCAAAAATTTCCATGAAAAACTGTGCATAAATTTCCCTCTTTGCACCCATCGCACCCCCAGCAATGTTCTAGGTGGGATGCATGCTGACTGGCCAATGGCCAAGCCAGCATGCATCGCACCTTTCGATGTAGAATAGGTGTGATGGAGCCAAGGCGAGTTTTTCAAACCCTAGAGGCTCAGAAAAACTGCAAAACATGCTCAGAATTCAAAAAGGAAAGGATGAAACTAAAGAGCTCAGGTTTAGCTCCTACCTGGTCCAGACGGCACCGAGAATTGTCCACAGAATCTCCCGGAATTAGCTAGTGAAAATCAAGGGGGAAAGCACCTCCAAAGCTCCAACAAACCAAAGTTCAAATGAAATGGTAAAATGAGAGGTAAAAAGCACTTTTAAATTACTTTTCACATAATTCAAGTAAAATATTAGTGTTTTAACTCATTTTTCAAACATGTATTGTTCGTTTCTAACTAGTTTGATGAAGCAATTGAGCAGGCAATACAACCTTTGAAGGAACAAAGTTGCCAATGGTAAAACCCAAATAATCAATGACCATTATATCGAGCAGTTTTAACGCAGAATTCAAGCTCGTTAAAAAATAAACATAAGAAATGAGCAAATGTTCCCCCAGAGTTTAAGCTCATTAAAAAATGAACCAATTTCCGGTAAATAACCATCATGAATGTATTATCATCAGCCTTTGAAGCCTTGGTCGTGTTCTCATCATCACCTCCACTCTGTATTGGCCGATCATTCACCCCCATTTGATTGTTTACCCTTTTTGAGGAATAGCTGTGAAGAGTGATCCTGTTAGCCATCCTTGTGACACTGCCGTGATTGGAAAATTCCAAACCTTACCTGGAATTAGCTGCTACCCCAATTTATCACTCGTTCCTCAAAGAACGAGTCTCCTTTAAGCTCTTTTCAACTGACTCATAAAATATGAAAAGATTGTTGAGCGATTGGCCTCTCTAGCTCGTAAAAGTGACCGGAAGTGCTATCCCTCCTTTAGATTTTAATCTTTTTGGAATTGAGGGATTATTACACAAAAAGATCGAGCGCTTGTTTTGTTCGGCTCATTAAAAGTATCGAAAATTCATCCCTTTTGTATTGTTTTATACTTTCTTGGACTCAAGGGATTATATGACGAAAAAGGATTATTGGAGTTTTCTTTACGTCCCTTTTTTAGACTCTCTAAAATTGGGAAGGACCGAGTTATCCTTGTCGTTAAACTCGTTAAAACCGAATAGTGACAAACTTGTCCATACAAACGAGAACGAGTTTCACTATCGCTAGGCTCATTAAAACATAGCGATGGGTTTTCCCAAAGGGAAAATTATAGAACAAGCATATTTTATCCTCCTCAAGATTGACAAAAATAAAGAGGTACTGGTCAGCAATGACTGGGGAAAAATTGGGAAGAAAACTTGAAAAAACTTTATTGGTAGCAAGTCGCTCTTGAACATGACACTTTCACTCCACATTCGAGCCACGTGGGTTGTTCTGTTCACTGGTCATATCACCATGGGTCCATCACACCATCCATATTTGGGGTTAATGCTACCAATCCATCATGTCAGTGTCACCGATATGTTCAAGAGAAGTCGCTCAGAGAATTCACCTGTGTCTCACCCACTGCAATACATTTACGCTCCATTCGTTCATGACCGCTACCCTGAACCTTATATCACCAGATCGTTTTCACCTCCATTAAAATCATTTGTTCCGTTCTGTGTCACTGATGTGGGATTCACTAAGGCCCTCCTATGAAGGATCACTTCTTGTCGACATCAGCTCATTATCCAAGAGGTCGATCTAGGAACAACCCTTTCAATACTTTGAAGCTTGCATGCCTCAATCGCAAGTTTCTCACTTCCGGCGACAGGTTTACATCAATGGCCTTCGACCGAAAGATTTTGCGTGGTGTTCGACGCCAAGTCCCTTATTCACACCACGTGAATTGTATTGCAGTACCTTGAGGGTCATCATCATTATTGGTGATTCCTCTCGTGCCTATTAATAGCTTACATCATTGGCTGGTAATCAGGCGATGTCTTTCCACGTTCGACTCCAGAACATCTCTCACGTGGATCGACTTGTACTTTGAGTAAAGATCGAACGAGATTGAAGACCCCGGATCTAGTTTCATCCATTCAGGTTGTGATATATATTCAGGAAAATAAAGACATCAAATGTACATCATTACTACACAGATAATCATCCAACCTAATGGATGATGGCTCTACCAGAATCATTTGTCTACACTCAAACGATTGTCTATCTTATGTACATGAAAATGAATTTATAAAGTTGGCATGGGAATGCCCGCCTCAGCTAGATCATGAAAATATTATGAAGATAATGTATTGTATTGTATCTTATTACAGGTCGCCTTCCAGCTTGAAAAAACTTCAGATCCTCATGATAAAGCATTTCACCTGACATCAACAGATTAACGACCTCATGCTTTAGGGGGAAACCGTTATAGACATGTTTGGGCACTGCAACCCCAATCATAAATGTCCATAAACCAAGGGCTCTTAAGTCCCTAAAATTGTTGTTCCAACCTCTAAAAGAACAAGGTCAACTGATTACATCTTCTCCCAGAAGTTCTCCATGAAAAACTGGTCAGAACTGGTAAAAACTGGACCATCTCACCTTCTCCATGGTCAAAGTGCACTGCATCCCACCGAAATACACACGAAAGGTGCAATGCATCTTGAAAAGCCCTTCTATGGGGTGCGATGGGCGAGAGTGGACAAATGACAGGGTCAATCTGCAAGGTGGAGGATCATGGAATCTTCCAGAAACTTCTCCTGTGACACTTTTCTCTCTACATTCGCCCAGGGATGAGTAAGAGATCATCAATCTCCAAGTGGAATCAAGAACTATCAGAGAGAGGACATTAATCAAATCTCAAAAGCTGACTCACCCCCCTTGCAAACATCTATATATGGATCCCTCATCCCAGAGATCCAGAGGCTGGAATTTTGTATATTGTAAGGAAGTGCTACTGGTTTCTTGGTGTAATATCATAGTGTTGGGTGATCTAAGCTTTCCATGAGGTGAAGAAGGGCTTTCTTGCTGAGAGGATGATGCTGGGTCAGAACAATTGGTTGTAATCCTCTTTGGCTATTCTTGATTATTAATAAAGCTATTCAAGTTTTCCTTCACATTCTTGTATGATTGATGATATATGCATTTGTGTGGTAAATATATATCTGGTCCTATATTGTTTATGATAATAGATCTATGTTCTTGGATAGTGTTATGCTGCTTTGATTCTACAGGTGCTCTTTGAAGCTAGGTAGGCGAGGAAGCTAGTGGCAAAGATCTATTAGAAGGGAGAGGAATCAAGCAAGGAACCAAGCACAAGACAGAGGTTGGTCTCCTTTATTCCCCTCTTATCTATTTCTCATAAAGGAAAACGAAAGTGGTTTTAGTTTGTTTGTTTGTTTCTAAGGTAGCTACCAGCCTTAGTGGGACTAGTAGCTCTGCATAGACACTAGATTTCCCGATAACACGCCTCAGCTGGATCATGAAAATATTATGAAGATAATTTATTGTATTGTATCTTATTACAGGTCACCATCCAATTCGAAAAACCTCGGATCCTCATGATAAAGCATTTCACCCGACATCAAAAGATTTACGACCTCATGCTTTAGGGGGCAACTGTTATAGACATATTTGGGCACTACAATTCCAATCACATATTTCCATAAACCAAGGGCTTCTAAACCCCTAAAAGTGTTGTTTCATTCCCTAAAAGAACAAGGTCAGCTGATTACATCATTTCCCAGAAGTTCTCCCTGAAAAACTTCTCAGAACTAGTCAAAACTGGACCATACATACTGCTCCATGCTGAGGGTGAGATGCATCTCACCTGTCACATGAAAAGGGTGCGATGCATACTGAAAATCCCTTATGTAGGGTGCGATGAGCGAGAACAGACAAATGGCAGAGGCAGTATGCTAGGTGGAAACCCAGAGAATCTTCTAGAAACTACTCATTTGACACTTGCCTCTCTGAATTCGCCCAGGGATGAGTAAGAGATCATGAAATCTCCAAGTGGAACCAAGAACTATTAGTGAAATGACACTAATCAAAATCCTAGAAGCTGACTCACCCACCTACAAATATCTATAAATGGATCCCTCATCCTAGAGATCCAAAGGCTGGAATTTTGTATTTTGTAAGGAAGTGTTGTTGGTTTCTCTGTGAAACATTGCATTGTTGGGTGATCTATCTTTTCATGAGGTGAAGAGGGCTTTCATGCTGGGAGGATGGTGCTGGATTAGGCGGCTTGGTTGTAATCCTCTCTTCTACTACTTCTATCAATAAAGCTACTTGAGTTTTCCTCCATATACTTGTATATCTCTGAATCTTGTATTTGTGTATACATTTGTATGGTTAATATACATCTGATCCTATATTGTTTATGGTTATAGATCTCTATGCTTTGATAGTATTTTGTTGCTTTGACTCTACAGGTGTTCTTTGAAGCGGGACAAGTGAGAAAGGAGTGGTGAAAGTTCTATCAAGGGAGAGAGGAAACAAGCAAGGAGACTAGCGAAAGACTAAGGTTGGTACTCTCTGCTTCTCTCTCATCTATCTCTCCTAAAGGAAAATACAAGTGACTTTAAATTGTTTGTTTCTAAGATAGCTACCCGTCTTAGTGGGACTAGCAGCTCTGAATGGAAACTAGCTTTCTCGATAACACTAAATAGGCAATTCAGATGCTTACGCACCTTTGTAATGACTCTTACTTCTATTTTGACGCGTATTAGGTTAAGTAGTGGTTAACTTCAACATACATTATTATTATCTTTGCGTAAACATATATTATTGCTTGCGTCCATATGACAAAGTAAAACACATATATTTGCACATCAATACAACCTTAAATCATAAACTCAGTATTCAACATAACATAATCACGTACATTCATAATAGAAGTAAAATAGCTCATACACAGATATTTCCTGAATAATTCTCTTTATTTATGGTTCAGATCTCCAGTACAGACTCTAACTTCCCTGCACACACAGATACAGGGGTCCGCGAACTCAGCTGTGGACTTCTACCCCTTCACTCTTAGCTCTTACAGACCCATTACATCAACTAATTGCCCTGAAAATTCCTAAGAATTGAACTGCCTTAGACTCTACTAAGACTCCTTTTTATACATTCCCATGGTCCGCGGACCAAGGGTGAATCTCATCAAGCCGACACAAGCTTCCTAAACTAAGGGTGGAAACCCTTTTTGACTATATACATCTTTGTACTCTACGACCACAAAATGCAGAGACTTTACATTCTTTATACAAAACTTGTGCCTTTCACCCCAAAACTTAGGCTTTTAACCCCAAAATTGACCCTAGGGGACTCATTCCCAACAACCTTCCAGGTCCCTTTACATTTATGTTTTTAAACCATCCTTCAAACCTTCCAGATCCCTTTTCATTTTTGTTTTTAAACCATCCTTCAAACCTTCCATATTGACATTCATCATTTCTTCCATGTCGAATTTCAAGCCATCCATCTTAGCTTCCAGTTCATTTTTGTTACTCTTTGTGAGAGTGAAATTTGTTACACTTGGTCTTGTAATTTTGATATATCATGCTACATTTGTTCCTCTTATTCATGTGTCATAGAAGATCTTTCTGGTTGCTTACTTGGTGTGTCCATTTTTTTTTATTCATTTTGGAATAAAAAAATGATATTAATGATTCATTATGCCCTTTTAATCACTTCAAATTGTTTTTTTAAACAAAAGTTATGCAAAATTTAAAATATACACACCTTTTTTCTTTCTTTTTAGGACCTCTATATTGAAACTGTTATATCTATGTAATATCGTATCTTTAAGGTTTGAAATTATTTCTTGTGGTAGCCCTATGAGTCTTCTTTCCAGCCCCATAAGTCAAACCAAGATTGGATTCTTCAAAAAGAGTTATGCTCAATCTTCCATGATGACCTGATTATAGACTAATTCAGTAGAGTGAACTTGTACGGAGTTCCACATGTCACTGTTTCAACCTTAGGCCCTAAAAATGATACAGGAAAGAACTAAATTCCATGTTATTTCAGTCACTTGTTACTAAATTCAAATCTGATGATCAGAGAGAAAGTTATGATGGTTTTCCCTAGGTCACCTATTTGAGATGGAATTCTGGAGCTTGCAAAAACCCTAACTTCCTCGAATCATATCTACGAAAATGTATCGAACCAAGATCTGAAATTCATAAACAAAGTTCACCAATATGTCTTCTCCTCGTGGTTGCAATTTCAAATTCTAAAGCATCGTAAAAAAAAATTATAGCGAAAATTCCAAGATGGTCTGTTTGAAGTAGCGAAACACTAGAATATAAAGCTCTGATACCAAATGTTATGCAACCAAATCACAAAATAGAAGAAAAGATAGATTCAATGACTTTAGAAATAGCCTCTTCGAGGGGGAAACCTCCTTTACATTACATAAATGAAAAATTCTTGGATGATGCAAATGACAAGACCTCCTTGGTATATATATAGGAGTCTAGGGGGTCACAATATAATTAGAGCCTACATAAAAATAATAATGTAAGGGCAAAACAATAACAACATGGGGGTTACATGGGCACGAAAATAAAAATAGGGGGCTACACTAATAATAACAATAAGGTTGATACACTAGTATTATAGGGACCTAACATTGAATGCTTTTAAGCATCTGCAGAATGTAATTTTGTTCCTCATTTCAGGTTGAATAATATTACAATTTTTTTCCTTGGATTTGTTATATGATTTTCAGGTCCATTATATATATATATATATATATATATATATATATATATATATATATTAAAAAGGTTGTAAAATTATTATTAATCAAAGTTTGTGATAGTAATGATAGCAAAGTATAGAAAATGAGTTTCCATTACTAAACATCAATTCCAAATATAAAGTTTTGGATTGTTAGTTCAAAACTTGAAAAACATAAGGTAAAATTACATAATATTACTTGATATAATAGATTTATAGGTATCTTTAAAATTACATAATAGTACTTGGGAGTAGATTTACAGGTAAATGTATAAGATGAAGAAATAATTACATATCCTTTAGATGAATTCGGTTGATGAGAGGAGCTAGCCAAATAGTTTGCCTTTTGATTAGACAATGATGACAATGTGCTTAGGTCATGTCTATTTATTATTGTGTGATTGGAATTTCCTTCACTGAACTGACTAGATGGAGTAGGGAGCCTCAAGTAAATTAAAGAACAGGGTGGAGAAAATTCAATTGGTGCAAGATAAACCCACACTTTTATTGTATGTGCTTAAGGTCTTGTTTTTGACGTATGAGATTATCCAGTAAGGCCTTAAATTATATTTCTAAGGAGGTGAATTTCATTGATAACTACTAGATGGATATTTGAAAGGATTCATTTTCATTGACGCACCACACTACTACATTTGGGCAGAAATTCCAATGGTGGATTCCAATGGAAAGGATAAAATCGAAAAGTGTCGAAAGTTAAATGTTTTTTTGTTTGTTTTCTTTTTTCTAAATTCCTGACTCCCGTGGAATATTTGACATAAGTTATTTAATCGTCGAATATTTGACGGAATGTCATATCCCATCAATTATCTGACATTTTCCAATAATCCCTCTTGTCATCAAATAGTCAAAGGGAGTTCTTTTAGCGTCAGATATCCAATGCTAAATCCAATACGAAAATGTGTTGTCCAATTTCCAACAAATGGAAAATAATCATTGCATAACATTCAATTCCACCATGTTTTTTGCGTTGACAACATCTAATATGGGACCACTTTACATTGATCAATTTAATTATTTAAAATAATTATAATATTAATATTATAATTAAATGTAATAGATAGATAGATATATTATGTGTATGTGTAGAGGCCCTAACATCATATAACTTTGACATAGTTGTTATATATTAGTTGTGATTGTTTTGAAAGGTTGTAGGCTTATTTTGAGGTTAATTTTTGAACAAAATCATCACTGAAGGTTTGGTGACAAAAAATGTCACATAAAATTCCTCAAGGAGACCAAGAATACATGAGATCAACATCGAGGGTTTCTAAGGATGGAAAATGTTATTACCCTTGTAGAAATTGTGAGGGCTTGAGGCCAAGGAGAATTCTAATAAAATCAGCTAAAAAAATGTTGTAGAGACTATGGACACACTGAGGGCATACATTAATATCATCCATTTTTAATTTATTTATTATATATCTTTGTATTGTAGATTGTTTTTGTAAATGTTTATATGTGTATTGCATTTTAGATTGTATGTCTTTGTATTGTAAATTGTATTATCTTTCTATTGTAAATGTATTTTATAATATACTTTTGGGAGGTGTTTGAACTATGTTGTCATCTTGATGTGGACCAGAAATATTATTTGATTATTTTCGTTAGGGTCAATTAAGGAGTTAGGTCGAGTTAGGGATTAATTATTTTATGGGCTGAGGGATAAGGGGTTATTGTTTAAGGGTTTAGGAGTTAGGGGTTAAGGGATTGGGGGTTAGGGGTTTAAGGGATTAGGGGAATGAGTTTAAGGTGTTAAGGGGTTAATGTATGTTTAGGGGTTTAATTTGGAACTACAGAATTTAGCGGTTAATCATGGGTTTTTATGGAAAATTATTAATAAGTTTTTAATGTATATTATGCAAAATATGACATTACAATGATGAATGAAAAATAAGATTAATATGTTTTCTATTATGGTCATGACTATATATCTCAGAAAGTGTCTCACTTCCCACATGTCAAGAAAAATAACATCTTTCTTATATCTTTTCAACATATTCTTAAATATGTTGATAAATTGCACAAGCATCATCATTGATTTGTTGTCTTTGTTTCTTGCTGTCACCTAAGTTGTCTTTCTCTTTGTCTTTGTTATATTTGTTTTCCTTATATATTATATTTGTAAATGGTTGTTATATAGCTGTTTCAATATTTTATGTAACTTTATTTATTGTAATTGTATATTATCGGCCCTCTAGGGCATTTCTCGACGAGGAAGAGGTGGTTGTAGCACAAGCGCCTGGTGAAGAACATGGAGCGATTAATATCGAGGATCAAGTTAATGATCCTATGTAAGAAGATAATGTTGTTGATAACATAGTTTAAGAATATGGGACAAATATATTGATCCAGGAAACATTTAATAATGTTGGAATGGAGGATGATGACAACCAGTATGATGATCGTGATTTTGATTTACCTGTACTTGAGAGCGAAACTAAACGTCTTTATGAAGGCTCAAAAACATCTCCTCTTTGTTGCATTGTTGTTGGTCGACTTAAAGGTGGTGAATGGTTTGTCAAACACATGTGTGACACAACTCCTAAGGTATGTAATATATTTTTTGACATTTAGTACTATATATATACATGATAAAGAAATTATGTTTTCCATTGTTTTTAATGTTAGTATGTTGATCCGCACCATTTTATTAATTTGTAACATTTGGATGCAATTTGTATGATCAATATTGTTTATTACATTAACCATTACTATTTTATTTTATGTTGTAGATTATTAGGTGAACTTATGTTACCACTGTCAAATGTTTTACCTCGTATGTACCGAGATTTACATGCCATTATGAAAGATATTGGAATGGAGTATCAAGTTATGCATGCATGTTCTAATGGTGATATTCTCTATATAAAGAACATCTGTTGAAAGAGAAATTCCCAAAATGTGATGAGAGTAGCTATCAAATTGATAAAGTAACAAAAAAGGTGCCTCACAAGGTTCTTCATTATATTCCCATAATTCCACGTCTGCAACAATTGTTTAGGTGCAAAAGCATAGAAAAACTTATGGATTACCATGCAACAAATAGAAGTGAAGATGGTGTTCTTCGAATGCCTGCAGATGGATCTGCATTTAGGAATATAGAGGAAAAGTGGCCAAAGTTTAAAAGAGAACCTCATAATCTTAGGTTTTCATTAGCAGTTAACGATTTTAATCCATTTGGAGAGCTCAAATCTACTTATTTATTATGGTATGTTTTTGTTATCAACAATAACATTCCTCCGTGGAAGTAAATAAAGAGGGAGCACATAATGTTGACAATGATTGTTCCAGGTATTTATAATTTGTTTAGAATAATTTTTTTAGCACAATAACATCTCATTTGTCTTATTTGTTTCATAATTATGTCCTATATTTTTTTGTTAATTACTCATATATGTTCAATTATGCCCGATTATAATTTTCCTTATAAATTTTTTGATTTACTCATATATGTAGTATTGTGTATTGTATGTTCAATAATTTAGATAGGTACCATGTCAAAGATATGAATGTATATATCGAGCCTCTTATCGATGAGTTAGTGGAGTTATGGAATGGTGTCACTATGTATGATATATCTAGACCAGTAGTTGCATAAAGGGAATTTGAAGTAGGCTAACTCATTTATGTGGTATGTTACAATGTTACCCTGCACATTAATAATGTTTAATTTTATGAAGTACATTTCAAGTATGTTTTTCAAATAGTTCAACCTTCATTGTACATACTTAAAATAATTGACATAAAAATTATTCCATTTCTTGTAGGTCTTCAAAATGTTAATTTTTCATAGGGATACATTGTTCTTTGTTTTGATAATTGCATTTCTTCATTAATACATTAAGTTCACCCCCTATCATCATTACATTATCCAGATCTACGCTATTATTCATCAACATATGCAATTATATAGAAATAACATCATCATCAACATCAATGCATCGGAACATAAAGGAACAATAGAAGAAAAGAATGCACACACATAGAGACACCAGGATTGGTTCGAGGCCAGGGAAAAACCCACTATGGGGAAAACCATTGCAAATCTTATTCTTCTTAGATCATCCTCAAATGATTTAGCAAAATAGAGTATAATGATCCATAAATTTATCTATGAAACAAAACGACTATGATATCCATGAAACAGATCTAATCATGCTTATAATCAAAACCATCATATTGATGGTTGTAATGTGTTGTCATTCACTGTAGTCAACTATTGGATACTATTGTCACTGTGTTGAATACCACTAAACATTGTCGTCACTAAGAGGAATCTTCAGAATACTGAAATCTCATCTTGGAGTCCTGGACGCGGGGAGGAGGAGTTGTGCAAGTGTCTATAACAATCATGGATGCTCTCTGTGAACTGTATGCCATCGTCTAAGGTATCCCAAACTCTCCCTAAACCATTATGTGTGTGCATCCAAGGACCAACTCACCATATCTCCTCCAAAACACCAGGCGCTCTCTTCCAGTTACTTTGTGTGCATCTAGGACAACCTAGACGCTCTCAGGACCACTTTGTGTGAGCGTCTAGTGACCGACATCTCCAGATCTACCTTTGAAACCCTGGACACTCCCATAGGCTTCTGTGCCAGTGTTTAGGTATCTCTAGACGTTGTATTGACCATTGTGTGCTAGCATATAGGGACTAAAAATTCCTAGTTTTGTGCCAATGTCTAGGAATCATAAAACCCTAGATCAGCGCAAGCTTCATCCCTAAGATTCCAAACCCTTGCACGAACTTTCCTCCGACAGACCTGTGCGAACCTAGACAATAAGAGAAATGAGGATGTCTTGATCAATGTGCCCAAATCATCTTGAGGTCTCTTCCATTTATAGGATTTCACGAGGGTCCACTTGGGGTTGAGGCTAACCTGTCCAATTTAACATATGCTTAGGGCCGACCTAACCTAATATACATGAGTGAATAAATAAATTCAAAAATCAACTTTTTCTTGTCCAAATAAGGTGATATTTAGGTCGATTTTGGTCCTCTCGAAAAGAGGAATATAATGAAATCATCATATGAGTCATTTGAGTTGTCCAAGGTGGAATTTGATCATAGGCGAAAAAATTAACACTCCCTCTCAACTAGTGATAATTCCACCTGCCAATATCTGTCCATCGATCAATATGCTATTATGGTATTTTCACATATCATCACTAATCATATCTGTAATGTATTCATCTTCCCATGACCACCTCAAGTATCTCATCATCACAAAGCATCAATGTACATCTTGATATATCCCTTGTTTATTCATGCTTATCTCTTGATTGTTCCTACTCGTATGTTGAACATTCTCGAATATAGAAGAAGAATAATTTGTTACCGGAGGGGAGCTTAAGCTACCACCCTCTATCCATCAAGTTGTTACTTGTAATCTCTGCCAACGAGCTACTACCTGGAATATCATCATCAATCGTCATTAGAGAGCATATAATCAAGGAGCACATCTCAACCTATAACCACACCGGGGAGCACATCTCGACCCAAAATATCATGGGAGAGCTATACATCTACAACCCCATATCAAGAAATAGGATCTCCAAACACACAGGGGAGCACATCTTGACCTTAGGATCTCATCAAGGAGCTCAATCTCAACTTAGAATCGCATAGGGTTATCTCATCCTATCCTATTTCTTATTGATCTTCCCATCATTGACCCTGAATACTCATATGGTAGAACACCTACATCATAATCGAATTGGGTCATACACCCCAAATACACTCTCAACTTGTTGGCCAAATGAGGAGTAGTATTCCTAACAAGCTCGACTTGTGGGTATAATGCCAACTGGGGTATACTCTACAAAGACCAGATAGGGGAGTAGCATTCTCCGACCCTATGAAGATAAGGGAGAAAAAGATCTAGCCCTATGGGTAACAGATAAGGGTCATACCTTATTGTCTAAAGTTCCCTTAACCCCAGGAGCCCTCCATCTCAATTCCTCACCCTGGAATATCAAATAGGGAGGAAGAGTTGGCCCAGTGTCCTCAATCAGTGCTACTCTCATCATACTCAAATTTGGTATCAGCCCGTTTCCTAATAGCAATTTTTTCCTGTCATGCGGAAAGAGTCGATATTGCGGACAAAACTGACCTCCCTAGAAGCAAAGGCTTTCTAGTGACAAACAAGACAAATAAACACTACCTTTCTCTAAACATGCATTTAGAATACAAGTAATCAGGTGATTTTAACATACCTTTAGTCCAACGCTTTGTAGTAGTCCAGCCTTGCCGATCCGGATGAGCTCCTCCTTCTCTTCGAAACCTGCATTCACTAACAAGCCAAAAGATTAAATAGCACCTGATAAACTCATAAAATAATACATATCCATCATACAGACCAAGGAGTATATGAAACAAATCATGAATAACAATCTGTTGAGAAAAATGAGTTCATTTGTATTAAGTGGAAACAAAAGAAACCATTACAACCTGAGCCTTGTTGTTGTGCAGGTCCCTCCTAGGGTCCAGCAAGAGTTTTCCTTTACTTTGATCAGCTCACCCACTCTCAAATAAGGCTAGGAAAGGATGGGAATCTCTCCTCTCAAGCTTTACAAGGGAGTCCTAATTCTAGCAGCATCTACCCTTAGGAATGTTCAGCTTTCAACCTCTACCTCCTTCTGGCCCAATGCCTATATTTATAGTGCTCTAGAGGAAGTTAATCAGGTCCACCATCAATGGGATAAGCCCCTCTTTGAATGGGATAGCTCCCCTCTTGATGGGATAAGTTCCTCTTTCATAGGGATACATGAATCATCTGGAGGTGCTCAATACACGTCAAACAAGCTTATAGAATGCTCTAGAAATGACCACAAGTAACTTTTTTGAAGTGAAACTTGCGCCTTTTGACCTTTACAGGAGTACGCACCCACCCCTTTATAGACAAAGCGTACAAGTACGCAGGTATTGTGAACTTGAGGTGCGTACACGCAGGTAAGGCTAAGAGAAACTGCGTACCCAGAGATATATAGATTTTTAAAGACTTTCTCTCTTTCTTGGAGTTTGACATGAAGAGCAGAGGTATAAGACTTGCCAAGGAGGATAGTATGACAGTTGATGGAGCCATACTAACTGCAAATAGTCATGGTGACAAATTTTAGTGTAACAGATTGCCCCCTAAAGTGCGAAGCCTGTAGTAGATTAGGGTTTCATATCATCTAGGAACGGTGAAGTACTTTATCATTTCAAGGATTATCTTGCGGAGAGCCCAGTCGGAACCTGCAAATATTCAACACAAAATACATATATAAGATCATATCATCGCTGAGGTAGGCATTCCCATACTTAGATCAAAAACTTTAACTAACAAACTAACTACTGCTCTGATACAGGAATGATTTTGCAGTACATCATAATCATAGACTTGTGTAGACACAGTATGGACGCAACCATCTGTTTATAATTGGTCTACTATACAATGAATACAAAACTCCTCGCAGCCTGGATGGTGGAAACTAGATCCAGGGTCTTCATTTCTACTTCCCGAAATAGTACGATTCTATCCATGTGAATAAATGGGTTGATGTCGAGCATGGTAGAAACCACTTGATTACCAGTCGATGATGTAAACTGTTAAGCAAGTGTGAGAGAGACCACCAGTGATGTCAATGGTTCTCAAAGTACCTAGTACAAACCATGAGATGTGAATGAATGAGTTGATGTCGAACATTTCACGGAGTCCTTCGATCGAGAGTCAATGATGTAAACCGTCGTCAAAGGCGAGAAACCTGCCATTGATGCATGCAGATTTCAAGGTACTGACGATTTCTAGGTCATCTTTCTAAATAATGTGCTGATGTCGATAGAAAGCGACCCGTTGCAGGCAAGCCCACAACACGAAATCATAGATCAAGTTGAAGAAACATAGCTGTAAGGACTGACTCAAGGATGGTCGAGATGGATGACGGGTATTTTGTAGATGAATGGTTTATTTGCAGTGACCTCTTGAACACATAACGACACAACAGATGGCTTGGTGACATTTGACCCAAAGTTAATACCCGGCTGAAGACTTTCAATGTGGTTTGATCAACTGTGAGGCAAAGGATTTCCCAAACCAGGTGAATGAAAAGTGTCGTGTTCAAGAGTGGTAAAAAGGCTTCTTCTGAGACAAAGGATAACAAATAGGCTCATTTTCCTCTCTTTTCCCCCACCATTGCTGGCAAGTACCTCTTTATTTTTTACAAGCTTGAGGAGGATAACATATGCTTGATTATAAGCTCATCCTTCGGATGAGTCCAACTTAGTTTAGATTCGAACCCTAAGAAGGAGTGGTCCGTTCCTGTTTGTAATCGAACAGGTCCTTTACTGTGAAATTTTAACGAGTCCAGTATAGGAGAAACTCGGCGTTTTTCAATTTTAGAGAGTTTGAAAAAACTTAAGAAGACTCCAAGGTTGAACTTTTTCGTAAATTTGTGTCTCCCAAGCCTGAAAAAGTATAAAATAATACTTGAGAGAACCGCTTGATCTTTACGACCAAGGAGTACTTTCATGATTAGTGTCTCTGATCTGAAAAGTAAAAAGCGATCAAAGACACGTCGTTTTATTTCCAATATCGAATTTGAAACGACAAAAATCCGGCAATCTTTTCATGTTTTTACGGTCAGAAAAGGGGTGTAAGAGGACCGTCTTTTAATTCCATTTTAACGAGTGTAAAAGAAACGCTCGTCAATCTTTTCATATTTTAGGAGTCTGAAAAGGGCTTAAAAGAGGACTCCAAGGTTTCACTTTTTTTGTAAGTTTTAATGAGTTCGAAAAAATGATAAAAATATACTCATGGTTTTCATTTTTTCGTAAGTTTTAATGAGTTCGAAAAAGGGATTAAAAAATGTACTCATATGGCCAACTTTCAATTTAATTTACGAGCAGGAAAAGATGGAAAGAACTCGGCATTTTCATTTGTTTTACGAGAATGAAATGTAGCAAAATAATCTCGAGATTTTCATGAGTTTAACGAGTCTTGAAAATAACTGAAATTGACTCGAGATAGGTTTCATTTTTACAAAATCTTGAAACAGAGAAAAACTATGCTTCAAAGTATTTTCATTTTTTCACAAGCTTGAAATAGAGAGAAAACTGTGCTTGATGCCCCCTAAGCATAACTGCTAGAGCGCATGCCCCCCAACTTCATTTCATTCAACTAAGTACAAGCTGGATGGAATGAATGTGCATGAATGAGATCGTTTGAAAGACTCGACCTAAAACTATAAGAAAATTATGCAAAACATTGAAAAACTAACCTAAATATACAACTTAACATTTACGAGATCTAGTCAAACTCTCGATTCAAGTAGAGGAGGATTTGTTTCATTTTTTAACGAGCTTGACACAAGAAAAGAACTATGCTCGGATTCGGTTTCATGTTTACGCAAGCTTGAAACGAAAAACTATGCTTGTTATAAGTTCACATGCCCCCAGCATAATGACGCAAAACGAGGTACATGCCCCCCAAGCTTCATTGCATTCAATGAGGTGGATGGAATGAAGCTTTACTTTCAAGATCTTGGAAAGACTTGAAAAGGGAGTTGTTTCATTTTTAAGGAGGTTGACACAAGAAAAGAACTATCCTCATACCTGATTCGTTTTTTAACGAGGTTGACTCAGTAACATGAACTATCCTCAAAATGCTACTTTCTACAATCTACCTACATATCCTAAAATCTACCTGATTCATTTTTTAATGAGGTTGACTCAGTAACATGAACTTTCCTCACTCACACTGATTCATTTTTTAACGAGGTTGACCCAGTAAAAGGAACTTTCCTCGTGAACACCTGTTTCATTTTTTAACGAGGTTGGCACAGGAAAAGGAACTATCCTCGTGAACACCTGTTTCATTTTTTAACGAGGTTGGCACAAGAAAAGGAACTATCCTCGTAGCAGCTTGTTTCATTTTTTAACGAGGTTGATACAGGAAAAAACTGTCCTCATAGGAAGTTGTTTCATTTTTAAGGAGGTTGACATAAGAAAAGAACTATCCTCATACCTGATTTGTTTTTTAACGAGGTTGACTCAGTAACAGGAACTATCCTCAAAATGACTGATTCATTTTTTAACGAGGTTGACACAGGAAAAGAACTGTCCTCATACAACTGATTCATTTTTTAACGAGGTTGACACAGGAAAAGAACTGTCCTCATACTCACTGATTCATTTTTTAACGAGGTCGACATAGTAAAAGGAACTTTCCTCGTACTCACTGATTCATTTTTTAACGAGGTCGACACAGTAAAAGGAACTTTCCTCGTACTATTGATCATGGCTTCCAACTGGAAGAAAGACATGTCAATGGACACACCTTGATCATGGCTTCCAAGAGGTCTTCATCAGAAGGAAGAATACTTCTCTGGAAGGAACACATGTCAAGGGACTCAAAAGGGATAAGAACATCATGTTCAAGTAATCCCATAGAGTTTTCCAAGTCAATTACCGGATCTAAATCAAAGGAAGATGAGCAAACAGTGAGAGGCTCACTTACATCGGTAACTGAAAACATGGGACCAGTTGCCACATAATTAACCCGTGGCAGGGTAGATACCACTTTAGAATTAGGAACATTTAGGGGTGTCATATTATTGGTAGTTGAAACAAGACTAGGGAATGAAAGCTGGTCTACAGTCACAATACTGCCATTGTGAGGGAAAGACATCACGCGAAAGAGTGTCGATACGACAGCTTTCATTGCATAAACATAGTCTCGCCCAAGGAGTAAACTGAAATCCAAGGGACCTCGAACTACCATAAGATCAATACAGACAGTTTTACCTTCCAAGGTAATAGAAAACTTATGAAGGATACCTAAAAGTTTGCTAATGGTTCTGTTAAAAGCTTTCAGATGCTGCGTAATAGGCGCAAGCTGAGGGGAACCCAAAGCTTTCCAAACAGTTGAGGATAAAATACTAACAGAAGCACCTTCATCTACCTGAGTACGATGTATGTCCCTACCACCAGCCTTGACAATGATTTGGAAAGGGATGGAGGAAGGAAGACGAGGTTCTGTCAGTCTATTCCAATCAAAGGAAAAGACCTCAGTACTTGGAGGGGGTTCTGTAGAAATAGGTGAAATGCCCCCCGACATAGAAGAATCTGATGTAACAAGAAGAACCTGAGCGGTACGAAGTTCACTCTCTAAAGGGAAAGTGGGATCGACTGAATGTGAAATTGAATCGACCACTTGATCAACTAATGGATCATCAACCTGAGTGACATGAGTTTCACTCTCCAATGGAAGAGTGTGATCGATTGTACTTGAAATTAGATCAATCACTACGTCAGTTGACGGTAGGTTGGGAGAAAGTTTACAGTAACCAGTTGGAAATTCTTGCTGTGGAACAATAAGGTTTTCCAACAATTTTGAGGCTTCATCCATATGAGGGCAAATGTGAGTTTGATGACTCCCTTTGCATAACTTACAAGGAAACCTAACTTTACCCTTTTTCCCAGGAACCTGACTATCATTGGTTGATGGATCAATGGAAAGTTGATGTGATTTTTTTGACCATACTTCCAAGACCTTTGGAATACCAGGACAATTGATAAGGAAGTGGTCACCCTTACAAAGCCTGCAAGGGTATTTGGGTTTACGATGCATGTCGGAGTTTTCCTCAACACAACTAACACTTACAGTCGTGGTTGGTTGGTTGACTTATTTCTTATCTTGCTTCTTCTTCTTCTTTTTCTTCTTCCCTTTCTTCTTCTTCTTAGCCTCCTGGTTACTAGCATTAAGGCTTTTACCAAGCGAAGAGGAAGAAATGGAGGAAGAAAAATTAGGCGAAGAAGGTAAAGGGTCAACAGAAGGTTGGTGATGTTGAGATGGTGAACTCTGTTGAGGTGAAGCATTCGGTTGAGGTGGAATAATTGGAGTATTTTGGGCCAACGAAGTTGAAAATAACCATATCGGTAATCCTATTGTAAATCCAGGTAATGACAAAGTAGCCATATAAGGAGGACCAACATTTCCAAAGTAAGGAAAAGTACTAGGATTCTCATTAGGAGGGGTTCCTAGGTTGGTAAATTCCGGAACGTTTTCCATTATATTCAACTTCAGTGAATTTTATTAACAATTTATAACTAAAATTAACAATTCACAATTCACACCTAACAATTAAAATTCACAACTCACACCTATGGTCTCTAAAAGTAAAAACAAACAAATTAACACGCGCTATCAAATCTAGGAGTCAAACCACACACAAACAGTAGCCTTCCGGACCAAAAACACTAGTTGGTGATGAAATCCAACATCGCAGAATTCAGTACAGAAGTGGCGGGTGGAACAGTTACCCCGGAAACCTGCTTAATGAATAGACTGGACCAAGTTCCTCCACTTTAACCGTCTCGAGTGAAGTGAACCCCCCAGAAAATCCAAGTGAGTCTAGTCGATGTCTGCTCCAGGTACAGTGGGATCTTCCCTCCACCGTCACCTTGGGTATAACCCTAAAGATAATGGTCACTAAGGTCACCAACAGCAACAAATATACTTGGGGGAACAGTCTACGATCCGATAGCACGCAAGGGCAGAGTAACAAACTCAATCCCCTTGCCGGCTCCTTGACAATAATCCAAGGTTTACCGACAAGTGACCCCAGGCTCCTCGACAATGGTTAATCTGAGGTTTACTGTTTGTAGTACGTGCGTATCTGGCGTCGTTCCCAATGAAGGAGGATTGATCCCCTCACTGGTTCGGACACGATCTCGTGCTTCTCCTTTAAGAGGAGCTTTCCCAGAGCATAAATGAAACAGTTGGATTTATCCTACCACAAGATGAGCTACTTGTTTGGTTTTACTGTCTTGGAGAGTTAATTACTCTCCTACTCCAAGACACTAGCCTGATCTATGTTGGTGTTTCAGAGCCCTAGAAATGTAAAAATTACTAGATGAATTTTAATTAAGCGCTGTGTTATTTAGGTTGTTATTACTCAAAGGGGTAAATGGATATGAAACCAATGGTGTTATGACCCGACTCAACTGAATGCAATCGAATATGATAATGTAATCTTTTTCAATTCGATGAATCCTAACTAAAGTAAGGAGAGAGTTTCCATTCACTTCCAACAATGCAAAAAATTGATCACTAAGAGAAAATATAACAAATTCTCTAATGCACTAATTTTATCAAGAAAAACTAATGCAAATCAATTCCCAAATATTTTTTTTTTTTTTTTTAATTTTTGTGTAAATTCAAATCAAAGAAAACTGATCTAAATCTACGATTGATTTTTCAGAATGTAAACTATGCAATTGTAATCTATGCACAATTCACTTGAAAAGTATGCAAATGTAATCTATGCACATTTTTCAATAATATTCTGAAAATGAGAATTCTAATTATGAAAATGTGATCTATGCAAGAGAATTCTCAAACACAAGATGATTCTAATGTAATCTAAGAACCAATCAAGTGCAAGTCGAGAAAATTGGGTGAGAGTTCCAAAGATCAAAAAATAAAAACACTCAAAGGCGATTAACACTCATACACAATTTAGCAAAAACAAAAGCAAAAAGATGCAAAATTGTGAAAAGACTAAGAGAAACCTCCAAGTAATGACCAAAGGAAAACAAATCAAGAATTTCTCAAGAAAGAGACTCAAAACACCCGATTGATGAAAGCTTAGAGCAGGAATGCTAATGAAACAAGTTTAGATGAATACTTCTGACAGGTAACCAATGGATCTGGGCAGAAAAGAACAAATTATAAACAAAAACTAATGGGTAAAAAGGAAAAAATTAAAATTTTCTCAATTTTGACAGGGTACGCAGGCAACCTGTTTGCACAGGTGCGGGTACGCTCTGTGCACAAAGCTGCAGTGCATACAGGTATGCACTGTGCTCAACGCAGAGGCTGCGTACTTCTAGAAAAACCAAGAAAAACTAAAATCTAATTCAACCCTAAGCTATCCCACCCAAATACACAGTCAAACAGCCAAAAACCAGAAAACAAACGACTTTTCTCAAATCAAAGTTTCACACAAAGGAAAAATCATTCACATCAATGGAGTTCCCCAGTGGAGTCGCCATTTTGTCATGCGGAAAGAGTCGATATTGCGGAAAAAACCGACCTCCCTAGAAGCAAAGGCTTTCTAGTGACAAACAAGACAAATAAACACTACCTTTCTCTAAACATGCATTTATAATACAAGTAATCAGGTGATTTTAACATACCTTTAGTCCAACGCTTTGTAGTAGTCCAGCCTCGCCGATCCGGATGAGCTCCTCCTTCTCTTCGAAACCTGCATTCACTAACAAGCCAAAAGATTAAATAGCACCTGATAAACTCATAACATAATACATATCCATCATACAGACCAAGGAGTATATGAAACAAATCATGAATAACAATCTGTTGAGAAAAATGAGTTCATTTGTATTAAGTGGAAACAAAAGAAACCATTACAACCTGAGCCTTGGTGTTGTGCAAGTCCCTCCTAGGGTCCAGCAAGAGTTTTCCTTTACTTTGATCAGCTCACCCACTCTCAAATAAGGCTAGGAAATGATGGGAATCTCTCCTCTCAAGCTTTACAAGGGAGTCCTAATTCCAGCAGCATCTACCCTTAGGAATGTTCAGCTTTCAACCTCTACCTCCTTCTGGCGCAATGCCTGTATTTATAGTGCTCTAGAGGAAGTTAATCAGGTCCACCATCAATGGGATAAGCCCCTCTTTGAATGGGATAGCTCCCCTCTTGATGGGATAAGTTCCTCTTTCATAGGGATACATGAACCATCTGGAGGCGCTCAATACACGTCAAACAAGCTTCTAGAATGCTCTAGAAATGACCACAAGTAACTTTTTTGAAGTGAAACTTGCACCTTTTGACCTTTACAGGAGTACGCACCCACCCCTTTACAGACAGAGCGTACAAGTACGCAGGTATTGTGAACCTGAGGTGCGTACACGCAGGTAAAGCTAAGAGAAACTGCGTACCCAGAGATATATAGATTTTTAAAGACTTTCTCTCTTTCTTGGAGTTTGACATGAAGAGCAGAGGTATAAGACTTGCCAAGGAGGATAGTATGACAGTTGATGGAGCTATACTAACTACAAATAGTCATGGTGACAAATTTTAGTGTAACATTTCCTGTTCACATGGGACATCAAATCAAATACCATGTCAGAACATAAATAATCATATAAATCACAAAAGGATACCATAGTCATCCTCCCTCTCAAGGAGGTGCCAACCACAAGCTTGAGCTTGTTTCTAACAATTGTATTGTCTCAATATATGAGAGTATCTCTATCCAAACTATAAATATGAGACTTTCTGCCAATCCGATCATAATGTATCCATGTCATATCCATATCATGCTCAGACATCTCTCTAAGGAGATTCTTCATCCTTCCTCACAGCTAGCCATGCTAGCAAAATCATACTCATCCTTAATCGTACTATGGACCTCTCATCCAAGATATGATGACAAATCTCATACATAAGCAACATCCAAATGTGCTTAAAAATAATATTTATCAAAAACAATATATCCATGTAGTCACATATCATAGGAGAAACATCTCAACCTTGAAAATAGAATATCCCATGTACATATTTCAAAGGATGCTTGGTGGAAACTCTATGTGAATGAAGCAACTCACTCATGAATTTATTCAGGTTCTATACACATCATATATATATATACAGATGGATGTTCAAAATGGAACATCAATGCTTCAAGCAACGGTTGGATGCCATGCAACATATTTGAACTTCAAATCAGATTATCCAAGGATTTGCATTTTCATTACTCAAAAACATTTTCAATAGCTTTGCAATATATAATTTGTTTTCCAAATTCTAGAAATCGATTCATCATGACATGATACATCATTTTGAGCTTCAGAAGCTATCTCCCTCTGATTTAGATCATCATAGGCTCATCACCTGTCAAGGGTAGACCACCAAGATATTAAACCAAAACCATAATCAAAATCAAAGCCATACCTTGGAACTCATCATCCTGACTTCATCGAATAACTGTCAAATATAGACATATCTAGATCGGGGAGCTTGCTTCATGTAATTCTCTAAGCATAATTCCTTTCATAAATCAATGTTGTACCATCACATCAACAAAGTCAGCTCATCAAAGTCTAGAAGTCATATCATAACCATGATCAAAGTCATCAACGTCATAGTATCAATTATTTCAACCAGGAGACATGGAGAGATCATATCAAGTCGTGACTTCATTTATTATCATGCCAACAAGTTGTCATCAACGATGCATTATCAATCTGAACTTTATCAAGTCATTCTCATAATCATAATACAAGTCATCTATGTCACAAGGTGAAAATTCATACACCAAGGATGAGTCATGCAGGTTCCAATTTCATGTTGAATCATAACTATCAATACTTCAACCATTGTGTTAGGAATGAGGAGGCCAATAAAAAATCATTTTTTTGAATACCCACATAACATAGATATAAGGGAAAATCAACAATCGTCAAAATCAAATCATTAATCATCAGGACAAGTCCAAATTTTCTATCGTAGAGAGATCTATAGTCAAATCATATCTTAATCATAAATTCAAAGTTATTTTCAAGCATCATGACAACACATTGTTCATCTATATCAATCAGCCAAATCATGCAAACCTCTTGTAGCACAAAAATAGTAACAACTTTATATGTATGTCCCGGTCACCTGCAAACAAGTTCAGTCTGCATGTTCATGTTATGGAAAACATTCAAGATTTTCCTGCTTCCAAATCTTGTTATATATAACATATTTGTGGAACTGACATCTTCAAGGTGACGATTCTATTTCATGCACAATACTTCATTTTTTTTTATTTAATGTGATCAACAATTTAACCCCAAAACTTCAGAAATCAGATTACAATGGCAGAATATGTCAGAGACATCTTGATTATGAGTTCAAAAAGTTCCAGAAAGCTTCAGATGATGTTCAATTGTAGTCAAACCCTTGGACTCTCCCTTCAAGTTAGCATGGGAGCATCTTTAGTTTCCTAGACGTTCCCTGGGCCTTAGCATGCATGCATCCATGGACAAAATCTCCTGGTTCTATACCTGTGGCCGAAACAGAAACCCTAACCTTTGTACAATTTTCAGATCTAAGACTTTGTTGCAGATCAATACTTTTGAGGTGCACATAAATCATATTTCAACAATACATAATGAAAATATTAGTTTGAGAAGAGATTCTCCCTCTGGCCGGGGATCTACTTTGTTCATGTCATCAACATGTCTCTACTAGAGTCATGCAACAACAGATCTATTAGATCATAATCATATATATATCATGTCTATGACATCAATCTTTCATCAAAGGTTAGACTCAAAGAAGCGTATCATATCTCAAATATTATGAGAACTTTCTATCAAGACACTTCATCAAGTTAGGACATTATGTTTAACCATATTCCATCGAGACAAGACCACAGGTAGTAAGAGATATAGAATATCAATCTCATAGTTATACCTCTAATATCATGTTTATCATGATCAATGAGATCAAGTTATGTAATTCAATAAAGCTTTACCAAAACAACGAGTGTCAATATCTCTTTCCATATGATTTCATCATGCTTATCAAAAGCATTATTAGCAGACTCGTATAGGATTCAATGAGCTATCCTTCTATATGAAATCCATCATGACAAGTATCAATAGTATCATTTACTAAATTCAAGGTGCTAGCCTTCTTTACAGGATCAATATGACCAACGGATGGATGTTAGCCAAAAATCAAGTGTATCACGGTATCAACATTGGATAGTCTCATAGAATTCAAAAATATTCAACATTAGGTGCATCATTTCATCATAGGAAACATAGATCCAAGTCACTTTCATATGCATATATGAGCCATCAAAGAAAGATACATTCTCATCATACCTTAGGGCTTACCTAGCCATAAATGTTATTGTTGAAATAAAACATATCATGCATACCTCGTGGTATTCAAATACCTGTGCACATTCTCATAGGAAGCTTGTAGTGCTTGTCACCTTTTCATCAAGTACTTCTTTGCCTCTTTCCAGATCTAGCCATCGTTCATGCATGTCAAATGATCCTCAAGAGAGATCCACTTATCACATTTCATCAAGGAGGTTAGAAACATACATATACTGAAATACATATGTAGGAATTGTAAGTAATAAACATAAGCATCAAATCCATAGGTCTAAACAAAAGTAAGAGGCATCATAAGTTCAAAAATATTTTCTTCAATGAGAGGTGATCCTATCCCTCTTGAACTAATATTCAAGAGCCATAAATGTCCATAGTCCATATTCCAATTTTGCCTTCAATTATCCAACCAGTTTTTCTAGGGATTATCCCATCTGGAGCTTCATCAAATCTTTGTCAAGTGCTTGACAATCTTAACATTGACCAGTTATGTTCCATATCTCATATTGTTTCCATAAACCAGGGTGTTCTCTCCAACCCTAACCTTATAGAATCCATCAAACCCTAATAATCAAGTTGCCTAGGGTTTTATTCAAACCCCAGAATTTTTTTAGGGCTCCACCATCCACTTCTTTCTTCCATCAAAGGTGTCATCATCGAGGTGATCTCCATTACTTTTCTTCAGCCTAGATCTAATAATGTGTTAATTTTTCATAAGGCTACATTGTTTTTTGCTCTGATAATTGCATTTCTTAATTAATACATTAAGTTAATCCCATATCATCATTACATTATCTTGTTGAAGTTTCTAAGTCTACTTAGCTAGAAACCCTCCATGCACTTTATCTTATTTATTCCTACCTACTTGTTCCTTTACTTAACAAGTTATTTACAATGTAAATATTGAAAATAGACACTAGTGCATGCTCAACATATTACAAATCAACAACTGAAATAAATAGAAACAATCACACCATATGACACCATTATTTTTGGACCAATGTCCCTAGAAAAACCCATTGTGGGAAAACTGGTGTAGCTATCTGAGGGTTTTCTTATTAAGCAATATCAGAGTACAATCTAGGTGTTGAAACTAGCCTGCCCAACAAAGAATTTCCTTGGAAGTAATACCTGTCAGTTTGAGACAAATCTCCTGGCTAAAACCCCAGATAATCCTTCCAGCAGCTCCTCATCACTAATCTGCCCCAGAAACCCCAGCGTCAGCCTTTTATAGACTGCATCAACCCCTCTCTGCCCAACACTAGCCCTGCATCACCCTAGATGGGTCTGCGTCAACCTTAGGAGGTCATGCATCATCCTTCTAGCCCTCTATGTCAGCAATGTTGGCCTCTGTGTGGCCCTGCGTGAGCCCTAGTTGGCTATGCGTCACTCTCCCCAGCTACTGCGCTACTCTCCTAACACTATCTTTGTCTCTCTATCTCTCTGTACCCAATGCCCCTTAGATACAACTCTCGGTACTAATTCTATCTCTCTTAGCAAACCCCGCTCTAGAGAATAGAATGACTGATCACTCTGGTGTGTTCTCCAAGTGGCCCTCAAGCCTCCTCTTATACTTTTCTTGTTGACATATCAACGACCGATATTAAGTCCCTAATCAACGGCTAAGATTAGATCTGGCTTGATCCATGTATTTTGGACCATTCTAACACAGTTTCATATTAATACACATTAATATTTTATTTTCCCTAAGTTTAGACTTAGGGACTCCATTAAAAATATTAATTATTTTAATATATCCTGAATTATTTAGAATCTGCGCAAACCCTTTTTGGGTATTAGACATCTCATGTTCCCCAACCTCTCCACCAAATTTCATGGCTAGAGCACATCTAATGCTACCCAAAATCAACACTCGCTCTTAGCAAGGACTATACTCTGGCAATACTCCTCATTGAGTATTACTTTGATCATTCAGCATCGGTCCTTGTGCTGATGCTAGGCCTGCTACCCACCATCCTCTGCACTGTTGTATCCTGTACTATTGCCCATGGTTTTTCCACTGCCACTGCTACATATGTACAACAACTCCCAATGCATCTGTGTTGTTGCTGGTCCTTTCTCCCAGCATTGCATCCGCACTGCACCTGCTCTCATCATGTTGCATCATGTTGCCTACTGTTGCACTACAACTCAGTTATTGAGAAGTAAGTAACTGATGTCCCAACTAACCTCTCTATTGGGCTAGAGACACTCACTGATGCTGAAGCTCCCTCTGCCACTGCCTAGTGCTCCCTCTCTAACCTCTGCGCTGCTGCAACAACTCCCTGCATCTCACACTATTGTACACCTCTCTGTGCCATCTTGCACTAGTGCAACACTCCCATGCCTCTCACACTATTGCAGCCTGCTAGCCTCTGCGCTGTCTTGGGACTCCTGCACTATATCTCTCTCTTCCGCTCCATCCGCATCCATCTCTACCTGACTCAGCCAGTCCTACTACTCCTCTTCGGGGCTCTCGTAGCAAGGTCTAATCCAAGAGGCTAGGTACCTCAAGGATCCTGCTCCTCAGTGCCTGTAGTCTTCCTAACTACAGCACGATGTCTCCCCACTTCACTCAAGTGGTGTGTGTGCACATGGCACAGTCATCGTCTGTGAAAACTTCCTTCTCTGCCCTTGCTGGCATTGCCTTAGTCTCGGAAGAATATCCCTTACTCTTCTTCCTTGGACACTGGGTCGCATAATGACCTAGCTCCCCACAGTGGAAGCACTTAATCTTGGAGAGATCCTTATTCTTCCGCTTCTCTTGCTTTCCCTAAGATGTTAGGGCAACATCTTCCTCCTCCTACTTGACTTTGATCCCCTTATTGCTACTACCCACCTTCATCTGTCGTCTGATCTATTCCTGGCGAAGATCCACCAACATCTCATCCCAAGGTGGAAGAGTCCCTCTGCCCAGTATACTCTAGACAAATACCTCCCAGTCTTCTGAGACAACATTCAGGGTTGTCCTCACCATCAACTCCTGATCCGGCGTGGCTTCTATAGTAGTCAACTGATCTCGAATCTCATTCAGTCCTCCGAGGAAGGTGTCAATTGGTTCTCCCTTCTTCATTTGATACAACCTCAATTGATTCTCATGTAGCATTCTTCTCTACACAGAAGTATGTTGGTACAATTTCTTGAGGGCCTCCCACATCTCATATGTCGTTTCCTTCTCGGCAATATGTGGTACTACATGGTCCTTGACCCTGTCAAGGATGATACTCTTGGCCCTCGCCATTGCCTCCTCATACTTTTCGTTATCATGCGGGTTGACTGGGATTGCTATAACCTTCAAGGCGAAGTTCTTGACACAATTTTTGTCAAGTACGAATAAGATTTTGGCCTTCCAAAATGCGAAGTTCGATGCTCCTTCTAGTATATCCTGGTCTCTTACTCCATGTAGTGTCATGATGCTCTTCTACTTCCTTCCTAGAAGTTCTCTGTTTGACTCCTCCGAGTCTCTACTTCCCGTCTGGAATTTCTCTTCTAGACTCCATCTAAGTCCTAATTTCTCTCCTAGAAATCCTTCTATCGTTGTCAAGATGCCCCCTACTTTAACCATCTTGTGCAACCACACCACTGATCCAGGTTCCTCGACTAGAAACCCTTGGTAGCAACTCCCTCCTCTTGGCCTTGCTCTTTCAGGTATTGTTCTGACTATAGTACCTCACTAGCTCCACTCTGCAATATTCCCACAACCTTCTAAACCCCAGCAACCTAAAGGTGAGAGCTCCTAGGCTCTGCGCAATCTCGACACCAGCAACCCGGCCTCCTCAGCCAACTGCGTCAGCCCTCCCAGCTTCTGTGTGGCTATGTGTGAGGCTCCCTTTGCCTTCCTTAGCCTCTGTGCTGCCTCTTCCTAGCTCACCCTTAATGATGCAAGCACTGCATCACCCTTCCCTTGTTGCTGCTCTACTAGAATCAAATTTTGTCACCTCGGCACAGTTGTTTTCTGCTGCTATTGCTCTGCTCGGCTGATGTCCTCAATCCTCATATGACTTGAAATCACGCTCTGATACCATGTTGAAGTTTCTAAGTCTACATAGCTAGAAACCCTCCATGCACTTTATCTTATTTATTCCTACCTACTTGTTTCATTACTTAACAAGTTATTTACAATGTAAACACTGAAAATAAACACTAGTGCATGTTCAACATATTACATATCAACAACTGAAAGAAACAGAAACAATCACACCATATGACACCATTATTTTTGGACCAAAGTCCCTAGAAAAACCCAATGTGGGAAAATCGATGTAGCTATCTGAGGGTTTTCTTATTAAGAAATATCAGAGTACAATCTGGGTGCTGAAACTGGCCTGCCCAACAGAGAATTTCTTTGCCAGTAATACCTCTCAATTTGAGACAAATCTCCTGGTTGAAACCTCGGATAATCCTTCCGATAGCTCCTCGACACTAATCTGCCCTAAAAACCCCAACGTCAGCCTTTTCTAGCCTACGTCAGGCCCTCTATGCCCAGTGCTAGCCCTGGATGGGTCTACATCAGCCTTAGGAAGCCCTTCATCAGCCTTCTTGCCCTTTGCGTTAGCAACACTGGCCTCTTTGAGGTTCTGCGCAACTCTCGGCTGCCTCTGTGTGGCCCTGCGTGAGCCCTGGCTGGCTCTACGTCACTATCCTCGGCTATTGCACTGCTCTCCTAGCACTATCTCTACCTCTCTGTCCCTATGTACTTAATGCCCCTCAGCTACAACTCCTGATAACTAATTCTATCTCTCTTAGCAAACCCCACTCTAGAGAATAGAATGACTAATCACTCTGGTGTATTCTCCAAGTGACCCTCAAGCCTCCTCTTGTACTTTTCCTGTTGACATATCAACGACCGAGATTAAGTCCCTAATCAATGGCTAAGATTATATCTGGCTTGATCCATGTCTTTTGGACCATTCTAACACAATTTCATATTAATACACATTAATATTTTATTTTACCTAAGTTTAGACTTAGGGACTCCATTAAAAATATTAATTATTTTAATATCTCCTAAATTGTTTAGAATCTTCCCAAACCTTTTCTGGGTATTGGAGATCTCATGTGCCCCAACCTCTCCACCAAATTTCATGGCTATAGCACATCCTATGCTACCCAAAATCAACATATCCAAATATATGCCATTATTCATCAACATATGCAATTCTATAGAACTAACAACTTCATCATCATCAATGTAGTGAAACATAAATGAGCAATAGAAGAAAAGCATGCACACACATAGAGAGACCAGGATTGGTTCGAGACTAGGGTAAAACCCACTATGGGGAAAACCCTTGCAAATCTTCTTCTTCTTAGATCGTGATGCAGAAGCATCCGAGCACTCTTAATCATATTCAGAATCCAAAGCTGAGAAGGAGGAGACATGGAAAAACGTGAAAACCAGGCGACAAATTCTATTAAAACAGGGCTAAAGTGATGGAATGGATAAAGTCTCTAGAAGACTTATTTAATGTAATTTAATCTTCCATGTATGCATATAGAGAGATTTAGGAGTTTGTTGAGCGAATGTGGGAGAAATTCATGGATTGTAAATGATCCCTCCCTTTTGTAACTTCTTATATAAGAGGGTATATGTAAGGTAGTGAGGGATAGATAGAGTGAAAGATAGAGATTTGTGTAAACAAAGTGTAGATTCAATGTAGTCGAGAGGGGGAAGTGTGACTAAGGCTGAAATGCCTTAGGTTGTAATAGAAGTTTGTATATATATAATGAAAATTTCTGTGAGTTGTGTGAAATTCGTGTATTTGGATAGTTATGTCTTTCTGAGTTATTATGTGTTGTTGGAGTGTTGATCAACCATCGATCGCTAGAAGGATCGATGGTGATCAAATGTTAATCGAGTTATTGTTATATGGGTGTCGTGTATGAAAATAGAGTATGGCAGAGGAACTGTGTTTTAACACAGATTCCATCAATAATGAACAAGATTAAGTCAAAGAAGGAATAGACGGAGTAATGCACAGGAGTTGTCAGATCTTATCGATCAATGATTAGTATTGACGATCAATGGCAGAAGGCAAGGTGAAGACGAGAACTGATCTGGATCGTCAGATCTACAGATGGGTGAAATTGACGGATATCGGGTCAGAAGATGCATGTCGGTTAATTCAAAAAACCGGACCCGATATCGATTAAATCACAGTTTAATATTCCCATCGGTTCTGTCCCAAGGAAATAGGCACATGGAAAAAGCTGGACCCGAACTTTTATAGATTGAGGAGTTATCAATGGATCTGTGAAGGTGTTAAACGTCAAGTAAGTGATCCACTTGATATCATTGTGGACCGTCGGATCACATGGAGTTAGATCTACGACGTAGGATCACCAATCAAGTCAGTTGATAGGGGAAAGATATCAACCATAGGATCAAGAACCAGATCGACGATGGTGGTTAACTCTCGCATTTCGCAGGAATCAAGCGCTGGTGGATTGCGAAACTGCGATGTTCAATGAGCCGAGAATGTGATGAAGCATCGACCGTCAAATCGAGAAGTTGATCAACGGTGGATATTGAAGAACAGTGGAAAGGCTTGGGAAAAAGTGGACCCGAGAAGTTATGGATGCGAGTTTATTCTATTTGAGATCTGGCCTTAGGCATTCATTGTCGGGTTTCCATGTGTTTCCAGTGTATTTCGATAATTTGTGTTGTCCTAGTTTTTAAGACAAAGCGCCAATTAGCACTTCTGATAGAAACATGGGCCCATAAGCCACAGGTCCATGATCGATATTTTAGAAATGAAAGGGATATTTCCTTAGGGAAATTTCTCCTTTCATCAAGTGGTATCAGAGTAGGGAAAGGTTTTCCTGCGTAAAAGAGATTTCGTGTAGGAAGGAGTGCAAGAAAAAAGAGGAGGTACAGTTGTGTTAAAGCTTGGCGAGTTTATGGTCTTTACTGTCATACAGATAGTGGCAATAGAAGGTGAGAAGACTTGCAACAACCTAGAGCAAGGAGTGCTCAATTGGTTCCAGAGGAGAGAACCAGAAGGATGTCGAAAGACTAAGCTCAGAGGAGGAAGCTTGGTGAGGTATCATATAGTAGAGAAGACTGTTACTGCAGAGGTTTGGTTGCAGCTTGCAGAAGATCATGAAGGCAGTTCCACTGAGGAAGTGGGTAGAATTTCTATGGGATTAAGGAGAAGCAAATGACCAGGAGGTCATAAATTTTTGTGCCTTGGGAGTCTGATGCAGGAGCATCTGAGCACTCTAATCAAATTCAGTATCCAAAGCTGAGAAGGAGGAGACATGGAAAAGCATGCAAACCATGGGACAAATTCTATTAAAATAGGGCTAAAGTGATGGAATGGATAAAGTCTCTAGAAGACTTATTTAATGTAATTTAATCTACCATGTATGCGTATAAAGAGATTTAGGAGTTTTTTTATCGAATGTGGGAGAACTTCATGGATTGTAAACGATCCCTCCCTTTTGTAACTTCTCATATAAGAGGGCTTGTGTAAGGTAGTGAGGGATAGATAGAGCAACAAATAGAGATTTGTGTAAATAGAGTGTAGATTCAATGTAGTCGAGAGGGGGAAGTGTGACTAAGGCTTAAATGCATTAGGTTGTAATAGAAGTCTGTATATATATAATGAAAATATCTGTGAGTTGTGTGAAATTCATGTATTTGGATAGTTATGTCTTTTTGAGTTATTCTGTGTTGTTGGAGTGTTGATTGCCCATATATCACTAGAAGGATCGATGGCGATCAAATGTTAATCGAATTATTGTTATATGGGTGTCATGTGTGAAAACAGAGTATGGCAGAGGAATTGTGTTTTAACGCAGATTCCATCAATAGCGAATGAGATTAAGTCAAAGAAGGAATAGACGGAGTAATGCAGAGGAGCCATCAAAGCTTATAGATTGACGGTTAGTATTGATGATCAATGGCGGAAGGCGAGGTGAAGACAAGAACTGATCTGGATCGTCATATCTACAAATGGGTGAAATCAACGGATATCGGGTCAGAAGATGCATGCCGATTAATTCAAAAACCGGACCCGATATCAATTAAATCATAGTTAAATATTCCCATTGGTTTCGTCCCAAGGAAATAGGCACGTGGAAAAAGCTGGACCCGAACTTTTATAGATTGAGGACTTATAGTTCTCATCGGGTCCGTGAAGGTGTTAAACGTCGAGTAAGTGATCCACCCAATATCATTGTGGACCATCGGATCACATGGAGTTGGATCTATAGTGTAGGATCACCAAGCAAGTTAGTTGATCATGGAAAGATATCAACCATCAAATCAAGAACCAGATCGACGGTGGAGGTTAACTCTCGCATTTTGCAGGAATCAAGTGTTCACAGATTGCGAAACTACGATGTGTGATGAGTCGAGAATGTGATTAAGCATCGACCGTTGGTTTGTGAAGTTGATCAATGGTGGAGATTGAAGAACAACAGAAAGGCTTGGGTAAAAGCGGCCCCGAGAAGTTATGGATGTGGTTTTATTCTATTTGAGATCTGGCCTTAGGCATTCATGGTCGGGTTTCCATGTGTTTCCAGTGTATTCCAATAATTTTTATTGTCTCGGTTTTTAAGGCAAAGCACCAATTAATGCTTCTGATAGAAATGTGCGCCCATAACCCACAGGTCCACGATGAATATTTTAGAAATGAAAGGGATATTGCCTTAGGGAAATTTCTCCTTTCATCAGATCATCATCAAATGATTAAGAAAAATAGAGTACAATGATCCATAACTTTATCTATGCAACAAAACAACTATGATATCCATGAAATAGATATAATCATGCTTATAATCAAACCCCTCATTCTGATGGTTATAATGTGTTTTCATTGACTTTAGTCAACTACTGGATATTGTTGTCACTATGCTAAACACTGTTTTCACTGGGAAGAATCTTCATAATACTTAAATCTCATCTTGGAGTCTTGGACGTAGGGAGGAGGAGTTGTGCGAGCATCTATAACAACCTTGGATGCTCTCTATGAAATTTATGACAATGTCTAAGGTAGCTCAGATGCTCCCTAGATCATTATGTGCGTGCATCCAGGGACCAACTCACTAGATCTTCTCCAAACCCCCAGACGCCCTCTTCCAGTTTTTGTGCCTGCAGCTGAGATAACCTAGATGCTCTCAGGACCACTCTGTCCAAATGTATGGGGATCAACATCTACAGATTTTCCTATGAAACCCTGGACGCTCCCATAGGCTTATGTGCCAGCGTCTGTTGAGAAATGCCAGCAAGAAATTCAAGTTTAATTTGTCCTTGAACTAAATTGTGAATTAAAATCAAATTCTATTCTCATAGCAACTTGTAAATAATGAATTAAGTTTAATTAACTTAATTAGCCTAGGAATTTCTAGTTGGAAGTATTTTTGTACTCATGTATATTTTCTCCCTAAAGTTTAGGGGTCGAGGATGAGTTTATTTGAGTTGTAATTAGATAAATCAATTGGACTGAGCTATAGACAGTTAAACTAGTTATAATTGTATGTGGAACTAGTAGAGGTCTAGTAGTGAGTTGGTGCACTGGTGCATCCTTAGTGCTATTCCAGTTAACTGAATATTCCCTTATGAGAAACTTATGCATGTTAGTTCAGAAAAAGACCCAGTTGAAACTAGAGTGCAGGGAAAATGTACTATTAGTTGTAGAATGATCCAAGTTGTACAGGTCATGCATGCAGTCAGAGAAGGACCTAAGTTTTGATTACGTTGTTATGGAGGAAGGATTTCCCAATTAAATATGGGTTGATCCTCATAGGAATTGCACAAGGAAATAGGGACTTGGCAAGAAGCATAAATTGGCTAAGTGTTGGTCAGTGCGGGCTTGTGAGGCAGAGAATTGATCATACTTGTGTAGGAATTGTTCTTGTGAGAACATGCTTTATATTATCACTCAGTTTGTTGATTAATGCAATAGATAATCGAGGTTTTTAGCAGTGGCTTTCCCCAGAGAAACAATTGTGTTATGTTTCTTTAATTATCTTCCTCTTATCGATTATTTTTTTCATCAATCAATTAGTTTTCGTTGTTTAAAGAGTAGAGTAGATTCTTGTCTTGTGTTTTAGTAAATTACATGAGATGTGAATCTATAGGAAAATATACATGGTATTAAAGCTGAAGACGGTATTCTAGAGGAGATTTCAAAGTTTTGAGTTTTGGGTTACAGGTGAAATTTGAATTTGCAATACATACTTCAGGATCAGAAAATGGATTTATACGGTTTGAGTCCCGAGTATTCCTTAGAAGGCAACTCAAATTATATAGCCTCAAAGGATAGGATGGAAATTGTGCTAGAGGATAATGGCCTCAAGGAATTCATTGAGAAAGCCATTCCTAAGCCAGCAACATTGAATGCACAAAATTTGGTCGAATGGAAGAAGTGTGTGGTGAAGGCGAGGCAGATAATCCTTGAGGGATCGAGACGACATTGTATCGAGTCTCCATGGGAAGGAAACTTTGTATGCTATGTGGAAAGAATTAACATACCTATTCCAGAACAACAGTGACCATAGGAAGTTGGCACTGAAAGACAAACTTCGAAAAATCAAGATGGAGAAAGGTGAGACCATTCCAAAATACTTGACCAAGTTCACTCACTATCATGATGAGCTTCGAAGTGTTGCAATAACTATTGATCAGGATGACATGGTGAGCCTAGCTGCAGGACTCTATCAATGGGAGGGAGAAGTTGCCAGGTTGGGAATGAATGTGGTCATATTTGATGCTTGAGGAGATTAGAAGGAAAACCAAAGATGGTTCCTCATCAAATACTAATGATGAGGAAATTTTTTCCTTAGCGGGTAAGGCAAGGAAGGGGAAATGGAAGGTGTCCCATTCCAAAATAGATTCTTTTAATGGAGGCAAGAAGAAAGACATGTAAAAAGTTAAGTGCTTTCATTGCAATGAGCTGGGATATTTTGCTACAAAATGTTTGCTCTAGAAGTCCTCAGGAGGAGCAACAGGTGAGGCTTTGGCCTATCAATTTGAATTGGACTTTACTCTCACTGCATGCATGGCGTCATCAATGATGGGTAGTGTATGGTACCTTGACAATGGAGCTTCATTCCACATGATTGGTGACAAGGAGTTGTTCAGTGAACTGGAGGAGAAGCATCTCTAGATGCATATCGAGATGGGTGACGATGGGAGGTATAGTGCTACTGGATTGGGCATAGTTACTTTTCAAAGGGAGTAGGGTGCTCTTCTCACCTTGAGAGATGTTATGTATGTACCCGAGTTGAAGAAGAACTTAGTATCAGTCACCATGTTGGAGTATGGAGGCTATGAAGTGGTCTTTAGCAAAGGAAATGCATTCCTTCAACACATAGCCATGGGTTAGTTAAAGAAGATTGGGATTCGAGTTAAGAATATATATATAAGTTGGAGGTAGAGGATTGTGCTGATTTGAGCATGAAAGTAGAGAAGGTGTAGAGTCAAGACGTTGGCGAGTTGTGGCACATACAATTGGGTCACTTGCATCATGGGGCTTTGAAAATCATGCAACAGAACTCTACTAGTCTTCCCAAAGGTAAGCTAGAGCAAGGTCATACATGCAAGGGGTGTACTTTGGGAAAATACACCAAGGGTTCCTTTCACGACAGAGAAAGTGGAGCAGAGGTGATTCTAGAGTGAGTCCATTCAGATGTGTGTGGACCATTCTTGATAACATCCATGACCAAACACAAGTACTATGTTATATTTTTTGAGGATTTTTCTCGTAAATCCTAGATCTTTTTCATGCAGAAGAAAGATCAAACATTCACAAAGTTTTGCGAATTTAAAGCATTGGTCAAGAAAGAGTCAATAAATAAGGTTGAAGCTCTAAGGAGTGATAATGGTGGTGAGTATGTCTCAAATTAGTTTAAGAACTTTTGTGCATCAGAAGGGATTAAACGGGAGTTGACAGCAACCCATAACCCACAACAGAATGGGGTGGCTGAAAGGAAGAACATAAGAATTGTAGGGTCAACACTGGCGATGTTGCATGATCAAGGCCTACCACTACACTTGTGAGATGAGGCATGCAACACAGTTGTTTATTTGCAGAATAGAAGCCCACATCAGATACTTGGGATGAAAACACCAGAGGAGGCTTTCTCCAGTAAGAGAATAGATGTTGGTCACTTCAGGATTTTTGGGTCATCGGTATATTTCCATGTGACCAAAGATGCACGGAAGAAGCTTGAGCCGACATTAGAGTTGGGCATATTTGTGGGGTACAATGATACACCTCACAACTATTAGGTATACTTGCCTACTAGTAGGATGACAATGGTTTGCATGGATGTTAGATTCGATGAGGAGAAGTCCATGTGAGTTTCCCTTGAGCAAGAACTTCAACTACATGCGGTTGAGGAGCTTTTAGCTCCTAAGGTTGAGGAGCCTTAGATTGATGTGGATCAGCCACATGCAGAGGATCCAAGAGTGGAGGAAATCACTTAGGTAGAGTTTTACATAGATGGGAGAAAGTGCACCATAGAGTCTAACAGGTTATTGCATGATGCATGGGAGAATGTGGGAGCACCCACATCTTAGAGCAGGTAGAGGAGGTCACCCGAGAGGTACACTAGATACATGGCTCTTATGAGCGGATGTGTTGAGACAAAGCCCTCTTCCTTTAAGGAGGCAGTGTAACAACTGGTTTCAGTTGATGCCATGGTGGAGGAGTATAAATCCATAGTTCGTAAAATTGTTTGGGATGTGGTCCTAAGCCTAGAGGACAAGTCAATGGTGAACTCCTCATGGATTTACAAGGTAAAGGTAACTGCATATGGTAGTGTGGAGAAGCATAAGGCCATGTTTATGGCTCGTGGATTTTCATAGGTAGAGGGGATTGACTATGATGAGACTTGTTGTATCTCTGAGATGATAATGGTTAGCTATCATGCCAGGGAATCTAAGATATTTGTTTTGGGGGATTTGTTTTAATTTTTGGAGGACCAATGTATGAAACAGATTCAAAACAATGATGACTAACCTTCTTGAATAATACTAATATTAAACAAAGGGTTGCTATTACCATCCACACAGTGATTTAGCTTATCCAGTGATGAGTAGAAACATAAAGATAATATGACTGTTATAGTTTTCAAAAAGAAAATTAAATAACCATAAGTAAGAAAACCTTTAAACAATGTTTAGAAAGTTTGACAAAATATGCCTAAGATTACAAAGATATTGATGATTTTATAATTTATAGGGAATTACTTAAACAAACAGTTTTTCTCTTTAAAGATGTCACTTCAGAAAGCTTATAAGAGTGAATTGAAACTCAACTACTCCTATCTGGTTATCTTTGTAAAACTTAAGAATATGAAGAAAACACAGTGAATGAAAACTGGAAAACTTACAAGGAATACAAAATTTTATGAATCAAATTCAGAATCCTTTGCTTTGGTATTAATGATTTAGAAAAAGTTGAGTACATTTAGTGCTTACAAATGTTTCTCCAAGGGTGCAACCTTTAATAACTCATTAAAGAGAGTTATTTATACAATCTTAGAGCTAAGAAAATATCTTAAACAAATTTACAAAAATAGATTGATACAAAATCAAGAATATCAATTAATAGTCGACCTATCACTATTTTGGTGTTGAATTGTTGATGATTGTCCCTGGAAATGTTGAATGTTGCTGATGACTGTCCCTAGAAATACTGAATGTTGCTAATGACTATCCCTGGAAATGTTGAATGCTGCTTGATCCTCCCTTTAGTCAAGTAAATCAGTTAACTGTTCCCAACGTTTCTTATCTGGGATAGATAACTTAGTCACCCTTCGATAAACTTCATCCATTTCTATATATTTATTAAAAGTGTGTTTCACTAAAAATATATGTCTAATTTCATTTAGGATGAAAAAGGTATCTCTAAGTTCATTTAGCACAATCCTTAGTGTTGATGCACCTCTTATGTTTGAAACGGTAGCTACATTGGTGCTGACCTCTGCAAGTTTTGAAACATAGTCTTCAATGGGCATTAATTTATCATTTATTATCAGCATAGAGGGAAAATCCTTGCTGGTCAAGGTTTCCAACCTATTGAAAAAACGTTGAACTATGACATTAACATTGCTGGATTTCTCCTCCAACTGAAGAATGAGATTTTTCTTTGTAATAATCTTCTTTACTTCCAATATGGTTATTGTCCTATCATTAATTCAAGCTCATAGATATCTTTAGAATTCAGAAACTTGATTATTTCAGTGGAAACTTCTGGCATGTCCTCAAGTTCCTTGGAGCTGGTTTTAATAGCTTCCTGAGCTTTCTCCAACAAGTCCTTTTGATCAAAGATTATCCTGATATAAGGCCAGATATATTTGATTGATTCAATGATCTCTTCCCATAACATTTCCTTTACCAAACAAAATTTGTTTCCAAGATAAGATTCTTTGATTTCTTTCTGCAATACCTCAATTTGACTTTTTCCCCTCTCCAACTCAGCTACATGTGAATTGTCTGCAACTGCTTTCAAGTGTTGTAGTGTCTTCAGTTGATCCTGCAATTTCTTCATTTCCTCTATTTGAATAGACAGATTCTGAACAGCTTCAGCAAGTTGTTCAACTCCTATTGTTGTTCCTGTAGTTGTTGTTTTTCCTAAGATAGAAGCTGTAGTTATAGAAAATGTTGTAAGAGGAACTACATCCATTGGAATATTGGGCCCTTTTACAGTCTCCTCTTTCTCTTTGACAAGTTTTTCCATTTGCTCCTCCATTTGTTTTATTTGCAGATTTTGTTCCATGATGAGATTCATCATGTCAGATTTCTGAGTTTCACTTTATTCAATCTCTTTAGTCATTGGGTCCTCTGAAGCTAGCAATTTTAGTTACTTCCTTAATGCTGAAATCTCAGTATTTTTTGTCTTGACAAGTTCTTTTGTAGCCTTTATATCAGAGGGATCATATCCCATCTTCAACACCAGATCTTCCAAAGCTTTGATCTTGGTGTCTTTGGCCAATGATGAAAATTTCTCAAGCTTAAGCTCTGACTGTGTATTAGCCAAGGTAACCTACATTTTGGAAAGACTCATGGCAATGTTAGTTAAAGTGGAAGAAATCATTTGGCCAGTCTGTTTGTGCATCTCAATTTGGTCAATTGGATGTACATCTTTAACATCAAATTCAAAGGAGGTTTTCTGGTAATGTGCAGCAGTCCTGGGCTATGGAATTTGAGCTCGTAAGAAAGCCATCTACATTTTACCTTTCTCAGAGTCAAAGACTGAAAGAAGTCTGGCTTCAGAACTAGAAGAATGTTTCTAGAACAGAGTATAAGTATTCAACTTTAACTCCTCATTTTTATTCTTAATTTCATTGAAGACATGAAAAATGGCATCTTCATTATCCTTCTGACTGCTTTCATTGGTCTGAATCACCTGTTTTTCATGAGATGTGTTGGAATGAGTAGGAGACTGAACAATTTCTCCACTAGAATGTGTAAAAATAGAGGTTTCTCCACTAGAATGTGTAAAAATAGAGGTTTCTCCACTAGAATGTGTAAAAATAGAGGTTTCTCCAAGTCCATCAAATGTTGTCTTATGTAACTCAATAGTTGCACTAACCTTAGAAGAGAGCCTAGGTCTCTTCTTCCTATGTACAATTCTAAAACCTTGACTTGATGCTTCAGTTGTAGGGGATGATTGTTCTTCCCTCCCTCATTTAGTTTTCTTTTCCTGTACAAGTGGAGTTTGTACAATAGAAGTAGAGACTACTTGTTCTTCAGCTTCTTGAAGGGTGTTCTCCTTCCACTCTGATTGATTTTTCTACTGCTATATTTCAAGCCTGCCAGTATGATGGTATGCAGTGAATTTGTTTTCAACTCTGAGCCTAGAAATCACTCCCATTGGGTCATAAGACCAAGTGAAGCTGAGGCCAAAATTCATTTGCTTCAATAACCTGTCTGCTTCTTCTCCTGCTGCTCTAGTATTACAAATGAATGGACCAACCTAAGCTTTTAGCTTGAATTGTGATTTCTTCTTTGCAACCACAAAATGTATTTCATCTGCATTTAACCTCTGCCTAATATATTCTAATGCAAAAATTCTGATAGGGAGGTACTTAGGAAGCTTGTAGGGTGGAAGCTCATAGCCATAGACTTGGATCTTTGTATGATTTTGGTAAAGATACCAATCTCCTATTGTGACTTGATCAACCAGCTGCAACAGTTTCACAATTTCATCACTTATTCTTGGTACTAGAGTGCTTCTCATAAGTTTAATGGCAGGATGAACAAACAATTCTATGAATTGATTATATGTAAATTATTCCTTCTCCTTCATTCCCATGGAAGTCCAAAAGATCACTGATTTCTAGTTGCCTTCTTCATCTAGCTTCTACAAGGTGAATGGAAACTTGTCTCCCTAAAAATATATAAAAAGATACACAAGTACTGAAGCATACTTGAATACCTCTTCAGTATTGAACTAGACAAATTGTTCATGAATGGCCTTAGCTAGAAATTGGCTAAAGTGATAATGAACAGTGGGTTTGGAACCAGCAAGAAAGATAGATAAGAAACCAATGATGGCTTCATTTACATATTGATCAGAATTATAACCAAGAAGATAAGAAAGAATGGTGGTAATTTGCTTGGTTCTATCTGGGAATATAGATGAATCACAAGGAGGGTCTCTTTTAGGCAGACGGCTATCTACAAATAGGAAAATTTCTAGAGTTTGAGCTCTTTTAGTGAAATATAGATTTTGATAGGCCTCTGTTAGGTTTTCATGAGAAAAAGGATTGGTTGGTGCAATAGTTGGGACCTGCAACATCTGTTCAATGGACTGAGCATTGATGGAGCACAGAATTTCCCCTATAGCTGAGATGATAGCTCTTTGAATGGGGTCATAGTATTCATGGCATTTCCTTAAAAAATTAAAGTGCTCTGTGTGTCTGAGGGAAGATCTAATGAGGAAGATGGGAGTCCCAAAGTCCTATTTCATCTATTTGATCAACTAATTGATCCTCCATCTAGTAGTAGATTTCAAACAAATCGAATTCAGAAAAAGACTCAATAATTTTACAGTCTCTTTCAACTAGGGGAGTATGATGGAAGTCAATTTATGGATGAATGAGAGGATTTGGGGTTTTTGCAACTTCTTTTCCTTCAGGAGGCATTCTGTTAATTGAATTCAAAGTTGAAAGTGACAAAAATTGGAAAAATTGGGCTAAAACACAGTGATAATAGAATAATAGTGTAAGTGTGGATTAGGTGGACCTAGATGTCGGCTTGGCACTGGAAAGAATTGAAAATTCAGTTTAATGATGAATCTGTTGTTTTGGCTGCAAACAACAGTATCTAGGGAATTATGGGAATGCACTGTGTAACAGTTTATATGAAAATTAGGGCTTATAATGAATAAGATGGAGCGGGTCATCCTCAGTAATTTTCCAATGGGGCTAATAAATAGTGAAGTGGAATATTAATGTGTGAGGGGTGGTGAGTTAATGGATAATAGGCAAGAGATGGTAGCTGATTGGACAGAGGAAGTGACATGGGAGCGGACGTGGACGATGACATAGGAGCGACAGTAAATAGTTGAATGAAAACTACATTCTGGAGTAAGTTGGAGTGGTAGGTTGTTTCAATATTTTAAATCCCGAATAACTAGGATGGGGGAAAAGCAGTTTCAAAGGGCGGTTTCCAAAACTGTCGACTTCGGAACCCCCCCCCCCCCCCCCCCCCACCGATAACATTCAGACGACAAGGGAGGGCCAAGGAGTGATGTAGACCATAAATCTTAGGGGAATGTGCGGGATGAAGAAGAACATGAGTGAGGTTTAATATCGTGGCGAAAAGTGATGGTGGGGTCAAGAGTTATGACGAATGTGACATGCGTGGGGTATTGGCGAATGAATGGATAACACACAGATATTACACCATAACATTTATTTTTTGTAAATAATGTTTAATTTAACCCATTCATTATATGAACATGTACGCAATGTTCTGACTTTAGGATAAAAATCCTTTCATGCTCCAATGGTAATTCATTTGTCTACCTACCCTTACCGTTTCTAACATTTTTTCGCAATCTTAGTCACCTGAGTGCATTTAGACTAGCAACTCAACATTTTCCTTTTAATGATTAATCTACTTCTATCCCTTATTGCTTCCATTGGCTCATATTAAATTGTTGAGCCAATTTTATTTGCTACCTATTGACAAAAATTTAAATCAAATCCAATCATGATTAAATTGTATAATTGGATTGTATGAACTAGTGTGGCATTTAAACAATCTGCACACAATTTTTTATTTGCAAAAATAAACTTGACTAAGAGTAGTGGCATTTGGATTTGCAACACTTTCAAAATTTATTATTTTTTCTTTTATTTCTATTCTAACATTTTATTTTTGCCTTCCTTTTTTAGGGCATCTATTCTAACTTTTTATTTGATATGGACTTTTTCATCAAAATATGCCTAACATTTTTTTATTCTATATTCTTTTCATCCATATCCTAACTTCACATATTTTGAAATATATTTTCATTTTTTGACTAATTGATGCTAACTTACCAAAACCAAAAAATGCTACAACAAGACCTTTTCTCATGTTGCAAGGTACTCATCGATTAGATCTATATTGGCACTATCAGCGTAGATGGATTGGAAGATACATGAGATGGATGTAAAGACAACCTTCCTTAATGGCATGATTGAGGAAGAGGTGTACATAGAGCACCTGAAGGCTTTGAGACCTTTGACCGTGAGTCGCATGTGTATCGGCTCAAGAGAGAGTTGTATGGGCTAAAGCAAGCACCCCGTGCTTGGTACACCAAGATCGATAACTACTTCACTCGGTTGGGCTTCACCAAAAGTGAAGCGGATGTGAACTTGTACCATAGTGGTGGAAGGTAAATTGTTGATCATTTTGTTATATGTCGATGATTTTATTTTGAAAGGTGATGATCAGTTGATCAAGTCTTGCAAGGAGGATCTTGCAAGAGAGTTTGAGATGAAGGACATGAGGCTCATGCATTAAAATCTGGGCATGGAAGTATGACCAGGTGATGGGAAATTGTTTGTGTCTCAGGGAAAGTATGCCAACGAGATACTCAGGAGGTTCCATATGGAGAGCAAAAAACCCATGGAGACTTCTCTAGCATACAACTAGAAGAAGGAGGATGCTACTTCAGGGGAAGTAGTGGAAAATATTGTTTACAAGCAGCTTGTGGGTTCATTCATGTATTTAGTGAACACATGAAAAAATATGTGCTATGTAGTTAAACAACTTAGTCAAGCGATGGTTAGGCCTACCAAGATGTATTGGAAGGCAGAAAAGAATGTGTTGAGATACCTCAAGGGAACTCCTTAGTATGGATTGTGGTACAAACGAACAAAGGGAGTGAAGCTTCAAGGCTTCACCAATGCAGATTGGGCAGGGAGTCCATCTGACAGGAAGAGCACATCATGAGGGATCTTTAGTATTGGGTTAGCAATAGTTTCTTGGTACAACAGGAAACAAAGATCGATTGCACTCAGTTCGGCAGAGGCAAAGTACATTTCTACAAGTCAGGAAGCATGTGAGGCCATTTAGATGAGGAATATTCTAGTTGGTTTGTTTGGTTAGCAGAAGGATCCAACTGTGATTTACTACGATAATCAGAGTTGTATCAAACTCTCTGAAAATCCTTTTTTTTATGATCGGTCCAAGCATATATATCCAATATCATCGTCTTTGAGATTGTGTATTGAGGCAGATTATGTTGTTGGAGTATCAAGATACTGACATTTTGACAAAGGAATTGTCAAGATGTAAATTCGAGTTTTACAGAGACATGATTGGGGTAGCTAATAATCCCTTTCTTTTTGAGAGAGAGTGTTGAGAAATGGCAACAAGAAATTTAGTTTAATTTGTCCTTGAATTAAAATTAAATTCTATTCTCATAGCAACCTCTAAATAGTTAATTAAGTTTAATTAGCTTAGGAATTTCAAGTTCAAAGTCTTTCTGTAGTCATGTATATGTTCTCCTTAAATTTTAGGGTTCCAGTATGAGTTTATTTGAATTGTAATTAGATTCCTTCGTTTGATTGAGTTAGAGGCAGTTAAATTAGTTCTAATTGTTTGTGGAACTAGTACAGGTCTAGTAGTGAGTTGGTGCACTAGTGCATTAGTGCTACTCCAGTTAACTAAAGATTCCCTCATGATAAAATCATGCATGTCAGTTCAGAGAAAGACCCATTTGAGGCTAGAGTGCAGGATTATTGTACTTTCAATTGTAGAATGATCTGAGTTGTACAAGTCATGCATGCAATCAGAGAAGGACCTAAGTTTTGATTGCGCATTTATGGAGGAAGGATTTATGAATTCAATATGGACTGATCCTCATAGGAATTACACAAGGAAATAGGGGCTTTGTAGGCAGCATAAATTGGCTAAGTGTTGGTCAATGCATGCTTGTGAGTCATAGAGTTGATCATAATTGTGCAGGAATTGTTCTTGTGAGAACAAGCTTTGTATTATCACTCAGATTTACTATTAATGCAATACATAGTCAGGGTTTTAAGCAGTGGATTTCCCAAGAGAAACAATTGTGTTATGTGTCTTTGATTATCTTCCTCTTGTCAATTATTGTTTTCATCGATCTACTGGTTTCCGTTGTTTAAAGAGTAGAGTAGATTCTTATCTTATGTTTTAGTACAATACATGAGATGTGAATCTACAGTGTCCAGGGCTCTTTAGACGTTGTCTTGACCATTGTGTGCCAATGTCCATGGACCAAAATGCCCAGTTCTGTGCCAACATCCAAGAATAAGAAAACCCTAGATCAGTGCAAGCTTCATCCCGGAGATTTCAGACCCTTGCGTAAATTTTCCTCTGACAAAACTGTGCAAACCAAGACAATAAGACAAGAGAGGATGCCTTAATCAATGTGTCCAAATGAGCTTGACATATCTTCTATTTATAGGCTTTCATGAGGGTCCACTTGGGGTTGACACTGACCTATCCAAATTAACATGTTCTTAGGGTTGACCTAACCCAATATACATGAGTGAATAAATAAATTCAAAAATCAACTTTCACTTGTCCAAATAAGGTGATCTTTAGGTCAATTTTGGTCCTCTCAAAAAGAGGAATCTAATGAAATTATTGTCTCAGTCATTTGATCCATCTAAGGTGGAATTTGACTGCATGTGCAAACAAAGGGTAATTTTTCTTGTCTAGTTTGTGGTCCTAAGATGAAATCTCATCATTCATGAAGGTTAGAAAAGGAGGTGTTTGATGAGTATATGAACTTCCTTTCTAAGAACCAGAGGTACTGAAGTACCGAAAAACATATTTTCAATGGGAAATAAGAGACTAGATTAAGACCATATAGAATGACACCTCGTGCATGGAACTTTTAATATAATAGAGCCTCTCAAGGTATGGATCGAATTATCTATGTTTGGATTATTTTATATTTTTATGACATTTTCTATAGAAATTCTAACTGTAGATTAAATTGATAATCCAATATAACTAAAGCAAAATACTTTAATCTACTTCTACAATCAAACTTTTGGAAGCTTAATAGATTTGAGCAAGATCAAGTGGAACACATATAACCAGAAGAAGAATCAATGCACATGAAACATAGAAGAATACTTAGGGGAAAGCCTCAGCTAAAAACCCCACTATTTGTATTATCATACAAGGTGAAAATATCTCAGAATTACACAAAGCTTTAGCTCTCACAGCTAGCCAGCTCTTAGCACAATCCTCCTGGATGCTCACAGGCAATCAAAGCTTCTCACAAGATTTCTCCTCTACCCGCCAAGCTCCTATTTCCTTGCGCAGATTCTCTAGGTGATCTTCCTGTTACCAAGTGTAACACTGATCTCGCACCCTATAAAACTGTGCAATCCTCAAGGAACCTTAACTTGACTGCATGGATGAGTTTCCTTTATAGGCAAACACATGCAACTGATAGTACATTGTCCCTGTCTTTAATCTCAACTGGGTCTTTCTCATAATAGACATGCATGAGTTACTGATGAGAGAATCTTCAGTTATCTGGAGTACACTAGTTGGATGCATGCATACATTAACTAACTAAACTCATAATTAGTTCCTTAAATAGTTTGGAACTAATTTAACTGGACTTAACTCAGTAAATTGATTTAACTAATTACAACTCAAATATAACTCAATCTTATCTCCTTAATTTAAGGGATAATTGTTGCATGACTTCACAAAGATTTCTAACTTGAATTTCTCCAACTAATTAATCCATAATGAATTAATCAATTATTTTTCAAGCAGCTGGTGAGACTAAATTCAAATGTTAATTCACAATTTTAATTCCAGGACAAATTAAAATTGGAATATTCTGTATTCCTTTTTTATCATTTCTTGTTGTTATTTTCAACACTTCCTCTCAACAAGAAAGGAATTCAACTCGATCCTGATCTTGAACTTTGGAATGTTATGCATGCAACACTTCTCTATAGTGTTGTTGCCCAACAACTCTAGAAACAAAAAAATCATCCAACCTGAATCAGTATGATGCATCTGTCATCAAAGTCTCTGACTGTTATTGCCTTTTTCAACTAAAAACTTTGCGCTTCTGCTGACTCTGCCTTTCTACACTGTTGTCAATCCTTCTCTGCGCTCTTCAGTATATGACTGCTCTAGCCTCTGTCACTTTGATCTCTGACTACATCAATCCCACTGATTCCTCCCACTACTATGTACTTTGGGCTCCCGTAGCAAGGTACGATCCATGAGATAAAACCTCTCAATGGACCCTACCCAATTTCAGCCTTCTTGAGACTATCACTTCACATCGCCCCACCTCACACCTGGAGGTATGGCTACATGTGATCCCTCTATTGACTTGGCTTGAAATTTCCCCCTACCAGAGGTCTCTGCATGAGTGGATGCCTCCACTTGGTCTCCTCTCGGCATCTCCAATTGTGGCTCCTCCACAATTGTCTGAGACTTCTTCTGGGGATGCATGTTGAGAGGTAATTTACTCTCACTCTCAACCACCAAGTCTCTAACATTTTCCTTGCTGCTCAAAGCTTTGTATGCTTCTTGAAACTCAAGAGCATACAGGTTCTTAACTCATGAACCAATCTATTTCATCTATCCCGTGGTGATGTGTCTAAGGAAAACATTTCCCTTACTGAAGAAAAAATCGTAGCCTTTGTCCTCCAACATCGTGATCGATACCAAATTCTTCTTCAGTCCAAGCACATACTTCACATCTGTCAAGGTAATAAGAGCTCCATGATACCTCTGAAAAGCAACCGTGCCACTCTTGAAACACTATACCTTTCATCATCACCCATCTCTATGCACATCTTGAGGTCTTTCTCCTCCAAGGTACTAAATAAAATTTTATCGTTGGTCATGTGGAATGAGGCTCCACTATCAAGAAACCAGCCACTACCCATCATCGATGACACCATGCATGCGATGAGAGTAAAGTCCATTTCGAACTGAGAGGCTAATGCCTCACCTTCCGACGATCCCTTAATTGACTTCTTCGATGGGTAATTAGTAGCATAATGACCCATCTCGTGACATTTAAAGCATCTCACTTAAGACTTGTCAACCTTCTTCCCTCCATGAGAAGAATTCGATTTGGAATGGGGCGCCTTCCCCTTCCCTTTCCTTGCCTTACTTGCTACGGCCAGATTTTCTTCATCATCCTTGGATGAAGAACCATCTCGTGTGCTCCTCTTGATCTCTTCCTACATGAGATCCGACCACAGTCGTTCCCAATCCGGCAATTTATCCCTTCCATTCATAGAGTCCTGGTAGCTATTCCATCTCTTTGGAAGGCCAAGGAGAGCGAGGCTCACCATATCATCATCAACAGTAGTTATTCCCACACTGCTAAGCTCATCTCTGCAAGTGGTGAGCTTGTTTAGATATGTGGAAATAGTATCATTGTTCTCCATCTTGATTCTCCAAAGCTTATCCTTGAGCGCCAATTTCCTCTAGTCGCTACTGTTCTGGTAGAGGTCCTTCAATGTCTTCCACATTGAATATGTAGTATCCTTCCCATGGAGACTTGAGACAATATGGTCTCGAACTCCCTCAAGGATGATCTGTCTCGCCCTCACCACACACTTCTTCCACTCAGCCAACTCTTGTGGATTAGTTGAAGTTGTCTTTGGGATTTCTCGATCAATGAAATCCTTCAAGTCGTTGTCTTCTAATACAGCTTCCATGCGATCTTTCCATGCTATGTAATTCGAGCTGCCATCTAAGGCATACTTGAGTCTTAAGCCATAGAACGCCATTGACCAACCTGAAGTATGAGATGAATTCAATTTGCACCTACAACTCCGAACTTCAAACTTTGAATTCTCTTCTTAGTATATTGTTCACAACTCTAGTAACCTTCGCTCTGATACCATGTAGAAATTTTGACTGTATATTAACTTGATAATGAAATATAACTAAAGCAAAATACTTTAATCTACTTCTACAATCAAACTTGCGGAAGCTTAATAGATTTGAGCAAGATCAAGCGGAACACATATATCGAGAAGAAGAATCAATGCACATGAAACACAGAGGAATACTCAGGGGAAAACCTCAGCTAAAAACATCACTATCTGTACTATCATACAAGGTGGAAATATCTTAGAATTACACAAAGCTTTAGCTCTCACAACTAGCTAGCTCTCAGTACAATCCTCCTGGATGCTCACAGGCAATCAAAGCTTCTCACAAGCATTCTCCTCTACCCTCCAAGCTCCTATTTCCTTGCACAATTTCTCTGGGTGATCCTCTTGTTACCAAGTGTAACACTGATCACTCACACTGATCTCACACCCTGTAAAACTGTGCAATCCTCAAGGAACCTTACCTTGACTGCATGGATGAGTTTCCTTTATAGGAAAACACATGCAACTGATAGTACATTGTCCCTGTCTTTAATCTCAACTGGGTCTTTCTCATAATAGACATGCATAGAGTTACTAATGAGAGAATATTTAGTTATTTGGAGTACACTAGTTGGATGCATGCATGCATTAACTGACTGAACTCACAATTAGTTACTCAATTAGTTTGGAACTAATTTAACTGGACTTAACTCAATAAATTGAGCTAACTGATTACAACTCAAATATAACTCAATCTTATCTCCTTAATTTAAGGGATAACTGTTGCATGACTTCACAAAGAATTCTAACTTAAATTTCTCCAACTAATTAATCCATAATGAATTAATTATTTATTTTTCAAGCAGCTAGTGCGACTAAATTCGAATTTTAATTGACAATTCTAATTCAAGGACAAATTAAAATTGGAATATTCTGGATTCTATTTTTATCATTTCTTGTTGCTATTTTCAACATTTTCTTCACTATACTAATTGATAGGTTATAATACCTTTAACTATGATTCACATTATAGGTCGTCAAGGCATTAATAACAAAGCACTTCCATGAGGAATGAAAAGTTATCCCAAGCAATTCAATATACTCCCCTACTATGAGCACCTAGAAATTGTTCATTTATTTGATACAATGTGCATTAGGGAAAATGTAACAAAGACCTTATGGTGAATCTTAGATGGAAGGAGAGATAAAGAAAAGATTGCCAAGATTTGTAATTAAATTAAGGAGGCCAAGCATTAATTGCAAAGTACGATTCATTCAAATAGTGATGGAGACAGCCAAAATATAGGCACCCCTCCATGGTTATTGACAAAGAAACAAAGGAAGCACGTTAAAGGAGGTTATTGAAAGAAAGAAAAAAATCCAGCTAGATTTTCTTCAAACATAAGGAATATCCTAACAAAGAAAGGTGAATTAGGTGGGGTAAAAACTCATGATTGGCATACATTCATTTAGGTAATTATTATGGTGTATATATATTTTATACATTGGTGAAACATCTTGTTAATTAGTGTTTTTTTCCTACTAATTTGGAAAAAAATAATGATTGATCATTATTTTTGTTACAATATGTTCTACCTTTATCTCTACCAGAAAACTTTGACAACAATGTCAAACAAGTTATTTATGATCTCAGCAAATACATGAGGTAAGTGAAAATTTATGTGCAAAGTGTAATTTATTCAATAAGTTGTTGTCTTGCATATTTTTTATTGCGTGTGTTTTCCTTTTCATCACGCACTATATTATACTTTTTTGTTGAAACTTGTGATTTTCTTGCTTCATATGTAGATGGTTGTCATCTAAAGAAATCAGTAAAGAAGATATAAAGTATTGGAGAAAAAAATTCCTCGTCTAATGTGTGAAGTACAGAAGTATCTACCTCCGGAATTTTTCAATGCACAAGAACACTACCTCATACACCAAGTTGAGGAGATTTAAAAGTGTGGACTTGTACATACAAGATCAATGTGAATGGTTTAGAGGAACTTGAAATCACTAAAGTCTTTGGTCAGACAAAGAGCACGTCCTGAGGGTTCTATGGGAGAGGGATGTATGGTATATCAAACCATGGTTTATATTTTTCAATATAGTGATGAAATAGAAAAAATTATTAATGTATTAGATCACATTTGGGATATCAACTCTGTGGATGTTTTAAAGGGGAGCACCAACTAGGGAAAGGTAGAATGAGAAAAGTGAGATGTAAGTATATAGTGGATATTTATAGCACATTTGAATTTTTTGTTTTTATGTATATTCTTCTTGCATAATCCATTATATATGTGTGTGTGTGTGTGTGTGTGTGTGTGTGTGTGTGAATTGTTTTATTTTAATACAATCAATTGAGAGTGGGATGCAATACATTTATACATTGAGAACAATAAAGATTAGATAAAGGCATGGATTGAATGATGCAAACAAGCTAATAATTGTAGGTTATCATGGTATGGTGTCTCTACATTATTCAAAGAAGCTAAACGTAGTGGAGCTACCAATATTGGATAGAGAGAAATTGATTTAGTATATGGTTTAAAAGATTATCAGGAAAGCATATTCACCCATACTTCTTAGTTTTTTTACAATTATATTGATGCATGTGGCATGCTTTTTTCTTAATTTTCAAAATTGTATAAATATGCATGCTTATCAAATTAAAATTCCTTTTTTTATGTGTTTGACATATTGCAGTTAAAACACCACAACAAAATTTGGTGCAACGATGTAAATTTCACATCAAAAGTTTGGATGAAAAGATGAAACTTATGATAGTGGGATAGCTGCAATATTTCAAGTTATCAATGTTTCCTCTAGAAGTGATAGAAATCCATAACTCTCTGACAATCAATACTATGGGTATATGCATCATATACTTGAGTGTGACCTTGAATCCTTCAAAATAGTTGTGTTCGATGTCAAATGGTTTAGGCTACGAATACATGACCATGACCCTGATAGAACTGTTATTGAACATGCTAAAAAATTTACCATGGTTGACACAAGGAATCTTGAGCCAGGATCAGAGCGATATGTTCTTCCAATCCAATGAGAACATGTATTTTACATAGACATTCTACGTAAAGCGGCTTGGTCATATGTTGTTAGATATGATCCTAGTGGAAGGCCCCTAAAGTATAATGTAGCGGAAGAATATGAAATTGAATAAGAAGATAATGTAGTGGAGTAGGAGGTTAATGCAATGTCAGACGAAGATGTTGAAGAAGTTCAAGGAATATATTTTAATCAAGATAATGTTAATTTGGATGAATTAGACGATGATGATGATGTTGATATTGTGAATCCTTTGTACTTGAATTATGAACTAGATGATACAAATGATGAGATGGATGAGGAGGAAGATTAATGATATCAACATGTTGAAAAGTATGAGGTGTGTATTTATATGTTTTCAGTTGATGTGTTCTCTTTCCTTCACCTTAAATTTTTATTTTTCTACTTTTTATGTTTGATTGTTACTGTGTTTCTTTCAAATATATTATAGTAGATATATTGGGTATCGGGGAATTGAGAGTGATGTGGGCAGGGGAAGGGGCCATATGAGCTTCCACCTTCACTTGGTTGGCCTTGTTACATAGAGAATATATTATTCTTGAAACAAAGAGAAGCTCATTTATGTTTATACTGTCATTTCCAATTTTAAATTTGGTTTGTTAAGAAGATGTAATGAGTGAGTTGAGCAACGGGTGAAATAGGTGACATGACGGTTGGGAAGACGTGTGAAGTAATGTAGGCCCATGACTACCCATTAACTGAGTTCCCACCAGGGTGTCTCATAATGATTTTTAGGAAATTGACTAAATTAATGTTTAAGTGTTAAAAGTCGGTTTATAATTGATTGATTATGCAGCATGGGCGTACTAACAAATGATAATATTTTGTTGTCATTGATGAGCTAATGATTTGTGTTCACTAATTTTTACAACAGGGCAAACGCATGTGCCCTAGGTGCACCCGCATGAAGTTGGGGTGTCGCTTGTTAGGCACACCATGGCACCCATGTGACAAGTTAGTGGGTTGACTCAAATTAGAAAGAGCAGCCTACAAAAAGAAGTAATGTCAAGCCATGAATAGAGTTCCCACAAGGGGGTATCATAATGAGTTTTAGAAAATTTACTAAATTAATATATGGGTGTTAAAAATAGGTTTATAATTCATTGATCATGTAGCATGGAAATAACAAATGATAATATTTTGTTGGAATTGATGAGCTAATAATTTTTGTTAACTGATTTCACAATAGAGAAAACACTTGCACCCTAAGCACACTCGCATGAAGGCGAGGTGCCTAGGCACCCATGGGGGAATCCCCTGTTGGGCTCGCCAGGGCACCCACCCGGTAGGGGCGCCCGCGCAACTAGTTGGTGGGTCGACCCGACTTGGAAAGGGCCGCCCACACAAAATAAGTAATGTTGGCCCATGACTACCCATGAATTGAGTTCCGATAAGGGGGTCTCATAATTATTTTTATAAAATTAACTAAATTGATGATTAAGTGTAAAAAGTCACTTTATAATTGATTGATTATGCAACATTGACATACTAACAAATGATAATATTTGTTTTCATTGATGAGATAATTATTTGTGTTCACTAATTTTCATAGTAGGGCAAATGCCCATGCCCTAGGCACACCTGCAGGAAGGCGGGGCACGCAGGCGCCCATGGGGGCATCGCGTGCTGGGCACGCTAAGGCACTCGCCTGATAAGGGAACCCATGTGATGAGTTCATGTATCAACCTAACTTGGAAAGGGGCGCCCACACAAAAGAAGTAATGTCGGCCCATGATTGCCCATGAATAGAGTTCCCATAAGGGGGTCTCATAATGATTTTTAGAAAATTGACTAAATTAATGTTTGGTGTTAAAAGTTGGTTTATAATTGATTGATCATGCAACATGGAAATAACAAATGATAATATTTTGTTGTCATTGATGAGATAATGATTTGTGTTCATTGATTTTCACATTAGGGCAAATTCCTGCGCCATGGGGGTGTCACGTGTTGGGCACGCCAAGCACCTGCCCATTAGGGGCGCTCAGGTGATGAGTTGGTGGGTTGGCTAGACTTGGAAAGGGGAACCCATAAAAAATAAGTAATGTCAGCCCATAACTGCCCATGAACAGAGTTCCCACAAGAGGGTCTCATAATGATTTTTAGAAAATTGACTAAATTGATTTTTGGCTGTTAAAAGTCGGTTTATACTTGATTAATCATGCAGCATGGACGTACTAACAAATGATAATATTTTTTTGTCGTTGATGAGATAATGCTTTATGTTCACTGATTTTCATAGTAGGGAAAATGCATGTACCCTAGTTGCGCACACTTGAAGGAGGGGCATGTGGGAGCCCATGTGGGTGTCACATGCTTGACATGTTAGGGCACACGCATGGCAAGGGTTCCCGTGTGACAAGTTGGTGGGTCAACTTACTTGGAAAGGGAAGCTCACACAAAATAAGTAATGTCAACCCATGACTTCCCATGTACTGAGTTCCCACAAAGGGGTCTCATAATGATTTTTAGAAAATTAATTAAATTAGTGTTTAGTTGTTAAAATTCAGTTTATAATTGATTGATTATGCAGCATGGACGTACTAAGAAATGATAATATTTTGTTTTCGTTGATGAGCTAATGATTTTTGTTCATTGATGTTACACATCAATTTATCGTCATGACACTTGATCAGTTTATGGGTATTTTTACCATCTGCGAACATGTTTGTTTGAACTCCCTTGGAAGTCAAACAACCAAAAATATCTTTAAGGAGATGAGAAATTTGGGGATAATAGTTGTCACACCTTGTCAAGTTTCACCTACACTGATTTTCCTAGACTTTCCTACACATTCACTGGAATTAACTTTGAGAATAGTGCAGAGATGCGCTTTGTCTGCCACTGTAAACCCGCACAGGTGAATTCAAGAAAGTAAAAATAAAAATTACATTCTAGAAACATAGTTGATCGAATATTTCCCAACTAAAAGCTTCCAGGTGATGACTATTCGAAATATAACCCTTAGATGATGCATATTAATCTCTTTCCTCAAGGAAACCTAATCCCTCAATTAGGGGATCTCACCCTCCTCTTTTGGATCTGAAACTTCTTCCTCTTGGCCTATAAAATGACTAGAGGGTAGAGGGTTTGAGGAGGTCAGAACTCAAAGAAGATAAACTTATGCTGCTAGTTTGAGATTGGAAAGCTTATCATTTAAGGAGAGGATTGAAGGCATTTGGGAGGAACCTTAAGACATCAAGGCGAAGGTTGTAAGGCTCATCTTTAACTTTTCTTAATACAAATGAACACTTTTTTCCATTTGTCTTATTGGAATGGTGAATAGTTTATAATTGTTTAAGGTGTTTATTAAGGCAAATTCAATTCCTAATCACCTTGAACATTAGGTTAAGTTTTTTTTGGATTATTATATCGCATATGCTTTGATCCTTTTATGGTTTATGGTTGCAAATCTTATCAAGCATTGAGGAGCTGCATCAAGTCACAACAAGGGATCTTCATTGAGAATTTCATGAAATAGGTAAGAGGCTCATCCATTAGCTTTAATTCATATAATTCAATAAAGTTCAACTTAGGGAAAGATTTAGTTCAATTGTCCTACTTGTTTCTAGTTTCCATCAAGGATCTAGGGAGATCACTCTTGTCCACAAGAGGGATTTGTCCAATGTAACAACTAATTTTCACAACAAGGTGAATGTCTATGCCTACACAAAGGTGGGGCGTGCAGGCTTCCATGGGGGCGTCGTGTTCTTGGCACACTAGGGCACCCATGTGATGAGTTGGTGGGTCGAACTGACTTGGAAAGGGGTACCAGAACAAAAGAAATAATGCCGACCCATGACTACCCATGAACATAGTTCCCATAAGGCAGTCTCATAACGATTTTTAGAAGACTGACTAAATTGATGTTTGGGTGTTAAAGGTCAGTTTATAATTGATTGATCATGCAACATGGAAATAAAAAATGATAATAATTTGTTGTCATTGATGATATAATTATTTGTGTTCACTTATTTTCACAGCAGGGCGAATGGCCACAATGTGGGCACGCCCGAACAAAGCCAAGGCACCCATGGGGGCATGGTGTGTTAGAAACACAAGGGCACCCATGCGACGAGTTGGTGGGTCGACCAAACTTGGAAAGGGGTGCTTGTACAAAAGAAGTAATTTCAACCCATGACTACCGATGAACTGAGTTCCCACAAGGGGGTCTCATAATGAATTTTAGAAAATTAACTAAATTAATGTTAGGTGTTAAAAGTCGGTTTATAATGGATTGATTATGCAACATGGGTGTACTGACAAATGATAATATTTTATTATCATTAATGAGCTAACGAATTGTGTTCATTTATTTGCACAGTAGGGCAAGTGCCCATACCTAGGGCGCGCCCGCATGAAGCTAGGGTGTGTGGGAATCCATGGGGGCATTACGTGTTGGGCATGTGAAGGCACCTGCCCGGCAAGGGAACTCATTCAACAATTTGGTGGGTTGACCCAACTTGGAAAGAGGTGCCCACAAAAAAGAAGTAATGTCAGCTCATGATTGCCCGTGAACAAATTTCCCATAAGGGGGTCTCATAATGATTTTTAGAAAATTGACTAAACTAATTTTTGGGTGCTAAAAATCAGTTTATAATTGATTGATCGCGTGACATTGAAATAAAAAATGATAATATTTTGTTGTCATTGATTAGCTAATGATTCGTGTTCACTGATTTGCATAGCATGGCGAACGTTTCTACCCTAGGTGCGGTTGCAAGAAGGTGGGGCGTTAGGGTGCCCTTGGAGGCATCGCGTGCTAGGCACATTAAGGCACCCACTCGACAAGCGTGCCTATGCGACGAGTTGGTGAGTTGATCCAACATGGCAAGGGGCGCCCGCTCGACGGGGGCACCCGTGCGACGAGTTGGTGGGTTGACCCAACATGGCAAGGGGTGCCCATAAAACAATGTCCCATAAATTTTTTCATGGTATGAAACCTTGTATAAATATTTATTAGTATTATCTTATTATATCTAATTCTAGTGTTCACTATATTGATCACATAGAATATTTATTCAATGTTTCATTAAAAGTCTTTAAAGGTGACTTGCTTCTTCTCATTATTAATTTCAATAATCAAATTCCTTGAACAAACTTACCCTCTAAAGGTTGTTTGGAGTTCTCGGAATACACACAAAGTTGATATGATTCACTTAGTTTCCATAGGATTTAGGAGTTCAAGTAGAATTCCCTCCAAATGTTGATCTTAATTTATACTCATCAAATGATGATGGGATAGACCAATATTCATATGATTCCATATGTTATTCTTTCTTTAGGGAATTTTGGAATTTTTGTATTTCATGTATTCAAAGAGTACCCCTTATATTTTATAGCAAGTCCTTGTTAATTATATATGGGACATGGCTAAGAAGATATATAAACTGCTCGTTGTATTCCAACACAAGCTCACAAGGCATCTAATTACTACCTTTTATTTTTTGTGTTATTAGATGTTTGACATATTGAATTTTAAGGAATGATAAAAAAATAAATTGTCCTTCACTTCCATTTTTTATTTTGTTTTTGTTTAATTCTCCTTAAAATTCATAAATGACTTTAGTTTTTGTGGAGGGAGTGATGGACGCGAGGGAGAAGATGAAGAGCGGCTAGGGTTTCAACCTACAAAACCTGGTAACTCTACAGAAACCCTCGGCAGAGAGAACCTTTGCAATCACATCACACTGAGTGCACCTACTGATCGGGGTCATAAGCCATCTGACAAGGGGGGAGAGATCCCCTCCTACCAAAATGTAGAGGCAGGCGAATTTAGTTTGCATGGAGCGGCAACAGGTAACCACATCAACCATGGTAAAGGACCCCCAGTCCTAGGAGCTCAGCGGTAGGCGGGTTTGAGAGGACAATGCTTACCAAAGGCTGCTAAAAAACTGATATTCATCATCCCCAATAACAAGTTGGAGGAATACAGGAAGTATATGAAGGATTGCGCCCTCATCTGAAAATTTACTGGAGCCTGGTCTATAGAGAAGGACCTGGTCAAATGGATCCAACTCAAATGGAATCTGAAGGGCCACATCAACCTCAAACTAGGAGCAAAAGGCTTCTTTACAGTGATATTCTCTAACCTAGAGGACAAGGAAAGAGTATTTGAGGACGGGCCATACTTTTTCAACAATGCAGGACTTTTAATGAGACATTGGGAGGAATCTTACAACCGAGATTACGAAAAACTACTTGCTACCCCAGTGTGGGTTCGACTATTCGCCTCACCATTGGATTTCTAGGACCCAGAATTCTTGGAGGGGATTGGAAACTCTATTGGAACCTTTGTCAAGGTTGCAGACTCCACAAGATAGGGAAGGTATACCTCCTATGCTAGAATATGCATCTACATGGACATCACAGAGCCACTACCCGACTTCATAGAGTTGGAATACCATGACGAGGTATAGCAACAGCCCCTGGATTACGAGCATATACCTTTTAGATGTCGGTGCTACCATGAATATGGGCACTTGTTCCAAGCCTACTCACTAAACTAGAATGAATGCCATGAAGTAGCTAAAACAAATGGGGAAATGAAGGCAAAAGAATATGCCGAGGATTTCCAGGCAGTCCAGCGATGAAAGAGAAACCAGAGGAATCCAAGGAACCACAAGCCTGTACCAAGTGGAAAAGAGCAACGCAACCACATCCAATATGAAATCCTACAGGAGGAGGAGGAAGGAGAGGCAATCCCTAATAACCCAATGGAATAAAAAAATGCCCAAAAATATCCCTCAGAGGGGAATAAGCCCAAGAGAAAGGAGAAAATGGAACCTCGGGGGAAAGAAACCCCCATGCAAGTAATAGAATAAGTCCATACGGAGATTGATAGTTGGAAGGAAGATCTCAGTGTGGAAGAACAAGTGATGATAATGGAGGCATGTAGATGAACGATTCAAACCAAAATATCAAAAGCAATTATACAAAGAAACTTTTCAACAATACAAAGCCAATCAAGGTACAACCATCATAGCTCAACCGGATCATTTGGGCTCCCAAGCTAGCCAAGCCCAAGATGGTGGACCCCAAGGGAAAGGAGAAAAGAGGCGTGGATGAATAACTCTGAACGAGTCCATCCAGATGGTTGGAGAGTTGTTGATAAACTCTGGAAGGGTAGTTCCATTATTAGAGATATTTCATCAACTCAAAAAATTATTGAAATGATCATTACATCCTAGAATATACGAGGCCTCAACAGCAGAGG